>CM024753.1:25588629-25869812 GCA_014218235.1 Colocasia esculenta | reverse complement strand
GTTCGGGAACAACTCTAATCTATTCATCAAATAAAAAAATTGTGGGGACGACATCCATGATTTTTCTTGTTTATATCTCTAAAAATTATGTAACACTTCACTTTGGTGCGCCTTTCATATCCTACCCGATACGCCCACAAGTCCAGACACCTGCACGCTCACATACGAGGACATCGCATCCTCATCCACGGCTCTTGATAGACCACAGGAAGGGCCTTAAGATGGGTATGGTGAAAAAATTCCTTTTTTGGGGGCGGTAGAGGGGAAAAAAAACTCATCGGCTTTGATTTGCCCAAAAATCATTCCTATGATATTCTAACTTACCATTACATAAATTTATTATTATTATTTGATATAATAAAAAACTTTTCCTCACATTCATATATATATATATATGCAAGTGTATTTATTTATAAATAGTACGTACCTTTGAGCCACCTCACTCATTTCACATCCGAAAGGATGCTGTAATGGCAAACATATGCCTGGTTTATATATCAAACACAAGTATACAAACAAAAGAAACACTTGTTGCCTACCTTATGTAGACATAAGCGGGATTGGCTCCGTTGTAACAACTCATGATCCGAGATATCAAAATCCTTCCAATATATCCGAACCTTGAGTCTTCACCCACAAACCAAAGTTCAAAGAGTTAAAAGAAATGTCTAAGAAAGTCATATAAGAAATTGAACAACTATAAGTGCTCAACTATAAACACAACTATAGCACATTTCAGAGCATAATTATAGTCACAAAAGAGATGTACAAATAACAAAATGTACTCTGCCCTCAAGACTAGCAACTAAACGTCTGCACCCTGAACTGATGGCGCCTCACCTGAAAGGGGAAAGAAGTGAGCCTCTAGACCCTCTACTCAAAGGCCCAATACGGACACTAATCCTACTGGTGGAACAACCACACAAAGTAAATGCAGGAAAAAAAAAAGCACATCTAATAAGAACGGATTGTACTGCGTAAAGTCAGAACCACAACTAAGCTATCACATTGAAAGCAACAATAGAGTAACTCCCTCCTCTCTAGAAGGTGCTAGATGCATAGATACCTTGTAGTACAAGAACAACAAAATAGGCACATGAACACACTACACAAGGTCGGACTAATTAGAACGTACGACTTGGCGCCTTGACACAATAGAGTCCTCCAACCCTAGTCATGTGTGCACATACAGATGCTCTCCCTCATGTCTGACCCTCAACTGATTTTCCTCTACGCCAGACTCTAATAAATGGAGAAGGGGCCACATAAAAATCAACTCGGAACCACCACAAAAAGGCACGCACTAGACAAAACGCTGTCGACATCTAGACTCACCGGCGAGATAGCTCACGCTAGTCATCTAGGTGGGGTCGCACTTGACACCCAAGTAAGCAACTCACTACATAACACAAACATAAGCACAAAACACTAGGTAACTCAAACAGACACTCTCAACGTCTGAAAACGTCATGCAACGGGGTGGGTGCCACAATGCCATAGAAAACTCAACAAGTGCCCAACTGGGTCTCTTCGAGTACACGACAACATCGATTGTCGTCTACCAAGCTTGACAACAACAAATCATGACGTCAAGGATGAACTAGATGGTACCATGTGTTGTCGTCAAGTTCATTGGCTCCTAATCCAGGCAAGAGCTCCAACCCTCTTCCAAGGCAAAATCACTTGTTCTAATTGGAACCAACCATGGTAAACTCATCCTTGAGCCTTGGAGAACCTATAGAAAATAAAAAAATGACAATCCATTGCAAGAATCATCCAATGTAACACCCCTATCCCCAATAAGAACAACACCCTCTAAACCATGATTTCATACCATAAACCTTACATACAACATGATAGAAACAAGGAATGGGTATAGGGCCTACCTCAAAAGATGAAAATACACGTCCTAAATGCCCGCCCCATGATTGCACCCCGCGAGCAACTCCTTGTTCAATCTCGTTCTCCACAAACCACCGCCGCCACAACCACCAACACCTAGCCTGCAAGTCTCCGTCGGCCGCCAAAAGTAGTAGGAGAAGTGGAAGGTGAAAGGGAGGTGGAGAGAGTGAAAGTAAGGGAGAGAGAGAAAGGCTTCGAACTTTTATATAAAAACAGATCCGTCCAAATTGACGCCACGTTTAAAGTTCTACTGACATAACTTGACGTCAACAAACCTCGCCACCAACCAACACCCACAGAACACTTGAACTGCCAAAGGTTAACAGCGACATATGTTGCCGCCAACCACAAGTAGACATCACAGTTTGTTGTCAACAGAACACTGACGTCAACATATCCTGCCATCAACAGAAGTTAATGGCAATCTATCTTGCCGTCAACACAAGTGGCTTGTAGGAGGTCTAATAAGGGCCCAATTATCACACCCGCAACCTTCAATGTTCTGCGGGGCCCACCCTTTCTGCCTGCAGGTGTGCAGGGGGAGGGTGCGGGCACTTGCATACAGCAATAAGTGGCCAAGAATATAAGAAAATCTCAAGTTTGTAGCAGTTAGTCGAAATCAAAACAAACATTGTGATCAATAAGTTTCCAACCAACATCCATGATTTCACTTAGCATAAAACATCAAAGACAACTTGTGGACTTATAAGTCAATTAGTAAGAAGCCATCGTGCCACATAATTGAGAAAACCTAGAAATCATCTCTGCTTTTCTCAACAGGAACTCTCTTTTCTCCATCATCCCTAAAGAACAAGTATCAATAATCCAGTGATGAAACATCCAGCTACAAAATAAGATAGTTAATATATGTGTAGTGCATTGCAAGGACCGACACAGCTATAGAGCTTCTTGAATGAGTTTCTGGGTCAGGTCCTTTGAAAGACCCCATCACACTAACAATAGTCCCCACCTACACACATGAAGTTGCTCAGACTCGTCAACATGTATAACATGGTATATAAAACAAGAAAGAAACATGTTATATAAATTCTAGGGAAAGCAGTAGTTAAAGCTAACCACAGCAGTAACAAAAGGTGATGTCAATGGGTGCTCCACCATTTAGCCTGCCGCAACATAAAGGACTGTGCCCTCTCAATCTGATGATTGAACAAGCCCATTTACCTAAAGATGAAGAGGAGGATAGAGCATATAAAGAGCATAAGAAACACACTTAAAAGGGAAGGTAAAGTATCAGGCTCTCAACAACCTTGTCAGGAATCTCATGGATGTAAATCTGGAGCGATGACCAAAAAGGAAGATCCAAATGAATGAGCTAAAATTGGTAAATGCAAAATCAGCATTATTCACGATCAAGCTCAATCCCCATT
This sequence comes from Colocasia esculenta, assembly GCA_014218235.1. NCBI lineage: Eukaryota > Viridiplantae > Streptophyta > Magnoliopsida > Alismatales > Araceae > Colocasia > Colocasia esculenta. The sequence goes on along the minus strand of CM024753.1, from coordinate 25,866,522 downwards.
GGGGTAGGTGAGATATTTTGAAGTTCCATATGGTATACCGAAGTCAGAAATGATGTGGTTCGCCTAAATGCAACAAATTACAAAAGCTACCTTGTATAACAATGAGAAACTAAAAAAGGTTCAAAGAGTAATTATTATTTTGTCATAGTTACTTCAATTGACTTTTATGTTATCATTACATTATTTGCTTGGTCACCGATAGCATATACTCTCAGCTGTTTATTTCAAATGTATTTAGCGAGTTGAAGGATACACTGTGTGTAAATTTGCAGAATGGATCAGAACACTTAAAAAATAGTACTTTAGCCTTGTCCCATCCTCCTCTGATGCCGGTCTTCAGGTTGGTGACAACCACAGATCCTACCGTTGCAGCATGTCCACCCGAATAGCCTGAAAACAGGAGTTGCTTTCAAAACTTGGCAAATTTCTAATTCAGAGACCATTTATTCGGAGGGAGGGAAAGATCATAGTAAACGCAGAAACCTTTGATAAACTGCCGTGCCTCATCCTTGCTGGATGGTTTTTCTCGAAGAACTCCTCATGGACAACCACTTAAAATAACAATTATGCCAATCGCAATGAGAAATTTGAAAGAATTGACATTGCCAAGATGAGGTGTCTTTGAAAGTGCAGTATCAACAAAGTAACTAGGCTTGAATAGAATTGCCAAAGATGGCATGATTTGACTAATGGAGCTCTGATTCTAAATTAATGTCTGTAAAAGATAAGCAGAGAATAGAAATACTTCCAATTAATGTGGAAAGATGCATGCATACCTATGTATATATGTACATCTACATGTGATGCAGAACCGTGAGGGGATGGAGGGGAACAGGCCTCACGCCTAGGGAATCACACCCGAGAAGAAAGGAGAGGAAGACATGTGGCTATCTCGGCAGCGGAACTCACAGATCAAATTTTTAACTTTTACTTTTCAATGCCTCTCCCCAAGAGGTGAACAAGCATATAAATAGGGGAGGGGAAAGAAAACCCTAGGGTACCTTTTACAAAAAGGTAAGGACCAAAGTACCCCAAAAGACAAAAAAAAGGGTAAAATCGCAGCCAAAAATACAAAGAAAATGAGTAAGGCTCCATTGGGCCCCTAATGGGCCAAACAACCCCCAAATGAGGTACCAAATGAAAGAAAATACATCAACAAAGCAATAACTCGTCGTCTAGCCAAATGGATGCCGAAGTCGTAGGCGAGCACCTCCTCCGCTGATAAACACGGATCGGGTCGAACTGAACCCATGCTCGAGTGTCCTCACCAACTCTCCCCGCCTGGGAAGAACTCGACCCCGTCGAGTAGGGGTCCTGGGCGATCTGGTGTCGCTCCAAGAGGTCCTGGTTGATCTGTTGTAGCTCCTCACGTGTAACCCAGGTGTCCTCGGAGGGCGGCTGGCCTCTCCAACAAACCAAGTAGCACTGATAGTCGCCGCTCTGTGAAGTAACTACCTGCTCGTCTAGTATGCGGTCAATTTGCTCATGCCGTGTTCTGCTGGTGGCTGTAGGTGGACACTCAGGGGTAGGGTCACTCTCAAAGGTGGAAGAAGGCTCAAAGGGCTCCCTGGGAATCACTGTCGGGTCTCGATATGCTACCAGGTCAGAGACATTAAATGTGGAACTCATACCATAGTCGGCTGGTAGATCAAGAACATGCACATTGGGCCCGATACATGTCAGCACTTTAAACGGTCCAGCTCCCTGAGCTTGTAGCTTTTTCACGGTTCCTGAAGAACCGCTCAGGTCTACCCTGACCATGACGTAATCTCCTACCTAAATTCCTGGCGGCGACGGTGTAAATTTGCTGCATTAGCGTATTTTTCGTTGCTTATTTCAATTTGTTTACAGATGCTCTCATGTAGACTTCTAATGTGTTCCGCTAACGACTGGGCAGACTCAGAGACACGGGGCTGACGATGCATAAGGACAAGATCTAAAGGCCTGTTAGGTCTATATCCAGTGACTATCTCAAATGGGCTCATGCCAGGAGACCTATTGACCGAGTTATTATAAGCGAATTCAGCTAGCAATAGGATGAGGTCCCAACTTCTTTCATGCTTGCCTACTAAGCAACGCAACAAATCACCCAGACTCCTGTTAACCACTTCAGTCTGTCCATCATTTGGGGGTGGTACGCGGTAGAGAACTTGAGTTTGGTGCCTAAGAGATTCCAAAGGGTTTTCCAGAAATAGCTAACAAATCGAACATCCCTATCCGAAACAATTGTTTTTGGAGCCCATGTAAACGTACGACCTCAGATAGGAAAAGACGAGCTACCTTCGACGCATCAGACGTCTTGGCACAGGGAATAAAATGAGCCATTTTGGAAAACATATCCACCACCACTAAGATGGAGTCGTGCCGACAGACAGATCGTGGCAACCCTAAGAAAAATCCATGCGCACATCTTGCCATGGACGGTTTGGCACGGGTAAAGAGTGTATAACCTGTGTTCTCTTTCTTTGTTTGGCCGTAGCACAAGTTCGACATTGAGCCACGATGCAAGCCACATCGCGTTTCAGGCTTGGCCAAAAGAATCGGTACTCCATCAGTTCAATGGTTTTGTTGCGCCCAAGTGGCCAGCCAAACCCCCAGCATGCACTTCCCATGCAAGAAAATCACAAACGGAGGTCCGAGGAAACACACAACCGATCACCCCCGAAAAAGATACCTATCTTGAAGAATAAAATCACTGAATGCACGAGAGGGACCAGATTGGAGAGCAGAGAAGATAGGACCAAAATTAGGGCAATTGGGAAATTCATCACGAAGTCTTTCAAAACCCGTGACCTCGGTGTTTACAACAGCCAAAAGGGAGAAGCGACGACTTAAGTCGTCAGCTACCCGATTCTCCACACCAGCCCGATGCTAAGAACGAAAGTGTAAGCTTGAATGTACTCCACCCAACGACTGTGTCGAGGGTTGAGCTTCTTTTGTGCGTGGAGAAATCAGAGAGCTTCGTGGTCTGAATATAACATGAACTCCTACGATAGGTAGTGCCTCCAATACCTTAGAGCTTGGACCACAGCATAGAATTCTTTATCATAGGTGGAGTATTTCTGTTTAGCATAGTTTAACTTCTCACTGAAGAAGGCTATGGGGTGGCTCTCTTGACTCAGCACTCCACCTATACCAACACCAGACGCGTCACAAGAGACCTCAAACACCCTCGAAAAATCAGGCAAATGGAGAACAGGGGCTCGAGTCATACACTCCTTAAGCTCACGAAAGGCTAAGGCAGCAGCCTTTGTCAAGACAAAGGTCCCCTTTCGAATGCAATCTGTAATGGGAGCTGTGACGGTACTAAACCCACGAATGAATCGACGGTAGATGGTGGCCAAACCGTGAAAGCTACGCACATCATGAAGGATCTGTGGCTCTGGCCATTCTACGATTGCTTTAACTTTTTTTGGGTCAGCGGAGACACCCTGACTCGAGATAATGAACCCCAAGAATGTGACGTGATCTGTCATGAAGGCGCACTTATTGAGATTCCCAAAGAGGTTTCTTTGCGGAGCGTGAGACACACTTGTTGCATGTGGTTCTAAATGTTCTTCCCTTCTACGTCTGTAGATAAGGATATCGTCAAAGTACACACACAAGGAACACCCCAATAAATGGGCGTAGCACTTGGGTCATCAACCGCATGAAGGTGCTCGGCCATTAGATAGCCTGAAAGCATGACCAACCACTCGTAGAGTCCTTTCGTCTTGAAGGCGGTTTTCCACTCGTCTCCAGGTCGGATTCTCACTTGATGATAGCCACTCTTCAGGTCATTCTTTGAGAACACAGTGGCTCCCGCCATCATATCCAACATATCGTCCAAACGAGAATGAGAAACTGATACTTCACCGTGATGCGGTTAATGGCACGACTGTCAACGCACATTCTCCACGTGCCATCTTTCTTTGGAGCCACAGTGCGGGGACTGCACAAGGACTCAAACTGTCCTCATGCGACCTTGCCTCAAATATTCCTCAACCTGCCTTTGTAATTCTACGTGTTCAACCGGATTCATCCTGTGGTGTGGCAAGTTAGGCAACGTGGACCCCGAGATAAGATCGATGGCGTGCTGAATCTCCCGCACCAGGGGTAATCCACCAGGTAGCTCATCAGGGAAGACATCGGCAAACTCTCGGAGGAGGGAAGTGACTTCCTCCGCTTGCTCGCACGGAACTTGTATGCTATCCTCCTCCGGAACTTCCCTACATACAAGGACATAAATGACATCACAGTCATGAAGTTCTTGCTCAAACTCTCGAGCAGTAATTAGCTATAATGTCATGGCTGTGGGGGCACTCGCTTTCGGGGCACGAGTAAGGAGAAACGGCTTAGACTCGGGACTATAAGACCCCCAGGTGTGATCGGCCGAGAAACACCAGGGCTGAAAGGAGTGATCGAGCTAGGGAAGCCTGAAACCACAGGTGTGTGGAGACGGAGGCCCGAGGCAGGACTCAAGGACGGGAGGGTTGAATGGTGATACCTGGCCGCCGTGTTCAAAGACACAGGTGTTGGAGCGACCGTAGAGAGTCGCATCCATCATAAATCCAAGTCGGCCAAGAATGACGCTCCCGACTTCCATAGGTAGGACGTCACACCAAATTTGAGCCTCATAAGAATGTAAACAGATCGGGACAAAGCATCTCAAGCGAATGGGAATGGATGTGGTGTCAACCAAAGATATATGATAAGGGCGAGGATGATCTACAGTCGCTAAACCCAATCGGGTGACAGTACTTGTGGAGATTGCATTGATGCAACTCCCGCTGTCGACGATGACCCGACAAACCTTACCCCAAGGCGACAATAAGTCTGAAAAATCGCCGTGCGACAACAATCATCACTCTCCCTAGGCTGGGCTAAGATGCACCGAACGACTCCAAGTCTTTCACCACCAGGTGCATCTTCTAGGTTTAATGCTTGGACAATTCCAGCCAACTCTTCTTCCATAAGAAACTCTTCTGCCAGATCATCTCCTGCCTCATAATTTCATCCACAGGTACTGTGTGGGGTCAACGGGATCCACCGTCTCAATGGCCAGGGCCCTATTGGGACAGGAGAGAGCGTAATGTCCAATGCCATGACACCGATAACAGCGAACGCGAGAGCCGCCTTCATGCGGAGCTCTCTCTCTCATAGGAGCCTTTCCCTTATCCTCGCGCGGTGCAAGGGGTGCTCTAAGAATGGGACGAGAAGTAGAGGGGAGTGGAGGCTGAGCAGGGGCAGCCCCCTTAGGGGGAAAAGGACGAGGGCGGGCCAAAGGGTCCTGGTGCAAGCCCTCAGGAAGTCTTGGGGCAATGCCCCTCTGGGGAAGATTAGGGATGAAACGCTGGTCATGAGAACGCTGATGGAAGGGTTTTGCACGTGGGGAGGAATCTCTATCCAATTCAAACTGTTCCATCTCACGCACAACTTGGTAAGCGTGGTCTAGGGTGTAACACGTTGGCGGAACTTCTTCTTGATAGACCGATGAAGTCCCTTCCGAAATCGAGACAGGGTCAAAACCTCCTCCTCACGGCTCCACCCTCAACAGAAGGTCGTCAACTCATCAATGTATTCAGATACAGTTCGAGAGCCCTGAGTGATGTTCTGCCATCGATCAATCAAGCGATGGCGATACCTCACCGGAACGTATTTCTCTCGGAGCCTAACCTTCATTTCCTGCCATTTATCAATAGGCCCCTCATAACTTTGCACCAAGCGTTCCTCCAGGTTTGACCAAAAGGTCAGAGCTCGACTCCTTAAGAGGGTTCGGGCAAAAAAAACACGTCGTCGTGTCGTACATGCCCATCCAATCAAAATATCGATCCACCCGGCCTCCCAGTCAAGGTAAACTTGTGGCTCCAAGGAGCCATCAAAGCTGGGAGCCTCCAGGCGAGCGTTCTGAATGTCTTGGTTCCATTCACGATTAGCCCCATAGTCATCCTCATATTCTGGAGCAGGTCTTCGGTCAACCCTATACCTACGGGCAACTGGGCCCTAGAGTTTTCACCATATCCTCAAAAACTCATGGTCAAGCTCCTCATTCCTTCCACAGTGATCTTCTACACGGGGTCCACGAGGGAGTGGTTGCCAAGGGGCAGCTGGGGTGGAGGCCGTCGCTGGGGGTAAGGATCCCCGTTCTGCTCCTGCCTAAGGGTGTGAACAACCCCCTCTATACTAGCAATGCGTCCAACCATCTCCTGGACCGTGCGGTCAGACTCAGTAATTCGCTCCTCTATACCAGCTAAACCTTCACCAAAACGCTGCTCCATCCTCCTAACCTCAGTCCTAAGCTGATGTATCAACTCGGTCAGAGCGGAATCTCTAGGAGGGTCAACACTTGTGTTAGGGGCATACACATGGGAGTTAGACATATCCTGATGTGGTCCTGACATTGGCGCTGATAAGTGGTACGCAGCACCGCTACATGTGGGCATGAGACACAAAAAAGACTACTCTCAGATGCAAAGATGACCGGTAGTAAGACACTTTTTTTTAAACGTTTATGTGCAACTAATCATGCAAAATTGACACTATATGAACTTTTTTTTGCAGCAAATTTCTGTCACAACCAAGATTTCAAGAAAAAGTTACGCGCAAGACAAAGCAGCTACACTATCGGGGAGTTATTCGTAGCAAATGTGACAAGATATCGACCCAATTTGTAAAACGAACTACCAAAGACTAAAGTGACATGCTCCACATTTAACAACTCCACCGGATACAATCAAGATGGTACCTCACACTCACAAATAGACAGTGATAATTAACTAGCTAGAACCTATCACACATTCACCGGCGGCAAATTAAACTACATACGAGAAAAGCAAGTAAAAGAGGCGAGATATCCGCACTAACCGACTCGCTGAAGAGCGAGGCGCACAACCGAGGTACGAGGGTCTACTAACTGTCGCTAGCGAGGTGCTCGTCGTCTCCAGTGGGTGAGATTGTCAGTGCAGCAAACTCCGTAGCAATAGCTGCAGGGCGTCGGCGACGAGTGCGCGGCGAGATGCCCGGGCGACGTGGACACTGGCGTGGGGGAGTCCGGAGGCGGCGAGGCTGACTGAACTCGTGTGGGAAGGCGAGTAAACAGAAAAAAAAAAAACGCTCGGTCTCGTTGACAACTTCAACTCCAAGTAGATTCCATCAGCTGCAAATGCTAATAACTACGGTTCGTGTACTGTGGGAGGCCGAGCAGGTGGACCGGCCTGGCAAGACTACTCGCGGTTTGCACTGTAGCACACGGGGCACTGTAGCGCGGGCACTGTAGCTAGACCGGTCCTGGTTGACAGGCTAAGAGGGGTACTGGGTGGTCTAAATGGGGCGGTCGCTGGCTTGACCGGCTCCCCAAAGCGACCCGCCCTTCCCTCTTATATCCTCTTCGGGACACCTTTCCCCCACCCTTCGCGTTGGATGGGACAGAGCGGGGAAGAAGGTGAAGGCGGCGACGAAGATGGGGCTTCTGCAGACGGTCGGCGAGGAGGTCACCCTGCCGGCGAAGGGGGCGTGACCAGGGCGGGGTTGGCCGCCGTGCCAAACCGCGACAAAGGCGTGGGGCCGGCCGCGGTGCTGTGACGGCTGGCCGCGGTGCTCTGTCAGCGGCAAACGCGACGGCAGTGTTGACCGGCCGCTGTGCTGGGCCGCTCCGGCAGCGATGGACGTTGGTCTGCGCGACGACGGGCAGCCGCTGCGGCGTGCAACGCGACGATGGCGCGGGCGTCGAGCAGGGGTGCTCGCAGCGCCGGCGCCGTTGAGAACGGGGTTGCTTTGTGCCTGGACGCAGGGTGATGGGAAGGAGAAGGGGGACGAAGGTGACGTGGCGTGAGGAAGAGAGAGGGAGCGAGAACGAGAGAGGGCGGCCGCGTCGCGAGAGAAGAGAGAGGCTTCGAAGAAGATGGCCCGTGGGGGGAAACGAAACAGGGGTTTGCGTGGTGTGGGTGATGGCACGGTCGACGAGGTGGATGTTTGAGAAGAGAGAAAACGTGGTAGAGTTGGGGGCACAGGCGACGAGGTGCCCACGCAGTGAAACACCCGCGCCGCGACAGACGCAGCACCAAAACGTGAAGAAGACGGACGCAGCAACGCGCGGACGACCTGCTCTGATACCAGATGATGCGAAACCGTGCGGGGATGGAGGGGAACAGACCTTAAGGAATCACACCGGAGAAGAAAGGAGACGAAAACTTCCGGCTATCTCGGCGGCGGAACTCACAGATCAAATTTTTTAACTTTTACTTTTCACTGCCTCTCCCCAAGCGGTGAACAAGCATATAAATAAGGGGAAGAAAACCCTAGACTACCTTTTTACAAAAAGGTAAGGACCAAAGTATAAAGACAAAAAAAAAAGTAAAATCGCAGCCAGAAATATAAAAAAAAATGAGAAAGGCTCCATTGGACCCCTAATGGGCCAAACAACCCCCCAAATGAGTACCAAATAAAAGAAAATATATCAACAAAATAATAACTCGTCCTCTAGTTAAATGGATGTCGAAATTGTAGACGAGTACCTCCTTGCTGATAAACACGGATAGGGTCGAATCGAACCCGTGCTCTGAGTGTCCTCACCAACATGTCTACCTACTTCAACATATAATGACATGGTAGTCATTGGTGATAAAAAAAAGGAAAAGGTCAGAAAAACAGTAACTATTTGGTGGTGGTTACCATCTATATAGATGTCCATGAAACCTTCTCTTCCATCGAAGTGATGATATAGTGATGGAAAATATAATTCAAGGATTGTAATTTTAATATTAAAAAAAAACTCTTTTGGAAGGTAATAGGATGTCTGGTAACAATTTATTGAAATAAAGGGCAACTGAAAGTAGTACAATAAGCCAAAAAAACAAAACAAAGGAAAACTCTCACTCTACTGAGAAAGCAGAGTGACAGGTACAAAGCTACAGGACAAGTGACCTCCAAGTTCAGAGATCTTCCAAAAGAACCAAAGAAGAAGAGGATCAGCACCATTAGGTATTTAGGTTCACCATCTTGGCCAGAAAAAATCATAAGAAGAACCAGAATTGAAGTCCTTGAGCACAAGGATAACCAAGGAGCTCCTCTTTTACGTTAAAACTGTACAACTCAGAAGAATAACAAGATCTACATCACATTCTTCATGTCCTAGCAATTCTCTTTTATGTTAAAGAACTCAAGGACTCAGAAGAAGGGTGAATACGACATCAGATTCTTGAGAAAAATTTATTGCACTGTATATTACACTTCAAGTGTAATATGACTAGATAATAACTCATGTGGCACTCCTCACTTAAAGAGTGAGGAAGTGATAATCTAGTTGTTGGATGTCAAATAGACTTGTTGCCTAGTCATATTGTATTTGAAGTGCAATATGAAAGTACAATAAACATTTCTCCAGATTCTTAATGTGCTAGGAATTCCTCTTTATGTTAAAGAACTGTAGAACTCAGAAGATGGATGAACCCTAAAGCCAGCTCTCCCCCTTTTCTCTCACACATAAACACGTGTGCATGTGCACTCAAACACTAAATTCTGACTTTCCATATCATGATGCCCATAGAGTGAGAGAACATTAAATAGACATAGTCAAGAAACAAGTTGTGTGTTTATGCATGCCATCCCTAAAATGCATCGAAAAACTTTCCTTGTGCCAATTGAAGTGTAATCCAAAGAATGTACAATTTATGCAGCATCCAAAGAATGTACAAGTTCATATGTATGTGACCGTCTAATGTATAATGCCTAGAAGTAGGGGTGTTCATGGTTGATTTGGTTTGGTTTATAGGAGATTTTTAAGAAATCAAACCAAACCAAATTCAGACCCAACCCGAACCAAACCAAACTGAAGTCTTTTGAAACCAAACCAAACTAAACCAAATCGAATTAAATTCGATTTGGTTCGGTTTAACTTAAAAATAAATAGACTTTTATATTCTCTTAGTCTTAAATAAGATTTTAATCACTGATTTTTCTAATAAATCACTATCAAATAGTATTTGAAATGAAATATTAAATGTTGATGATCATATTAACCTTCATAATTTGTATTTTCACGTAAATATATTAAAAAAATTGATAGATACATACAAATTAAAACTTGTTATTGTAATTCGGTTTAATCGGTTTGATTTGGTTATAGGGCTTAAAAACCAAACCAAACCGAATCACTCGATTCGATTTGATTTTTCGATTTGAACCGAATAGTGAACATCCTTATCTAAAAGCCGTGATAGCTCAGTCACAAGGAAAAATAGTCAGGCCACGGGAAAATTTTCTTCCGGTCCAATTTTCTTCCGGTTCACGGTCGACCTTTTAGTGCCATGCCTTAATTCTTTGTCCGGTCCAGTTCTCATACTATTAAATGGATGGTGGCGCGGCGCAGGATCTGATGCATGCCTTCCCAATTTCTGTCTGTTCACCCATCTCGCGGGATTCTGTCAGTTACAAGCGCGTTCTCTTCCTCTTCCTCAATTGGCGGTGAAGCCCTGTCCTCCTGCTCTTCCCCTTTTCCCGCGTAACTGGCCACGCCTGCGTTCCCCGAGCAGGCATGTGTCTTGCCTGGCCGCGTCGTTGCTTCCCTTGGCGTCAGCGCAATAATATGGGCGCACCTCACCTTCCCCTGCTGCAGAACCGATGGGATTGGGGTTGCTGCGGTCCCTCGCCTGCAATGTCGCAGTGCCAATGGTCATGTCATTGGCCTCCTAGAAGGAGGCGCTCGAGTAGGGAAGGTTGTGCTTCTTGCAGAGCTCCCTCACAAAAGGAGCAACCTTCCTGAGATGGCACCGGCGCAATCGTGGAACTGCAGACCCCCGTGAAACCAGTCCAACCACGGGAGCACAAGATGTCGAGCATGCCCATCTCGAACCAGCCATTGCCCCGGGGAGCCCCAACATAGACGCTCGAAGAGAAGTGATTCAAGTAGCACTGAACATGCTGGATCCCTTGTGACGGCAACAATTCATTTACAGTTACTTAACTGCAAAGGTTTTATTATAGAGTATATTTTCTCAATTTCTGATGTACAGCTGTGGCCATCTTGAACCAACAACCACTTCTTAGGTGAGTTTTACCATCCTCTTCTCTGTATTGTCATCACGTCCTTGAAAGTTAACTTTGGAGTAAGCTTTGAATCTGTAGAGTGTTGGATCAACCGGTGTTTATCAGTCATATCATAGGTTTTGAGAATCTTATAAAAAATGATTCACAGACACCCTTATGAGGTGCACTTTTGACAACATAGAGTTTAATGTTCTTTTGTTTGGCTTAGTCGGAACAACAGAATACAGCATATATAGATTAGAGACTGCATAGATAAAAGAGAAAATTTACCCAACCCAAAGGGATTAGGTGATAGTTCTCTTAGAAGGCTTGTTCTGTTGCCTGGATTGTCCAGAACTTAACCAAATTATATGAATTCATGGTTTCTCCTTTGCTGTTGAACTTCTTAAAATAAAAAAAGATGGTTTTCAATTGAAATATCCCTCTTTAATGAATCTTTTTTAATAGTGCTGCATTATTTTCTATTCAGTTGGAGACCTTAGACCCATTTGTTCTTGTTTTCTTAATTCCTCAGGCCTTCGAGGTTGGAGTTATCACCAGAAGAGGAGCCATAGGTATATCTTTTGTAAAGACTCCACAGTAAGATTAAAGCAAGATTTATGAACCTGACAGATTACTTTATTTTTTTAACCTAATTATGGCACCACATTTAGATAAATTCAGCAAAGACAAATATCAAAAACCAACTTTATCACTTCAGGCAGAGATAGAGTTAATCAAACTGAGAATACTATGTAACTTCTCCCCCTCATGTTTATTGTCACTGCTAGCTACTTAATGAATTAAACCCTCAGAATACCGGTGATTGAACAAGACTTTTAACATTAAGTCATGAGGCTTAATTTTTTGCCAACGACATTTTTTCTGGTTGGGTGGAACATCATTTTACAACTGTTAGCATGAAATGGAGGTTAGGCGCTTGAGTTATAATCTGAAACGTAGAAGAAAAGGCATGGATGATATTTTCATGTTATAGCAAAGGGATAACAATTAGTAAGAAATGATCACCAAAGCCACAAGAAAAATTGTTATAGAACATAAATTCAAATGGGATAGCGGACAATGCATCAAATCATCGTATATCCTAGCCTAGGATGGATGGACTTCTGAATTTCATTTTTATAGTTGACTTTAAGATGGTCAACCGTGCAAGTCACTCAAAATTATATTTTTCATCTGCTGCATGCTGTGAATATATAAAAAAAAATAGAATAAGAATATATCATCAGTCAATACAATCATGTGGACATGATTCACCAGGCTAGAGTTTCAAAAAAAAAAAAAAAAAAATATATATATAATATATATATATATATATATATATATATATTTGATTGTTATAAAATATTAGAGTATATTATGAAAATTGTTGAGATGATAGAATTCAAAGGTTTGATTTATAAGTATATTATATTTTTCTAGGTTATCAAAATAACCATAACAAACACAAATAATCATATATAATATATATATATGGATATCTTGTTATAAGAAAGTTATTGACAATTTAAAAGATAAACATTTATTGATCAATCAAAAGATTTGTATCATATAAATAGCACGTGTCAAAATAAATCTTTTACTTTAGTTATCATAATCTTGTTCTAATTAACCAGAATGAAGTGAAAAAATTAGGTAAAATAGTTGACAATATTAAAAAGAGTTTAAATAACATAAAATCAACTACACATTGTAGAATAATTAACTTTTAAATTTTTTTGTCAAACTAGATATTCTCTTTTATTTGAACACATTATCTTTCCTTATTTATTTTTTTAAATATTTTAATAATTATACTACATTCATAGATATACCACACGCGCCTAGCACGTTTCTTTGACTAGTATTGAAAAAATTCAGCAGTGTAAAAGTAAGGATCTTGCTCAGTGAAGTATATACTGAATTGTTTCCTTGCTGTATCGGGTGGCTTTCTATCAAGAGTAATTATGATATTGCTACCGACAATCGATGTTTATTTATGTTCTGGTAATTTTTATATCCATATGCTAATACGATATATACTGTCATAACAAATTCAATAAAGATCTTAGCTTGTATGCAAATGTTACAATTCAGTCTTAAAGAGACTCAAAACATCCTCTCCACTCTTTTCTCCAGCCTGGTCCTCTCACTCCTTGCTGTTTCCATCCTCCACATTCTTCCAATATCAATTTCCATATTAAAACCAGGGACTTCAAAAGTATTCTAACCAAACAAAGCATAAACTCAGTATATTAATATCTCAGGCTGCCTACACATATTAAGCAGATGGGATATAGAAGAAAGTGAAGAACTATACTTGGCCAGCAGTTATCAACAGAGTTGGTTCTTCATGCTTCTCGTAATTGCTAGGCTTCAGCTTTGACATTATGGAATTGGCCTGAGAAACACAAACACCGGAACATACAAAGATATTAAAAACACTAGCACTATATTAGTATCAGAAGCCACAATTCCCAAGTTATGAGCCAAACAGATGATACTGATTCAAGAGAAAGATTTGCCAAAGGTCTCCATTACCTGTGCTTCAGCCAGCACCATAACCAGCTCCTCGGGCTTCTCCTTCCAAATACTCTTCTTGTCGATGTCTGCAGTCTTGGAGCAGCCACCAGGACCCTAATCACAATCGAACCAAAATATAAGTAACAATTGAATATTTAAAAAGGCAAAGCAAAGAGGGCAGCTTTTTGGGAACAAACCATGACTGTAAACTCATAACCCATCTCCGCTAGAATTTGCCGGCGGGACATCGAGGACGAACCCAGTATTATCTGGACCGTCAGCATCCATTCGACACCAATACGTCAAACATTGAGACAAACAGGTTTATAAGGCAGGAACCACCGAACCCAGACAGAAAAAAAAAAGAGCGAGAAATTTTTAACACACTTTCTTGACATAATTTTTAACACACTAATCAAAATACACCACAATCCCCTCCTTTTTCAGGTGTGTTTCTCCTGACATGATGGTGTGACATTTTTTTTTTGGTTGGTGTCAAATTTGTCAAAAAAGTGTGTTACTGAACCAAATTCCATTTATTTTTTACCATCTCATTGACAATTGGATGGTAAGAACACAGGTCTCAAAGTGATACTTGATGGGGCATTTCAAATATGTTCTGGCGTTGAATCCAACCATCCCTTAGAGCAGCCGAAGCAGGAATTTAGTCAAATTGACAGTTTCAAACAATTTTCATGACTTCAGATGTCCTATTTTCCCACATAGAATGTCATCAGACATAATTGAGAAAACATAGGAGTCATCTCTGCTTTTCTCAACAGGAGCACTCTTTTCTCCCTCATCCCTAAAGAACAAGTATCAATAATCCAGTGATGAAACATCCAGCTAAAAGATAAGATAGTTAATATATGTGTAGTGCACTGCAAGGACCGACACAGCTATAGACCTTCATGAATGAGTTTCTGGATCAGGTCCTTTGAGAGGCCCATTACAGTATCAGTAGTCCCCACCTACATACACGAAGTTGCTCTCAGTCATCAACGTGTATAACATGGTATATAAAACAAGAGAGAAAAACATGTTGCATAAATTCATGGGAAAGCAGTAGTTAAAGCTAACCATAGCATTAACAAAAGGTGATGTCAATGGGTGCTCCACCATTAAGCCTCCGGCAACATAAAGGACTGTCTGTACCCTCCTCAATCTGAAATAGGCAACAAGAAGTTTTGAACAAGCCCATTTACCTAAAGAAGAGAGGAGGATAGAGCATAGAAAGAGCATAAAAAAACACACCTAAAAGGGAAGGTAAAGTACCAGGCTCTCAACAACCTTGTCAGGAATCTCATGGAAGTAAATCTGGAGCAATGACCAAAAAGAAGATCCAAATGAATGAGCCAAAAGTTGATAAATGCAAAAGATCAGTATTATTCACGATGAAGCTCAATCCTGGTTGACATAGGTGAGATATTTTCATGTTCCATATCACATAGGTGAGATATTTTCATGTTCCATATGGTATACCGAAGTCAGAAATGATGTTGTTCCCCTAAATGCAACACATTACAAAAGCTACCTCATATAACAATGAGAAACTAAAAAGGTTCAAGAATACTTATTATTTTTTCGTAGTTACTTTAATTGACTCTTATGTTATCATTACATTATTTGTTTGGTCACTGATATGATATAATCTGAACTGTTCATTTCAAAAGCATTTAGCCGGTTGATGGATACGCAATGTGTGTAAATATGCAGAATGGTTCAGAAGACTTAAGAAATAGTAATTCGGCCTTGTCCCATCCTCCTCGTCTGACGCCTGTCTTCATGTTGGTGACAACCACAGATCCTACTGTTGAAGCATGTCCACCTGAATAGCCTAAAAACAGGTGTTGCTTTCAAAACTTGGCTGATTTCTAAATCAGAGACCATTGTTTAATTGGAGGGAGAGGGAAAGATCATAGTAAATACACAAACCTTTGATAAAATGCCATGCCTCATCCTTGTTAGATGGTTTTTATCATATAACTCCTCCATGGGCAACAACCTAAAATGACAATTATGTAAATCACTATGAGAAATTTCAAGGAATTGACATTTCCAAGATGAGGTGTCCTTGAAAGTGCAGTATCAACAAAGTGGCTAGGCTTGAATAGAATTGCTAAACATGTTTTATGGCATGATTTGACAAATGGAGCTCTGATATAAACTAATGTCTGTGAAAGATAAGCAGGAAATAGAAATATTTTGAAATAATGTGGAAAGATGCATGCATACCGATGTATATATGTACATCTACATGTCTGCCTACTTCAAAATATAATGACATGGTAGTCATTGGTGATAAAAAAGGAAAAGGTAAGAAGAAAAACAGTAACTATTTGGTGGTGGTTACCATCTACATAGGTGCCCATGAAACCTTCTCTTCCATCGAAGTGATGACATTGTGACGGAAAATATAATTCAAGGGTTGTAATTGTCATCATCATCATCATCATCATCAGTGCCTTATCCCATTATTTGGGGTCGGCTACATGAATTCTTTTCTGCCAAACATTTCTATCAAGTGCTATAGTCGTGTTTAAACTCAAGAAGTCCAAGTCTTTCCTAATAAGATCGCACCATTTCATTTTAGGCCTTCCCCTAGCTGTTTTACTAGTATCCACTAAGATTTTGTCACAACTTTTAACCGGCGCCGAGTTAGGGCGACGGTGCACGTGTCCAAACCATCTAAGTCTATTTTCTCTCATTTTTCTATCAATTGGAGCTATCCCCAAATCCTCAGGGAAGCCCTCATTCCTAATCTTATCTTTCTTAGTCTTACCACACACATCCATCTCAGCATCCTCATCTCCACCACACACATTTTGTTAATATATTCCTTTCTCACTACCCAACACTCGGTACCATATAATAAAGCAGGTCTCACTACCGTTCTATAAAACTTTCCTTTAAGTTTCACTGGTATACGACGGTCGCAAAGGACTCCTGATGCACTTCTCCATTTTTGTCAAGGGTTGTAATTGTAATATTTTAAAAAGCCTTTTTTGGAAGGTAACAAGAATGTGTGGTTACAAGTTATTGAAATAAAAGGAAACTGAGAGCAGTACAACAAGCAAAAAAACAAAGGAAAACTCTCACTCTATTGAGAAAGTAGAGTGGGAGGTACAAAGCTACAGGACAATTGACCTCTAAGTACAGAGATCTTCCAAAAGAACTAAAGAAGAGGATCAGCACCATTAGGTTCACTATCTTGGTCAGTAACAATCATAAGAAGAAGAACAAGAATTGAAGTCCTATAGCACAAGGATAATCAAGGGGTTCCTCTTTTATGTTAAAATGTACAACTCAGAAGAAGGACGATATCTACATCACATTTTTAATGTCCCAGCAATTTCTCTTTTATGTTAAAGAACTCTAGAACTCAGAAGAAGGGTGAATATGACATCAAATTCTTAATGTGCTAGGAATTCCTCTTTTATGCTAAAGAACTGTAGAATTCAGAAGAAGGATGAACCCTAAAGCCTCTCTCCCTTTCTCTCATACATAAATACGTGCACATGTGCACACAAACACAAAACTGGCGAAAAGTGTAGCCACAATAATTTCTGACTTTCCATATCATGATACCAATAAAGTAAGATAACATTAAATAGACAGAGTAGACAAACAAGTTGTATGTTTCTGCATGCCATACTTAAAATGCATTGAAAAACTTTCCTTGTGCCAATTGTAGTGTAATCCTCTGGTACATCAACTTATGCAGCATCCAAAGAATGTCCAAGTTCACATGTATGTGACCGTCTAACGTATAATCCTAGAAGCCATTATAGCTCACTCACAAGGAAAAATAGTCGGGTCATAGGTTCAAGGTCATATGACTTACAATTATCAAAAAAATGACATGATTATATTCATTAAAATTCCCTTCCTCAAACTAAGTTGTGCTGTCCCCGTGTAGCACTTTTACTCACTGCAATGCTTTCACGACTGATGATTACATAATCCTCGTGAATTCAACTTTGCTCTACAACATAGAAACCTGATGCACAAATTAATGTCCAAAAAAGGCCAGCATGCTGCCAATTGCATGCTCATGCAAAAACAAGTAACTTTTTGTGTTTGCCCGTTACAAACTAGTATTGAAAAATCTGCAGTGTAAAAGTAAGGGTCTCTATCTTGCTCAGTGAAGCATATACTGAATTGTTTCCTTGCTGTATTGGGTGGCTTTCTATCACTAATAATTATGATATTGCTACCAACAATAGATGTTCTTTTATGTTCTGGTAATTTTTATATCCATACACTAATACGATATATACTGTCATAACAAATTCAATAAAGGTCTTACAATTCATTCTTGAAGAGACTCAAAACATCCTCCCCACTCTTTTCTCCAGCCTGGTCCTCTCACTCCTTTCTGTTTCCATCCTCCACATTCTTCCAATATCAATTTCCATATTAAAACAGAGACTTCAAAACTATTCCAACCAAACAAAGCAGAAACTCAGTATATTAATATCCCGGCTGCCTACACATATTAAGCTGATGGGATATAGAAGAAAGTGAATGACTATGCTTGGTCAGCAGCTATCAACAGAGTTGGTTCTTCATGCTCTACGTAATTGCTAGGCTTCAGCTTTGACATTATGGCATCGGCCTGAGAAACACAAACACTGATAACGTACAAAGATATTAAAAACACTAGCACTATATGAGTATCAGAAGCCACAATCCCAAGTTATGAGCCAAACAGATGATACTGATTCAAGAGAAAGATTTGCCAAAGGTCTCCATTACCTTTGCTTCAGCCAGCACCATAACCAGCTCCTCGGGCTTCTCCTTCTGAATACACTTCTCGTCGATGTCTGCAATCTTGAAGCAGCCACCAGGACCCCTATCACAATTGAACCAAACAAAGACCAATCGAATATTTAAAAAAAGCAAAGCAAAGAGGGCAGCATTTTGGGAGCAAACCATGACTGTAAACACATAACCCCGCTAGAATTGTCAGCGGGTCATCGAGGACGAACCCAGTATTATCTGGACCGTCAGCATCCCTTGACACCAATACGTCAAACATTGAGACAAACAGGTTTAGAAGGCAGGAACCACTGAACCCAGAAAAGAGAGAGAGAGAGAGAGAGAGAGAGATTTTTACACACTTTCTTGGCATAATTTTTAACACACTAATCAAAATACACCACAATCCCCTCCTTTTTGAGGTGTGTTCCTCCTGACATATGATGGTGTGGCATATTTTTTTTGGTTGGTGTCGAGTTTGTCAAAAAAGTGTGTTAGTGAACCAAATTCCATTTCTTTTTGACCATCTCATTGACAAGGAAGGTAAGAACACAGGTCTCAAAGTGATACTTGATGGGGCATTACAAATATGTTCTGGCATTGAATCCAACCATCCCTTAGAGCAGCAGAAGCTGGGGCATTTTTCCGGAATTTAGTCAATTGACAGTTTCCAACAATTTTCATGACTTTAGATGCCCTATTTTCCCACATAGAATGTCATCAGACATGAATCACCTTTGTTTCAAGTAAAAGTCAACCCCATTACGTTGACTTTCAGTGACTCATTTGGGGAATTTGTCAACTGGTGGCAGGTGGCATTATTAAAGACCTATCTCTTGGACTGCGCTGTAGTCCACATCACTGCAGGCCTTCTATTTAATTCTTTAGTAGGTGAAATTGCACTACCTCAGTGACCTTGTTCACACAATGTTTGAAAATTTGGGAATCTAGGCTGTTTTCAGTGTCCACACAGTTGAAAAATAAGGCCCAATGTGCTTGACTAATTAAATGTCACTGTCCTCTGGGACAAGAAATCTTGGGGATCATCAAAAATCAAGACACTATGTCATTTATTTGGAGTCAACTCCATGAATCTTATCTTGCCATATTTAATTTGGGATTTCTAGTTTCTAACCCCCTGTAATCTTCCATATTCAAGGATTAGCATCTCCAAACCAGATATCTATTTATAGATCCACAAAATCTCAGGCCATCTGGTCAAACACCCAGATCACATTGTGAATAAGCCCCTCAGAAGTTTATAAAAGGGCCCTAAAAATAAATGTGTAATTGTAAAGGCTTACAAATGAATAGCTGGATTGGAGGGGCTACATGTGAATATGAAATACTGTAGGAGATGAAAATACATTGCATTTTATTTATAATGCCATGTCTAGAAAGATAGGTCTTTCCCTACCACATCCAATCGTCTGCATTGTCATTTCCATGTATGCCATGTTACATGATTGTCTTACCATTCTCTTCCTGGAGAAGAGCTGCCTTTATCCATTCATGTTCATTTTTCTGGTAGCTGAGAGAATATATTCGACTCATCCTCGACCTTCCCAAATAGAAGTAGAGAACAGCTATTGGTGACTGGCACAAGCCCGGGAAATAAGAAGATACAATCAAAATCATCACACTAAGCATTCACATTCTGTTTAGAGTACTAATAACAAATGTTCACTCTGTAGTAGTTATGATGAAAACAAGAAGAATCATAGGAAATAGCAGATTAGATGCTCGTGCACCAGAAATCAGGATTTAAACAGGAAAATCTTGGAGACAAATGCGCCAATGCAAGCTGTAAAACCAACAATCCTTCAGAACATTGCTCAAGTACTAGTGAGATGGATGTGATACAGAGAAAAGTCTGGAGAATGAGACATACATGATTAGGTGACAGACCGCATGATGGGAGTTAAACAGATAAAGAAGTTTTGAGAAGACAAACTTGAACAGAGTTGTCAATTTTTCTGAAATTTCAATTAGGATGGAGCATCTGGTTCACACAAGAGAATCATTTGTGCATGAAGGGACTCAGACATGATACTTGTAAGATTGTTGACTCTTTCCGCATCATAATGGAAAACTGTAATAACATTACGGTTTTGTTTCACTTATTTCTTCAGCCACTTTATGAATGTTTTTTTTCCCCCTGTAAAATAGAGTGGTACCACAGCTTTATTAGCAGACGAAAGAAAATGAAAGATTGTATCATAGCCCAGGGTATGTCCATAAAAGTGGATTTGTTTTGCAGATCCTCATTTGTGCATATTCACAGAACAAAAAACATGCAGGTCCAACAATCTATTGTAGTGGCCCTGCTCAATCTCATCCTCATTCACTTGGTGCAGGAGGAGCAACTCAATTATGCAATCCTCCAATCAATAGCGCCAGCATCAACATCCTGTCTGCGTCGCTTCTTGGTTTTTAGTCTCTTCTGAGGGAGGCCATCCTCCTTTGCATGCACTTCAGTAGAAGGTCGTCTCATAACCTTGTTAATCCGATTTTTCGCAGCATCAATCTTCTTCCTCCTCCTTTCCTGTGCTTCTAGTCCAGCCACAAAGGATGGGGGAGGAGCATCATAACCCACCTCCCTCTCCAGTATCTCCTCAAAAGAGAGACTTTCACTTGATGCCCTAACGCAACTGATAAAAGGTTGAAGAAGTCGAACGCCCTCCATCTTCCTCTTCTTTGCCAAGCTCTTTGTAGACTCCCCTGAAGGCTCTACAGATTCACAACTCTCCATTGCCTTCTTGTAAGCACGCGACAAGCACTCTGCTGACAGCTTAACCTTCTCAATGTCCTTGCAGCCTGCGGCGTCTGTGTCACTAATAATGCTCTTGCTGAAATACACAGAATCGTTCCCTTTATAGGACAGATATCCATCAAATGCGTGCTCCAAACCAAAACTAAACTGATCTATGTCCAAAGTTCCCGCCTTTGCCTTCATTTCCATACATCTAAAGAGTAGGGGAGCATTCTGGACGACGTTCTTAAGTGTGACGTCCTCCCCCCATGGCAACAGTGCCTTGGCAACCTTGACCAGGGTCTCCAGGAGCTCTTTCTTCCTCAGCTTGCTCGTGTGGCTGCCAGCATATATTTCCTTCGCAATTTCCTCGATGTTGGTCTTCACGCCATTCACCTCCGCCACAATTGATGCCACCGCAGCCACCAATGGGAGGGGCTGCCGCCCCGTCGTGAGGAACCACTTCACAGCGCACTGGAGCAAGAACCTGCCCTGCCTCACCATCTCCTCTGCCCTCTCCTCATCCACTCCGGCCAGACTGGGGCACGTCCTCACCGCCCTCTCCAGGGACCGGAAGATGTCGAACTCGGGGATCTGGTCGAGGCCGAGGAAGCCGATCACACGGGTCACCATCCGGCCGACCTCGTGGGTGTCGCTCCCGATCGTGGCGGCGGCCTCGGCGATGGTGAGGGGTAGGTGGCTCCTCCGCATGACGACGCAGGCGCAGGCGGCGACGAGGACGGGGAACCAGTCTCCAATGCCGAATTCGCCGTCTGTGACCTCGGAGACCATGGCGCGGACGGCAGCAGCGCGGGCAGCGGAGATGCCGAGCCTGGAGGTAATGTCGGAGATCTGTGCGTCGGCCTGGCGAATCTTGCGATCTCGATAGGTGAGATCGCCGACGGACTGAACAATGGCGCCGAGGGCGTGGCGGCCGTCGGAGGTGAAGGCATGGAACTGGAAGTTGTCGGCCGCCTGCTCGGCGCCGCAGGAGGAGCAAACAGGGAGGCCACAGGACGGGTCGAGGACGACGCTGCTCTGGCCGCAGCGCTTGCAGAGATCCATGGCGGCAGCAGTGGGGGGAGGCGCCCCTGTGCACGACCGCACGGCCTCGTCGATGCAGAAGACGAGGAAGACGAAGAAGAGGGAGGAGGAGAAGAGCTGAACAAGGCCCACCGACCTCTTGTGCCTCCTTCACGCCAGCTTCGCGTTGTTCCGCAGCAGCGCCCCCAGCTACTGCCTGGACAGCGGCCGGCCCCTCTGCAGCTCCACCATCTCCGCCCCCTCACCTCTCTCTGTGAGTATTTTGGAGCTCTTTCAGGAACAAGGAGAAGAGGAGGGGGGCTGTGGAGTGTTACCGGTCTCTGCAGGTGTGGAGGCGTTCACAGCGAGAGCGAGGGCGAGTAAGGAGGGAGAAGGGTCGAGGCTGGACAAAAAACGGATGGAGCTTCGGAGCATCGCCCGGTGGCGTGCGCGAGGAGGAAGAAAGAGCAACGGTCGACAACGTCGCACCGCGTTTAAAATAGGGGCTGTCAACGGATCTCATTCGAAATCGGACATATATATACAGATGTTTCCAACTTCATCATCTTAAGAATATCAAAAACAGAATTGGAATCGGAAATAGCATCTATTTTTATATTTTAATAGAAATATAAAAACAAAACCGGATCTAACGTCTAGAAAATTTGAAACATCTATATGTACACTAGTTAAAGAGATGCGCTACGACCCTGTAGTATATCCATGAGTATAATATAATTATTGAAATAATTTGAAAAATAAATAAGAAAAGATAACTTTTTCAAACCAAACATAGAACGATTTGAATTTATTTGATATTATAAACTGAATTGGTAACTTATGAAATGTATTAGGCATGCCAAACTGTTTTTAGAAAGGAAGAAAGATACAAATTGAATTTAAACTAAATTTAAATATAAAGTTAGAAAATATTCATAACGTGTTAATTAGTCATTTTAAGATTTACCCTAAAAAATGTACTCAAATATTCCTTTCCATATCTTAACGATAAAAATGAAAACATAATCGGACCTAAAATCGAAAATTCATAAATATTTATCTTACACCAAGAGATCCATATATTCAAATCGCATAACTTTAAATATAAACAAATTAATTTTAATATTTTCTATCATTCTGACAATAAATAATTTAGTTGAATAATTTTTACACAATGTAAATATCACAATCACTTACTTTTTTTTTATTATATCCAGTTTGAAATCAGGCTTGTGGATCTGAAAACATTTGTTTCCGTTTTCAAATCCGAAAAATTTTACAAAGTCGATTCAGAATCTAATAACATATCGGACTTATTTTATCGAAGCTCCAAACCCTATAAGAATTGCGAAAACGGATCAAAATATCGGATTTCAAATATTCATTGACAGCTCTACATCTAGGAAAGGTAGGTACGGTTAAGATAAAAAGGGAATTATAAAAAAGATTAACCCTACTCCGCCTTCACAGGTAGGTTGGAGCAACCCGAGTTTACCCAGTTTAACTCCAACCTAACCCATTTTGACTCGGGTTAGAAAATTTTTATTTCCAAAATAATTTTTGTATTAACTCAGGATTAATCTGAATTAACTCTATGTTAACCCTTTTCCAAATAGGGTCTAGGGGTTCAATCGGAAGTTAGGATTTTAAGAAAGCCGAATATAAGGTTGAAAATTTCAACTTTGAGAATTTGATTGAAAGAATCCAACTCCAAAACGAAATATGAAAATTTTACTATTTAGAAAATTGCGGATCTTGAAGTTGTTGGTCTATCATGAGCCGACTAATTGTAATAAAAGATTGATGTCAAAAATGGGTTGGACCCATTAGTAGATCTGTAAGCACGTATAAATAATTTGATTTTGGACAGATTTATTTCAATGAAAATATGACTTTTGTTTAGTACTCCAAACTCTCTCATATATCTTTTTGCATAGGATGTTTTAGATAATTTTATCATTTATTTACTATGCAAGTGACTTTTTGCCTAATTAAGTAATTTTGTCAATTATGCATCTTCAATAAAAATGAAGTCCATTATTTACGCCGTATTATTATTTTTAAATTATTGAAATGTTAGTCTATTGCCATCTGGTGTGAGTTGAACACTCGACATCATCTTTAGAAAATTCTTTAAATTTTCTTCTAAATTTGTTGCCGATAGAAATTAAATTATTGATTTTTCTTAGTGTACACGAAGAGCTACAACTAAGCCACTCATTGAGTACAACTTTTCTTTTTTTCATTCTTATGATCAGGACATAATAGGCATATATATTATCTTAGGCAAATGAAGGTGTTTGGGTGAATACTTTTACAATTTGTAAAAATTAAATAGTTAACATTTCCATATGTGAGTTATAGATTTATATATGTTTTGTATTTTCAATAAAGAGCCAAATAGAAAAAACTAAATTTATTATTAGGAAACAATTTCCTTATATCCCCACACACGTTGCAAGATGGTATATTAGGATAGTTTGCATTCTCTAATTTTCTGAATTTTTTTCTTAAATTTCACACTTTTCACAAATACATGAAAAATTATTTTTGGCATATTTTCCATTTAAATATTATTTTTTATTGTTTTAACTTCTTATTTGGTGAATATTTTATCATAAAATACTTAATTTCTACTGGTGCTCTCTCTCTCTCCCTCCCTATTCCCCTCCCTTTGTACAAATACAAATTTGAGATCTACATGTGGTTTTTCCTTTAGTGATTGCACACAAGAAGATTTTAACTTTATTGAAAACTATTTTCCGTATTTTTTTACTTTTTGAACACAAAATTTCTGATGCTTCCTTTTCCATGCAATTATTAAGATGAAAACCATAAAGAAAGGTATTAAACTACTATGAACATCTGTAAGATGATCATTTAGAGGGGGAGTTTATGAGTTTGATACATGTGACATCTTATTGATAATTATATATATATATATATATATAATCAAAGTATGTCGTCAAATCACATACAATATATATCATATAACTAAGTAATTATGGAAAAATAAGTAGTACAAAGTTACTTAGTTTCACTTAAAAGCGGTCATGGACTTGAAAGGAAATTGAGAATAAAAAAACAAACAAAATAACTTTATATTTGACACAAGTATACTAATGGTAAAAATGAGAAAGAAAATGAAAGATTTTTTTTAACCATAACCTTTTAAGGCAACAATGCCAAATCATATTAATGTTAATTTCATTGGTCATTTCACTTGATCAAAATATTTTTCTAGAGTTCTTTTGAACTACTAAAAACAATATATCAATGAAAAAAGATCTACTAAGAATTATTATTATTTTGTGATTTTGTAATTTAATTGTGATTAGGCCTTTGAATGAACTTTAAGAAACAAAATTATACAACATTGTTTTTAACATAATTATGTGTAATGTTCTTTTGTCATTGTAATTATTCATATACAACTGAAGTATAAAATAATTATTTACCCAAAACCATAGATACTTAAGAAAAGACTTTGTGCACATCGCAGGTTACTCGCCCCGCGCTCATCCCAAGCACAAGAGGGTGGGCCCTGTAAGGAATCGTTCAGAGCGCAGCGGAAACACGATTCTCTCCATTCTGATATTGTTGCCGGCGGTCGGAATCGAACAGAACAAACGAAAAACCCACGCGGGAAGATCCGATATTTACCTTTGCGGGGTTGCGAAATTCTCGAATCCGGGGAGAAGATTGCACCGGAGGCGCTGGTGCTGCAAGCCGTTCAAGTGTCCGGCCTCTAGACGTATCCACGCGAGCTCCAGACGCAGACGAGATCTCCTCGGTCTCCACGTGTCTCCCGGATCTCAGCTCCACCATGTGCCAGAGAGAGAGGTGGGGGTGCCCTAGGAGAGAGAGGAGGAGACGGCCAGAGAGGACCCTGGAGCTTGGCCCAGGGTTTGACTCTCCACGTGCATATATAGACTCTGCGGTTTTTCACAAAAATCCAGTTAATGTCTATAACGGTCATCCTGCCCAGTCTGCTCAGAACTCTATTGCGTGTGACCCTCTAGGCCCAAGTGCTAGTCCAGTTTTCAGCCCATTAAGTCCAATAACTCTTTATTGGCTTACTGTAATTAATTTAATATCTCATATTAATTAATTATGCAATCAATTATCGTCTCACGATAATTGACCGGGCTTCCAATCAAGTTGGGTGCCAAGCAACACCACTTGACCCTGGAAAGCATTGGGGTTCAGCAACCCAATCAAGGAACCCTTTATGTCAACAGATACCATGTGACTATAGTCCTTCGCTCGTACAATGCTCCCGAGTGAACTTAGGGTATGGTCAACTGTCAAACCCTAATATGCGCACTCACTTGGATTAGATGCCGCATAACAATATCAGAAACTCCTTTTCTGATAAGTAGTCTTGCCCTGGCCAGGGACTCTCAGGCATCTTTCCCTAGAGCATTCACTCTCCTATTACCGAGAGCGAGCAATCTCATATTGACCACACAATCACCTTCGAAGGTATTCCGCTAGATCCGAACACTTAACTGATTAAGACCTCATGGCTAGAGATCTATAAGTTAAGGTCAAAACCTAGAAGTCCATCGACAAGGTGTCCTTGGTGTCTCAGGTCTAAGGACCAATCACGCCACTGTGACAATGAATCTAGTTGGTTGACAGTTAGGTAATATTACCATCCAGTGATTCATAACGGATCAGTTCAGTGAACTCATTCTCCAATGAGCACCTACAGATTCACTTTAGTGTCTCCACACAAGTGACTATGAGACCAGTCACCCTCATCATATGAGCAGGTACAACCTGTACTAGTCTAACCGGATATTCGATGTCCTTCTCGAATATCCTCCGACTAGGAACAATTAAGAATATACGTTTAAAGGATATTAATCTCATTATTATGATCTCATCATAATTAATATCAATTGCGCATATTCATGGACTTCATAATGAAACGCCAAACGAATTACACATAATGAATATAACAGCCTTATTATTATTATTAAAGAACAAAATTATACAAGTTATGATTGGCTTGAGGACACCAATAACTAACAGGCCCCACAACCATTAAAGTGCTGCAGGGTCCACCTTGCTTGTACTTAGGGCGGACGCGGGCCAAGCTCTCGCAGTGTAGCTAGGAAGAGATTCTTTAGATAGATTAAATAATAATATGTTAATATTTTTCTTATTTTAATTCAAGTAAGATAAAGGTGAATATATGTAATGAGATATGATTTATTACGAGGACATACATGATAAATAAAGTGATGATATAAAATAAAAAATGACATATTCTTGTAAAACATGTATAATTATATATCTCATTACATAATTATAGACAATATAAACAATGATAGTAAAAAATACTTAGCCGGCATATATACTTTTATTTGATTGATCTATATGATATTAATAATTTCATACAATAAAACTTTAGAAATGTGCGTCATTAATTTACTTTCCTAGTGAGGATTTTTTGTCCTCATATTATTAAATTTTTTAAAACAAAATATATTTTGATTCAAAGAACAAAAAATCTAATATGTGTAGAACTTATGGGAATAAGATGCGTTTAATTTTAATATAGGACAAAAGCTCTATATCAACTAAAGAATAAAATGAACACATAAAAATAATGAATTTAATTTCCTAATCTTTGTACATACTTTTAAAGAAATTATGCATATTAGTACATCTTACGGGGCTCTAATCATTATGATTCTTAAACCTCTAGATCACTATATTAATTTTGTATTTTTTTATAAGATTTTGAAGTATATAATCTAGATCATATTCTACTGTACAATAAATGACATGTATTTTTCAAGCTTCCTCCCTAATCCAGCTAAAAGAATGTAAAGTAATAAATCGAGCCACTTTGGTAATGGATTTACTAATTATAATCAAGGATGGTAAGTCATGGTTAGCATATAACTTAATACCAACCCAAAGTTACTAGAGTTACCTAAGAATAGCATGGGTTATCTAGCTCTGTCCACCCAAGGGGTAGACAGGAATGCTATCCCAGGTTAGGCTGAAAAAATAGTCAATTTTTTTCTAGATGGCAAGTGGAGTAGGGACTTACCTAGGATTTGTACAACAAAAGTTACCATATCTTTGTTCCCAAAGATAGTTGGGTTAACTTTAAGATTAGTCTATGCCCGCCACTTTAGTTGAGGGTTAAACAACCCATAGATAGGCTAACTAAAAAATTAGTCTAACCATTTTTTAAAACAAAAATGGGGTTAGATAGATAACCATTATTCCAAAAATCTAGTTATCTTTTTAAATTAAAAAAAATACACATTTCACGAGATAGGTTGTGAAATGTGTATAAAAGATGATGAAATGTGTAAAAAATATATAAAACTACCTACCCATGGGTAACCTTCAACGTCCACACACATTTTTGAGCATATATAGCATATAAAAGTTAGGGGAACAAACTCCAGTCTATTCATCAAATTAAAAACTTGGTGAGATGACATCTAGGATTGTTCTTATTTTATATTTAAACAATGAGAAATGTTAGTTACCAAAACGCCGGAGTAGCTAGCCAAACTAGAATGGCCAAGTGCTGTTTGACCTATTGAGCGTCTGGTCGTTCCACGTCATGCGAGTTATTTGGACGCCCGAGTAATTAACAATTCTCTTTAAACAATTATGTAACACTTCACCTTATTGGTCGGGCGATCGGACCGACCATTCCACGTCATGCAAGTTACTCGGGTACCTGGGTAACGATCGGACACCTAGCCGTTCCACGTCATGCGAGTTATTGAGGTGCCCAAAAACTTAAAATTCTCTTTAACCAATTGTGTAACGCTTACTTTATTGGTCGGGTGACCAGCCGTTCCACGTCATGCGAGTTACTTGGGCGCCCAAGTAACTTGCATTTATCTTTGAGAAATGCTTTGTGCACGTCGGCCTGTGCAAATGATTTGCACGGGCGACGAGCCAGGGCGCGCACGGGCCGACGTGCATCAAATATTTTCCTTTATCTTTAAACAATTGTGTAACACTTCACTTTGATGCGACACAACAACATTGAAAGACCATCCCACCCCATACACACGCCCCAAGCATCGCACAAGAGCATCATCTCGATCTCCATCCTGAAGTCAGCCATAGATCTGAATGCTCTGAAGTACGCAGTGGCAATCCTCTGATCTAAGCAACGCCGCCAAAAATCTTCTTCTTCCTCCTCCTCTGTTCTTGCGGAAGATGCTTAGCGATGGAAGAGAAAGGTGATTCTCCCTCTTATTTCTGTCTCCACCTGAAGGTTTCTTCCAGTGGAAACGATGGATGATGCCGCCGAAGAACTCCATTTACATCCTCCTATGTTCCCATTTTCCCATCGAAGAACTCCCACATCACACTCGCCATCGCCGACGGCCTTGGCTCCTCCCCCATTTAGATCGCCAGCGAGGCCTGGACACCTGCACCATCTTCATCTGCTCCCGCATTCAGATCGCCAGCGTAGGTGGTCGCGGCGCTGCGCGCAAGGAGGCGGCCGTGGTGGGCTGGTCGCGTGAGACCGTCGGGGCGCGAGAGTGACTGCGTCTGGGAAGATGGGGCGCAAGGCCGACGGGGGACGCGTTGCCCTGATGGGGCCGTAGCAGGAGGCTGTTGCGGCGGGCGGTGCGCGCGAGTCGCCAAGGAGGATGTGTTGATCGGCTCCCCTCCCACCTCCTGCCCTCTGTACCTCTGAGAGAGAGAGAGAGAGAGAGAGAGAGAGAGAGAGAGAGAGAGAGAGAGAGAGAGAGAGAGAGAACCTGCAACCAGGCCCTTCAAAGGCCGGGCAACGGCGGAGCAGGGACGACGGTGGCACTGGAGACACGCGCGCGAGAGAAGGCCCACAAGGAAGCAGATTTTGTTGAATATTGGGTGATTGGGAGGCAATCTATAATAAAAGGAAAAACTTTGATGAAGTAAAGAGTGTGCTAGCTTGGTCTCCTTATGTGTGAGGTCTTTAGTCCCGTATTGGAAATTCTAAAGAGTATGAGGGCTTTATGACCCCAAAGGTGTAGAAGACTATGTCTTATAGATAAAGATGAGGCTATGCTAGACCATACCACACACGTGCGCCGTCGGGCTGGGCACCTTTTTACTTGTTCTATTTGTGTTTTTGTCCTTTCTTGGAGAGTTTGGAGCTGTTTTGGGCCGGTTATCCAACCGGGCCCATTGTTTTTGGCTTGCGCATGCGGTGGCGTTTAAAGATCGCGATTAGGGATTCCTAATCACGGTTACACTCGTTCTTCTCGAAAAATGTGCATGTTTGACTCTCTGAGGAACCACTCGCCGCCTGCTCGCTCCCTCTCTTGTTCCTTCGCCTGCGTCACTCTCGCCACCGGCCGGTTATCACTCCTCCAGACGCCTTCATTGTGCTTGCGTCTGACCGACAGATGTGTTTCGCCGGTGCTCGGTGCACGCTCTCTTCCCCTTCCCTTTCGATAAAAGAGGATTAGGTTTTCAGATTGCATAGTTTTACGGATAGCATAGGTGCGAATGCTAGTCTCGTGGTAGTAGTCGTTCTTGGGAGAAGATGTCATACCCGACGCACTGTTCTTGTGGGGGCGATATCTTCTCTAAGGGGAGTCTCCTTGAGGCGCTTCTACTGCGTACATTTTCTTTTTTAGTGTTTCTATCGATGCATTCCGTCCATCTCATGTATAATATGTTTTGGTTGTTGTTATCTAGACTATTCCCATATGCTTGCATTCTATGGTATTGCGTATACATGTTTAAATCCGATTGTTGCCATGTTTCGACCCTGTTACACACTGTATTTTCAACAGATTTCAGAGTGACAAGGGGGACGTCGTCGAGAATGGAGTACCAGCCACGGGGCGAAGGAGGTCCACGGGCGCAGGTGGAGATGGTGCAGGTGTCCAGGTCGAGGTTTGTCGTCACGAAGATGTTGTCGCCGCCGCCACCGATCTGAAAGGTTCATCGTCGCGAAGATGCTGCCGCCGCCGCCACCGACCTGAAGGTGATGACCGAACCCACCTGCGATGGGAGAAGGGAACGAAAGACTCTGGATTGGGTTTTCGGCACCCCAAAATGGTGCCCTGAAATTGATGAGTTCGGAGCAGGAAGGTGTGCCCTGAAACCCCAAAAAAGCCATGACCCGAAGCCGGTTTTAATTTTTGAATCCGGGTCGGATTTTCGGATCTAAGCGATCCATTGACACTCCTGGACCACAAGTCCAGACACTTGCATGCTCACATACGAGGACGTCAGATTCTCATCCGGCGGCTCTTGATAGACTATAGGAAGAGCACTTGAGATGGTCTGAGAAAAAAACTCCTAATCTGCTTTGATTTGCCCAGAATCATTCCTAAGATATTCTTATTATAAGTACATAAGTTTATTATTATTGATATTATTATGCTTTTCCTATCATATATATATATATATATATATATATATAAATGCTATGGTGTGGCGGGATCTTTTTTATACTGTTCCGCCATAGCATATAAGCACGTACCTTTGAGCCACCTCACTTATTTCACATCCGAAAGGGATGCTGTAATGACAAACACGCCCACGCCCAGTTTACATATCAAACGCAAGTATACAGCGAAAGAAACACTTGTTGCAATGCACCCATCCGCTGCCCATCAGTAGGCACAAGTGGGGTGGGCCCTGCAGCCTTCAATGTGCCGCGGGACCCACCTCCTTGTGTTTGCAGGTGTGCAGGGGGAGGGCGCCGAGCGCGAGCAACAAGGGAATCTCATTCAGCAATAAGTGGCCAAGAATATAAGAAAATCTCAAGTTGGTAGCAGCCAGCCCAAATCAATGAAACAATACAGAGTGATCGATAAGTTTCCAAGCAACATCCATGATTTCACATATCATAAAACATTCAAAGATCAGCATGTGGACTTACAACTCAATTAGTAAGAAGCCATTGTGCCACATAATTGAGAAAACCTAGGAATCATCTCTGCTTTTCTCAACAGGAGCTCCCTTATCTCCCTCATCCCTAAGGAACAAGTATCAATAATCCAGTGATGAAACATCCAGCTACAAGATCAGATAGTTAATATATGTGTAGTGCATTGCAAGGATCAACACAGCTATAGAACTTCTTGAATGAGTTTCTGGGTCAGGTCCTTTGAGAGACCCATCACACTATCAATAGTCCCCACCTACATACATGAAGTTGTTTAGAGTCGTCAACATATATAACATGGTATATAAAACAAGAGAGTAAAACATGTTGCATAAATTCATGGGAAAGCAGTAGTTAAAGCTGACCACAGCATTAACAAAAGGTGATGTCAATGGGTGCTCCACCATTAAGCCTCCAGCGACATAAAGGACTGTACCCTCCTCAATCTGAAATAGGCAACCAGAAGTTTTGAACAAGCCCATTTACCTAAAGATGAGGAGGATAGAGCATAGAAAGAGCATAAGAAACACACTTAAAAGGGAAAGTAAAGTACCAGGCTCTCAACAACCTCGTCAGGAATCTCATGGAAGTAAATCTGGAGCAATGACCAAAAAGAAGATCCAAATGAATGAGCCAAAACTCGATAAATGCAAAAGATCAGCATTATTCACTATGAAGCTCAATCCTGGTTTGGGTAGGTGAGATATTTTGAAGTTCCGTATGGTATACCAAAGTCAGAAATTATGCGGGTTCCCCTAAATGCAACAAACTACAAAAGCTACTTTATAAAAAAAGTGAGAAACTAAAAAAGGTTCAAAGAATACCTATTATTTTGTCATAGTTACTTTAATTGACTCATGTTATCATTACATATTTGCTTGGTCACTGATAGGATATACTGTAAGCTGTTTATTTCAAATGTATTTAGCGAGTTGAAGGATACACTGTGTGTAAATTGCAGAACGGTTCAGAGACTTAAAAATTAGTACTTCAGCCTTGTCCATCCTCCTCGTCTGACGCCTGTCTTCAGGTTGGTAACAACCACAGATCCTACTGTTGCAGCATGTCCACCCGAATAGCCTGAAAACAGAAGTTGCTTTCAAAACTTGACAAATTTCCAATTCAGAGACCATCATTTATTTGGAGGGAGAGGGAAAGATCGTAGTAAACACAGAAACCTTTGATGAACTGCCGTGCCTCATCCTTGCTGGATGGTTTTTCTCGAATAACTTCTCCATGGACAACCACCTAAAATAACAATTATGTCAATCACTGTGAGAAATTTCAAAGAATTGACATTGCCAAGACGAGGTGTCCTTGAAAGTGCAGTATCAACAAAGTGACTAGGCTTGAATAGAATTGCTAAACATGGCATGATTCGACTAATAGAGCTCTGATTCTAAATTAATGTCTGTAAAAGATAAGCAGGGAATAGAATTACTTCGAATTAATGTGGAAAGATGCACGCATACCTATGTATATATGTACATCTACGTGTCTGCCTACTTTAAAAATATTGACATGGTAGTCATTGGTGATAAAAAAGGAAAACGTAAGAAAAACAGTAACTATTTGGTGGTGGTTACCAACTACATTAGGTGCCCATGAAAACTTCTCTTCCATTGAAGTGATGACATTGTGACGGCAAATATAATTCAAGGATTGTAATTGTAAACTTTTGAAAAGCCTTTTTTGGAAGGTAACAAGAATGTATGGTTACAAGTTATTGAAATAAAAGGAAACTGGGAGCAGTACAATAAGCAAAAAAACAAAGGAAAACTCTCACTCTATTGAGAAAGTAGAGTGGCAGGTACAAAGCTACAAGACAAGTGACCTCCAAGTACAGAGATCTTCCAAAAGAACTAAAGAAGAGGATCAGCACCATTAGGTTCACCATCTTGGTCAGTAACAATCATAAGAAGAAGAACCAGAATTGAAGTCCTAGAGCACAAGGACAATCAAGGGGTTCCTCTTTTATGTTAAACCGTACAACTCAGAAGAAGGACGATATCTACATCACATACTTAATGTCCTAGCAATTTCCCTTTTATGTTAAAGAACTCTAGAACTCAGAAGAAAGGTGAATATGACATCACATTCTTAATGTGCTAGTAATTCCTCTTTTATGCTAAAGAACTGTAGAATTCAGAATGAGGATGAACCCTAAAGCCTCTCTCCATTTCTCTCATACATCAATATGTGCACATGTGCACACAAACACAAAAGCGGTGAAAAGTGTAGCCACAATAAATTCTGACTTTCCATATCATGATACCAATAAAGTGAGATAACATTAAATAGACATAGTAGAGAAACAACTTGTGTGTTGATGCATGCCATCCTTAAAATGCATCAAAAAACTTTCTTGTGCCAATTGTAGTGTAATCCTCCAGTCCATCAACTTATGCAGCATCCAAAGAATGTACTAGTTCACATGTATGTGACCGTCTAACATATATAAATTATAATGCCAAGAAGCAATTATAGCTCAGTCACAAGGAAAAATAGTTGGGTATAAATTCAAGGTCATATGACTCACAATTATCAGAAAAATGACGTGATTATAATCATTAAAATTCTCTTCCTTAAACTAACTTGTGCTGTCCCCATTTCCTCACAACAATGCTTTCACGACTGATGATTACATAATATTCGTGAACTCAACTTTTGCTCTACAACATAGAAACCTGATGCACGAATAAAATGTCCAAAAGAGGCCAACATGCTGCCATTGCATGTTCATGCAAAAACAAGTAACTTTTTGTGTTTGCCTGTTACAAACTAGTATTGAAAAATCTGCAGTGTGAAAGTAAGGGTCTCTATCTTTCTCAGTGAAGCATATACTGAATTGTTTCCTTGCTGCATTGGGTGGCTTTCTATCAATAGTAATTATGATATTGCTACCGAAAATGGATGTTTATTTATGTTCTGGTAATTTTTATATCCATACACTAATACAACATATACTGTCATAACAAATTCAATAAAGATCATAGCTTGTATGCAAATGCTACATTTCAGTCTTGAAGAGACTCAAAACATCCTCCCCACTCTTTTCTCTAGCCTGGTTCTCTCACTCCTTTCTGTTTCCATCCTCCACATTCTTCCAATATGAATTTCCGTATTAAAACCAGGGACTTCAAAAGTATTCTAACCAAACAAAGCATAAACTAAGCATAATAATCTCGGCTGCCTACACATATTAAGCTGATGGGATATAGAAGAAAGTGAACAACTATACTTGGTCAGCAGTTATCAACAGAGTTGGTTCTTCATGCTCCTCGCAATTGCTAGCCTTCAGCTTTGACATTATGGCATCGGCCTGAGAAACACAAACACCGTAACGCACAAACATATTAAAAACACTAACACTACATGAGTATCAGAAGCCACAATTCCCAAGTTATGAGCGAAACAGCTGATACTGATTAAAGGGAAAGATTCGCCAAAGGTCTCCATTACCTTTGCTTCAGCCAGCACCATAACCAGCTCCTCGGGCTTCTCCTTCCGAATACTCTCTCGTCGATGTCTGCAGTCTTGTAGCAGCCACCAGGACTCTTATCACAATCGAACCAAACAAAGAACACTCGAATATGTAAAAAGGCAAAGTAGAGAGGCAGCTTTTTGGGAACAAACCATGACTGTAAACTCATAACCCATCTCCTCTAGAATTTGCCGGCGGGTTACCGAGGACGAACCCAGTATTATCTGGGTCGTCAGCATCCATTCGACACCAATACGTCAAACATTGAGAAACAGGTTTATAAGGCAGGAACCACACCGAACCCAGAAAAAAAAGAAAAAAAAAGATTAGACATTTTTGAGATAGGATTTGAGCAAAAAGGAGGCATGGAACTCGGAGGGAATAGAGAACAGGTAGAAAGAACGGACCTTGAACGGGCTGTTCGCGAGAGCAGCCATGGAGCACAGAGGACGCGGTGGCTGCTACTGAAAAATCTCTCCTTGCTGCGGCGACGCAACCGCCCAAACGCCTGGGAGGGCATCCGGTGTAAACGTCGACTTCTCTGCGCCCGTGGCTCATGGCGCCCCACGATTAGGGGTGTAAACGAGCCGAGTCGAGACGAGTAGTATGCTGCTCAAACTCTGTTCGTTAATTTTTAATCGAGTTCGAGCCGAGCTCGAGTATTGAAAATGTCTGTTCAAACTCGGCTCGTTTAAATATTCTCGAGCTTGAGCTCTTAACGAGTATCTTAACGAGCTTAATTGAATTTGCGAGTTCGTATATATAAGTAAATCCAATCCAATCTACAAGTAAAAAATTGATCGTTCATAAGACCTAAATTTATCTTATTTCAAGCTCATATCTCAATAGTTTTGATAAGTTTCTTAATTTAACTATTTTAATATAATGTTTGAAATATATTCATAATTTATCACAAGCAATATGAATTAATAGATAGACACCGCAAGAGGGATGGGTTGGTGCGCGAAAAGATAGGTCGGTGCTGCAACTCCCCTTCGCACACCGCCCAGAGCCCCCTTTCTGCACCGTCGGTGACTGTACTGTAGTCGCCGAGAGCACCGTCTACCACTGACGGATGGTCCCCAGTGGTCGTCGGAGATGCCAGTGGCCGACAACGCACCCCTCGGCCCACCGGAGGGCTCACCTACTAGGTCGGTCTCGGAGGAAGAAGATGTTTGATATGCTGGGGACCTTGCAACACTAAATTTTATGTTCATGCTCATATTTACATGATTTGTGTATATATCATCATTTACATAATTATGTATATACACTGTGGATTTCCTATGACATTTAAGTCCTCATAAATATTTTATATTATAATAATAAATGTATAAACATAAATAAATATTTTTATATCAATATACTTATTATATTTAAAGAAATATTTAAATGAAGTGTTAGCGAGTACTTAGACAAGCTCTTAACGAGTATTTAATCGAGCTCTTAAACGAGATGTTCACGAGTATAATCGAGCCGAGCTCATATGTGTTCAGACTCGGCTCGTTTATGAATCGAGCTTTTTTTTTTGTTCAAGCTTGGTTCGTTAATTAAATAAACGAGTCGGATCGAGCTTTTATCGAGTCGAATTTCGAACTACTCGTCGAACGTATCGGCTCGTTTACACCCCTACCCACGATTACCGAGCCACCTGTTTTCCCACAATACCCTTCTGTAACTTCATATT
The DNA here is from genome assembly GCA_014218235.1 of Colocasia esculenta. Lineage (NCBI taxonomy): Eukaryota > Viridiplantae > Streptophyta > Magnoliopsida > Alismatales > Araceae > Colocasia > Colocasia esculenta. The sequence continues at coordinate 25,829,405 of CM024753.1, read as the reverse complement.
TACATTTATACCTCTTACCTCCATAAATTATTGTACACACCCCTGACGGAGCCATTATTGTATTTATGCGCTTTTATCTTTATGCCATTAAAATACACTAAAGAAATGTAAAAAAATAATAGATCAAATCAAATTCCAAATACTATTTTATCCGCTTAAATTAGATGAAGCGGACAGATCACGCAAAAATGATTTTCTTTTATTTAAGTTCACATAATTGACAAATTGTTCAATTTTAAGCTCAATTTTATGAAGAAAAAAAACTTAATTAATTTTTTGTCAATAAAGAACATGACAAATTTATTACTAGCTATATAAGTAAAGTCATATCAAAATTAACGAATTTGTTAAAATGTCTTTGCGGGGGTCTATGTTTTGTATGAGAATTATGAGTGTAGATCGTCTCGGCTCCTCGCAGGAGAGGGTCTCCCTCGTACATGGTGGTTGGGTGGGTTTTTTTTTATTTTTTTAACCCCTCCTTTTAAAGTGTGTTTCCTATTTTACACAGGGGTAAAAGAAAAAAAAATCCACCCACCCATGTATTATAAAGTGGTTATTCTTTTCAAAATATTATTGTTAAATTTTAAATATTGTAAACATATTTTCAATACTATGCAGTGTTATCATACGTTTAGCTAAACATAATGTATACGAATTGCCATGGATAAAATCATGGGCGTGAAGGTGCTCTCACCTCTTGGGAGCAATAAAAAATGTTTTCTTCAACTAACGGAAATAATAAAATTTGAATAGGATATTTATTTTTTTACGTAAGTTAATGGGGATTGCAACATTTGAGATTTAACAGGCCATTTTGAATATAAAGCAACGGATTTATAATATTATAATAATATATTTGTAAATATTAAAATTTCCTTCCCCCCCCCCCCCCACCCAAAAAAATGCCTACAGAAATTTGGGCGCATCTCGTCCTTTCGTGAGGGGTTTTAGCCAATTTTTTTTTTTAAAAATCCAGTTAAAAGACTCTGTGACTCTGTCCACCGCAGTGGTGCTTGTCTACCCCCTCGCCTTCCTAGGGAAGCCCCACCGCCGGCGCCGCTGCTGCGGCTTCCACATACGCCCCTTGTGACCAAGCCGACCGCCGCGGCCGCCTTCCTTTCTCTCCGGTATGCTCTTTCTCTCTCTCTCTCTCTCTCTCTCTCTCTCTCTCTCTCTCCCCTCCCTCCCCATCTGTTACATCCACCATGCCCAGCGTTGCCCTCTTGCCGCACGTACCACCACCTCGTCGTCGTCAGACAACCAAGGTGGAGGAGGCTCTCCGCGGCTTTCTCCGTTTTCATTCCCTTGATTCATATTTCACCAGAGGAATAATACGATAGCAATAATGCATTTGAGCTGCTGTTTTCAGTTCATCCAAACTTATCTCCTTGATGCATGTTCTAGAGAATTTGACGAGTCTCCGTTAGAATTTGTAAAATGACACATCGGAATTTTGAAAAATGTGCGTAATTCCATCGAGTCCTACTTATTATTGTCAAAGTTTGGATTACGTATTGGCAGATATGCTTTAATATGCGAATGTTAATTAATATACTTTAAATCTATTGATTTTCGTATTTTATATTTCTGAGTCACGTTATTTCATGTTTGATCTTGTAATCTTATAAAAATATGGAAGATGACATTTTCATCACATGTATAATTATCGCAAAATCAGATACTAACAGCGTGAAAATAAGGGCATTTTTACCTGACATTTGAAATCTTCAAATGAATTGTATCTTTTCAAATAATCTGTTAGATTCATGTAGTGGCTTGTGCATGATTTGGAAAATTGCTAATAAAGATATAGTCTTTTGTCTGCACTGCAGTTCTTCCAGAGCTTTCCCCATTAAAACCCTTCTCTCTCTGCTTGATATGCGTAGGCTATCTTCCCTCTCTTCCTCTGTGCAACCGTTCTTTCCCCCTGAACCCCGCGTGGAAGAAAGCAAAAGAAAAGAGGCCCCTTTCCTGTGGTGATATTCTCCACTTCCTTGGCCTTCTTGTGAATTAAAATCTCGAAAGGGCTAAGAAAGCTGAATTCTTTGGTTTAGAACTGATAATTTTTCCATGCTTTTTTATGGATAGGTTTTTGACCTGACACCAGCACAGGATCCAAGCGTAATCTTGCAGATTCAGTTGTATTGTCACAAGAGAGCTCCGGAAGTCTCAGCAGCCGTCAAAGTGGAGATATGGGTTCGAGAATGGCCCCTCATCCCGTATCTGCCAGCAGGTGAACTAATCACTCGCACTTATCCTCCCTTCTGATGTAGAAACCTATTCTTGCTCTCTCACTTTGTCCCTGGGAGCAGTTTGGCTTAATCCCTTCGAGAACATTTTGGAGCAATCTCCTGTAGTTGTAGCTATGTATGTTCTTTCATTAGTAAGCTTCACGTATGCAACATGATTTTGATGTTGGTTCCACTTTCTTGCAACAAGGAAGTCCGGTGAGTGGGGAACATGTGAGCGCCCATTCATGGAATTTTCCAAAATATGTAAAGTTGCACAGAAATTCTTCAAAAACTCGATCTTTTTGTAGCACGTCCTCTTTGAGTGTTAATAACGAAGGATCTGGAAGGGAGAAATGGTTGGTAGGGGACAAGGATGGAGTGATCATTGTTGACCACGGATCGAGGCGCCAAGAATCTAATCTAATGCTCAGTGAGTAGAAGTTGTCTTTACTTTCTTGCTTTGGTTTTGTTAGTTTGCAGTACTCAAATTGTTTCTTTGGATGTTCTAATTTGGAGATTTTTTCCCGTAACTAAATTGGAATTACTCTTTATTTCTTGCTACCACAGATGAGTTTGTTGAGATGTTTAGAAATAGAACTGGCTATCGGATAGTGGAACCTGCTCACATGGTGTGTATCTCAAATTTGTGTTGTCTGTTTCTCCTTTCCTCCTTCCAATCACAATCATTTTTTTAGGATGGATTTGTACATTATATTTAGAAATCGATTTCCAAGTAAGCCATACATGAAAAACAACCTGTTCCTTTTGACAGTATGCCACTGTGCATGTAGGTTTGACTCTGCAGTAACCTTTGATTAATTTTCTTTCACATAATTATGGAGCAGCATAATCATTTCATGCAAGTTCATTTGCCTTGATGTTTTTTTAGACCTCATTCTTACTTCCCTTCCTTGCTATTCTATTAGTATTGCTGATAGCACAAGAGTCAAGATTGGCTGGTTAAAATGGAGAAGTGCATCAGGAGTTCTTTGCGATTGTCGTATACTAGCGAAACTTAAGTGGAAGTTTTATAGAAGAACTGTGAGGCCTGCTTTATTATATGACACCGAGTGTTGGGCAGTGCGAAAAGAACACATTAACAAAATGTGTGTAGCAGAGATGAGAATGTTGAGATGGATGTGTTAATACTAAGAAAGATAAGATTAGAAATGGATGCTTCCGTGAGGACTTGAGGATAGCTCCAATTGATAGAAAAATGAGTGAAAATAGATTCAAGTGGTTTGGACACGTGTTCCGTCGTCCTAACTCGGCGCCGGTTAAAAGATGTGACCAAATTTTAGTGGATGCCAGTAAAAGAGCTAAGGGAAGACCTAAAATAAGTTTGTGGGATATTATTAGGAAGAACTTGAACTTCTTAAGTTTAAACACAAATATAGCACTTGATAGAAATATTTGGCGGAAAATGATTCATGTAGTCAACCCCAAATAATGGGATAAGGCTCTGATGATGATGATGATGATGGTAGCACAAGCTTATTTTCAACATTTTGCATAATATAACTTCTTAGAATGTTATACAATTTGCAGTGGAATGTATATCAATGACGAGTGAAGGAATATCAGGTGTAAAATGAATTAAATAGGCAAAGTTGTATGTCTTGCCACAAAATGCAGTAATAATGATCTTACAAGAAATCTATTCACAAAAAACACTGTTATGCACCATGAGCAGCACCTGCTGCACGTCTTGGTGCGGGCTGGTAGCACATGGGCCCCACACGGTTGTGCTTGGGGGCAGGCACTACCTGCCCACCCAGGATGTGCAACAATCATTTCTCTATGCACCATATTGTGAGATGTTCATTGTACTATGCTTTCTGTAACTTAAACTCCATAACATCCGCACAGACAAACCAAACAAGTTTCTGTCCATTCAACTCTCCATTTTAGCACTTTGAACATATGTTGTGTAACGACCCAAGAACACAATATCTGGAACCCTCCAAGTATCTGGCCTTTAAGCTGCCACTCACGAATTCAAAGACTCAAAAGGGTGAAGAAACATACCTAGTGAGATATACAACGAATTTAAATGACTAAGCAACCAAAATGTACATATGCGAAGTAGAAATGTACACAATGTCCTAGATAATAGTGTAAGTGTAAAGGAAATATTGACCACTGCTATTGCTACTGGTTGCACACAGTGCAACTCTGCCATAACCGTTCGAACTCTAGCACTGACTTCCACGAGCTCAGACCAGGGAGGAAGTAAGGGGGAATGAGCTTCGTAAACGAAGCCCAGTAAGGAACCCAACCTCTCATTGGTTCAAGCCGTAGAACCCAAGACGAATAATGACTAAACTAGGCCGGATAAGAACAGAAGTACAGAAGTACATAAGTAAATTGAACTAACTACACTATGCAGGAAGCAAATGTAGCAACAAAATAACAGGACTACTAACTAAGCAGGTGATCGCCACAAAGTAACAACTGTGTAGGTACTTAATTAAATAAACGGAAAAGGCACGCAGATCTCCTACATGTACAGGAAACTTGGCAAAGTAACTCGCGGTCTCAATACTGTGAGCATACCCAGTGAACACCACCCAACTACTCACACAGACGGTAAACCCTCGTATGGACAACGACACTAGCAACAGACTAACCTCTATTAGTCAGTAATCAGGTACGCCACCGACGTCTTATCGCATGACCACAAGTTCTGGTCTCCTCTCCCGCTGGAGCGAAACTCAATGACACAATAACCAAACACTCCGTAGTTTGGCCGGACCATGGTCTCACGCCTGTCCTCTCGACACAGCTTCGGAACTGTGCAAGGTGAGGCAGTGAGAACGGATTAGTTGGACTACACCGCAACCTCCAAACTCCGCGGACTCGGACCGACAAAGAGAGCTCTGCAAGTGACTCGGCGTCACTGTCCACACATTGTTTCCCCTTCAGCTCGGAAACCTCGACGAGTACCAGAGAACTTCCTCAATGGAACTCACGAGGATTGGGGTCTCGGGAAACGGTAACAATCCACACGATGCACCACGTGCTGGAACATGCCCTCAAATGTGGTAACATCGGACGAAGATTAGTAAGGCGTAGTGCTAGGAAGTCAGCACAGGCGTCGTGAGCATGACACAAAACACAATACGAAAATGGACCTGCTAGTGTACACGACAAATGGTCAACCTAGCATGCACAGTTTAATTTATCAGACAGTTGGCAGGCCGTCGGAACTCACCTGTCGGGTGTCGGAAATCCTCGCACAACTGCCTCTCGTTGACTAGTCACGGCTCGGGTCAACTCGGGTGAGGCCAGTCAAGTGGGCCGGTACGACTATTATGCTCCCCGACGGGGCCACCGGCACTGCCTGTGCCATCGGTGGTTTCAGAAAAAACGACCTTGCAGGACTGGAATGGCCCTGACCGGCTGCACCACCATGGCACCCAAAAGAACCCTAGAACACCCCTAGAAAAACATCCTAAGAAGAAGAGTTCCTTACCAATGGCGATAGGATCCGCCGGCGTCTCCAACGGCGGCGGTGCGAAGTGGCGGCGACGGCGACGAGCAGCAAGCAGTAGAAGCGGCTGCACCCCTGGGTGGCGGCTCCTCCAGCAGCGGCGGTGGCTGCAGCAGGCCCGACGGCAACAATGGCGAACAGCGGTGTTGTAGCAGCTCCTCCCCAGGCGGCGGCGCTGAAGTGGCAGCTTGGTGGCTGCAGCCCTCCCCAACGGTGCTCCTCCTCTCCTCAGCGGCGGCAGCTTGGTGGTGCTTCCCTCTCCTCCAGGCAGCGATGGTGGTGACGACCTGCTCCTCTCCTCAAGGTGGTGGTGGCGGTGGCGGCCCGAAGGGGGGGGGGCAGAGGAGAGAGAGGGGGGCGAAGGGTGCGGCGGCAGCGGCAGCGGCAGCTGGGGCAAACAGAGGGGGAGGAAGATGGAGAAGGAGAAGAAGAAGAGGATAATGGGGGCTGCGGTGGCTCGAGCTCTCGGGAGAGTTTCTTGGGGAAAAAGAAAAGGAAAAGGAGGAAGAGAGGGGGTTGGGCGGGGTTGCGTGCGAGGAGGGGGAGGGAAAAAGGGAGTGGAAGGGACTCCCATCCCAAGGTCAAAAGTGGGAGCAGCCCATTTTGACCTTGGACTCCTCTCCCGCCACCCAAGGGGCTCACATGTTGTGCCAATGCCTAGACAAATTAGATGGTACACCTCACTACTGGCTGCACAGAGTGATGCAATCATCTCATTTCAGGTATTTTTGGATGGTGAGATAGGTCAAATTCATTAACAAAAATTAAGAAACATCACAAGTCATTCAATCCCACCGTAACACCACGCACAATGCTAGCCCACAATCATGATAAAATAGACCAACCAAAGAAATCCAACAAGGGAGACACATCAGAAAATGCTCTGTCAAATGGGATAGAGCTACAAAAGGCAAAACATTATCAGCAGCAGACAAAATCCAAATGGTAGGATCCCTACATGATTTCAGTTTATCTAACAATGTGGTTCCCAATCCAGTGAATAGCTCTCCTAAGTCCTAAGTACACCAAAGATGCTAATGAAGTCTGTGTTGATTCCTCTGTTTTCCTTTAATTGCATAGTTTGGATAATAGATCAAATCTATCTCTAACACATCTGACAGGACAAACGCCACTTTCAACTCTTCACAGAATTTTCATGGAGATAGTTTAGACCATTTACTTTTTTAAGTCTGGAGTGAGGAATTGCTTGGAAGGTCTTATTCCTATCCAGATAAAGTAAGGGAGAGAGGTCATGTTTATCCTATTTCTGATTTTGCAGAAGCCATCAGTTATATTTGCACAAACATCTGGCATCAAAGTGTGCATTCTTTTCCTTTCTGTTCTTTCTTTTCTGATGTGCATGCCATGAGAGGAAAAAGGGCACACGGAAGATTATATTTATGCATTTCAGATGGCTCATTTGGCTCAAAGGGTAATCCTAGATTCCACACTCGGGATCATGGTAAGCAATCTCGCGAGAATCTCGGTCTCGGCCCCTTCCCGAGAAACGAGAAGGCCCAAATGAGTATCCTCTTCAGGCAGGGTTGTCAGGATCCCCTTATTTACCTATATATCATTTAAGTAAATGAACTTCATTTACTTAAGATATTACATGTAAATAAGGAAGTACCTCCCATTTGAATCTATTAAAAATATCAAAAAAATCATATCTCTTACCAATAAAAAGTCAACTCTTTCATCTAAGAAGAAAATCGTGATTTTGATGATTCCATCAAAATATCGTCTTTTTAATCCCTCATAATTTGACATATCTAAAAATTTCATAATTCAAATAAAACACTAAAAATCGAAAGTCCGGTGAAAAAAGTCAAACGTGTATATGACTTCTCCAATGAGCCACTCTCCTACTGACAGCAACTAAGTCTTAGTCATGGTCCAGTGTGATATTCATATAAATAAGATATTTTGCCATAAGTTCCCATTGTCATGAATGAAATGTTTTTATGCTTATAGTAAAATCCTATGGAGAGAAAAATGAAAATGCACATCTTGAATCCCAATTCCCACACTCTTGTGGTATGATATATGTGAACCTATGTCATCCATGGTTGAGACTTGTCACTTGAGAATGTATGCAACTATCTATGTTCCTTAAGAATTATCTATGTGAACCTATGTGATCCACACTTTTATGTTATCTTGATCTCCCGAGATCTTACCGAGATCTCTTTGCTTTGACCCTTCTGAGACGAAGCCGAGATCCGATATGGCAAACCTTGCTCGGGATATGTACATCATACTTCCAAGGATAACCTTAGATTTCAGACAGATAGGTGGTTTCCTGAGTCCATCTCATTTTGGTTGGCTGAGCTTCTCTTCATAAAAGGGAAGAACAATAATTAACTTTCATTATGATGGGCTCTGGCTTTCTGCTCCATCATACTCAGCCTAAAACAGAAAACCACCCAGCCTTTTGGAAATAGTTACTACTATGCTTACTTTCATGGAGAAGTGTTAAAAGGTTCTGTCATTTAGATCGTTGGTATGCTATTTAAATGAATGGGATTTCATATGTTTTTGTAAAGATGATTTCTTACGTGTATTGAGAAATCTTTTCATATATAATGCATGCACTGGGAAAGAAAGTGGAACACATGTTGAAGGAGAAAGCGGACTAGGACGCTATTATGTTTTATTCTTATATGTGTTAAGAAATCTTTAAGCATTTTCACCATCTGCAGGATGATTTCTTTCATTAGGAGCTCTGGGTATATAGTTGTCATATATCAAAAGCATCAAATGAGTACAAAACTATTAGTGGCTGTTCATCCTTGATATTCATTCATTTACATGTGTTTATGTCTTGGGAAAGTAACAATAGCATGTTTCATCAATTACTTAGGAGCTGGCCAAACCATCAATTGGAGATGCGTTTAGGTTGTGTGTGGAACAAGGGGCAAAGAGGGTTATTGTTAATCCATTTTTTCTCTTCCCTGGACGGCATTGGAATCAGGTGTGACTTATATGTACAACTGCAATATTAGTTTTCTACAAGTGAATTTTGTTGGTAGATATTAATGCCTCATGCTGTATCTATTTTCTAAAGGAAGTATTAGGACTCCTGCATGCCAAAATAGAAAAGAAATATCCTCAGAATCTTTCTTACAGCCACTTGAAGTTATGCTGGAATGTGTATTTTCCAGGATATTCCATCCTTGACGGCCGAGGCAGCCAAGGAGCATCCAGGCATCTCCTATATTGTCACTGCTCCACTTGGTCTTCATGAGCTTCTTGTGGTATGTATTCTATTCTTTTTCTTGTGTGCGTGCACGGTTTTTCATAATCCACCCTGAAATATTGTTCAATGTGTTCATAATATGTAGATGTACACGCAAGCATAATGTGTAGATATACATGCAAGTCTGAGTTACATAAGGTTGATCGCAACATCAATGCCTACACATACTGAATAGATGTGTTTTTTTTTTTTTTTGAGAAATGGATAGTACCACTGATATTATAAAATGAAAAAAAAACTGTACAAAAGGTTTATGGGGCCAATGGTCCGAACAAAAGAAGACAGGCAAAGCCTATCATGGAAGCAAAAAGGAAAAAAACATCTAACATTCCACTTCACAAAAGCTCAAAACCCCAGCAGATCAGAGGCACCACACTTACAAATTCTGAAAACCCTTCATAGCCCTGAAAACTATTCATAGTCCTGAGATCCTCATACTCAGGCTCCTAACAACTAGCCAGCAGACAAAAGAAGAAGAAAAACAAAGGCCCCAAAACAAGAATACCAGTACACAGAAAAGTTCACATCTCATTCGACAAAACTTAAGATTTAAGCTTTTCGGCCGCATCCGCCTACGCCTTCCTCGCAATATCCGCAAGCCATCTTCGTTTGATCAGCAGCATAGAAGCTTTCAACCGTCCCTTCGTAAGAAACCCCTAGCCGACGAGCTGTATCACATGCCTGGGTTTCCATGTAGTTCTCCACTTTAGCCAAAATCTCCATCACTTCACTTTTAGAGAGACAACCTTTGTCATCAGCAACTATCTCCTTTCTTTGATACGCCTCGTCAACCTGCTCCATTGCTGCATGCAAATCCTCCGATGTCGGAGGAGGGGCAAGAAGAGCCAGAGGATGTGGCCCTTCTGCCACCCCAGCGACGGGGGGACGCAAGAGACGGGCCTCGGAAAAGAAATCATCAGACAGACAAGCGAAAGGGGGGAGGAGGTCCTCCTCATCCCTGCTGCAGCACCCATCACCACCTCCGACATCCGCCGTTTTGCTGGCCTCCCCTCTTCCGTCCTCGAAATCTTCACTTGGCCAACACGTAGCCCGTCTGAGAGGACAGCCGGACACACCGGGTCCAGGACTGAGCTCATTCCCGCACAGGAGCCGGCGCCTTCTTCCGGGTCACTGGCTAGACCCTCTCCGGCAGAGACACCAGAACCCTGGAGCCCAGAAAATTTTTTGGGGACTGCCTCAATCGCAGCCGGTGCCAACGGCTCCACCTTCTTCCGGGATAAGGCGATCAACGTCGTCTCCTCTACCTGGATCTCTTCTGTCTGGCCGCGCATCTCCCACACTTTCGGGGACGCGCAAGCCTCCTATGCTGGGAAAGCCCCTCCGCCATACCCACTGTAATATCACTGGCGCCTGCGAAAGGGCAGGGACTGAGACGCTCCGGTCAGGTCTGGCTGGAAGAGAGATCGCCGCCGGCACAGAGGCCTTCGGCGTCACGGACTGTCTCGCCCACCTGGCAAGGAGCCTCGAGCGAAAACGGGCGGGGACGATGGGGCCTGCCGGGTTTGCTAGGCCCTGACTCCGATCCATTAGGCTTCCCAGGCGAACCGGGACGCAAATCCGCCGAACCGGCCAGGCCAGCACCCGGCGCACTTGGAACTGCTTCAGCCGGACCAACCTGAGATGCGCTCGTGGCAAAAAACTGGGAAGGCGGGTGGTTTGAAATCAATCCGGCCGCCCAAACATTGTCTTGCTCCCCCAACCGACGCAAAGGTTGCCTTAGAATCTCAGCGGTGGCACAGGACTGGCAATCTTGTGGAGGAGGAAACATCTAATAACCAGAGTTTCCTTGTCGAAGTCAACGATGATCACCGCCGGCAAAACCTCTGGACCCGTAGCCTGGACGGTTGCAAGTTGCAACCACCAAAAATCTCGATCCTGACGTCGCGAACTCGAGCGACCCTGCAACCAGGCATCCAAACCTTCGAATGAGGAAAGCTACGCCTTCTTCATCACATAGGCCTATAAGAAGGCTCTCCAACCCCATTCTAAAGCTCCTCATCGGCAAGGGGGGAACGTGCCAAAAGTAGGGGGCCATCTCCGGATGCTGGTAAGCACCCCCTCCAGTGAGATGAGAGCCGCTTCCACCGCTCTGATGACCCCCTCCTCTCTGGAGCTCACCCCAACAAACAGATTTGCAGCGACTTTGATATCCCCCCACCCAGATCCCGTCAAACCTTCAAGCCTTATTTTTTATTACTGACTCATCTGCCTCCCCGACCAAGAACGACAGTGCAACCGATTTCTCCCCCCAAGCCTTGCGACGCAACGTGAAGAGAGCTCCTCCGGCAACTCCCCCGCCCCCACCACTCTATCCGTCTTCCGTGGCTCCACGATTTCGTCGCATCCTTTGTGAACCTCTGCGTAACTCCTGGACCCAACCCAATCTCTGGACGATGCACCCATGATGCCGCACGAGGCCTGGCCCCGAAGTCGGCCTCTGGGCGACACACGCAACAGGGAAACTCCGGTGGAGGGACGGACACCATCTACGTAGGTGTCCCCTTCTCTCGCATGCAAAACACGAGAGAAACGATGATCTACCCCCACCCCCGCGAAGATGACCTCCGTAGGTAGCTCCGGTATGCCACCGCCGAGGGCCGCGCCATGCGACCGGGAACCTGCTCGGCTAGGGCGGCCGAGCAATTCCCTAGAACATCTCTCTCTAGAAAAACTCTAGAGAGAGAAGAACTGACGCTACTGAATAGATGTGTCTTTATTATTTTTTTCAGCTGAATTACTTGCTTATTGATAAATCGAATTCCCTATCTCAAGCTTTTGGTTTCTGTTTTCATTTATTTTCACTGTGGTCACTGTTCTTACTGGCTACCTTCATGGGATATGTTGACTTGATGAGATCTAACATGGCTGGTTCCAGAGTAGAGCATCTAAACCAGTAACTGCTTAGAGGAATCTTGCACTGCCACTTTGCTCTCAAAGTGTACCTTTGCGGGCATGAGAATGTAGTCATTAGTGTAATTAAGTGTCAATGTGGCAACTTTCTTGGCATCCGTGACATGGCATTCCTTCATGGTGTGATACTGGATAGCTGAAAAGTATAATTGTTAGATGCTGAATTTCATCGTGATTAACTAAACTTGCTTTGTAGGTCATATATAAAACCATTGTTTTTGTCTGGATCAAAGAATTCTTGTGAGGAGAAACCAAACTGATTACGTAGCATGTTTTCCTTAGAACTAAGATATAGCAACTGAATGTATCCCAGTGACATGATACTGGGTACATTTTATATTGAGATCTTAATGCTATTTACTTGCTCTCTCTTCCAAATGGCCAAATATGTCCTTACCTTGTAAAAAAACAAGGGCAAAGACTGGCACCATCAAAATGCTGCAGGTTACGGAGGCCACCAGTACCTCCTCCTTGGCACCTTCCATCCCATGAAATACATGAATGACCATTGAATTAAGGGGTACTGCCGTACTGATCCTTATAAATGTCACCAGATTGCATACATATTATGTGCCAGTTAGATGGGGAGTGACAAGGCAATTTCACTCTGTGGACGGCAGACAAAGATTCAATATTTGTGCATCAGAGCATTTAAGGAAGAATCAGCCGATTCACCTTGGAATCAGTAGCGGCCGAACTGATTTCGGCTATGAAGACCAATTTGATTCAAAGGGATAAAACAAGAATTAAAATTAACAAAAAGTAACCCGGCTCTAGCCAAATTGCCCAGAATTGGCCACTTTCAGAATCGGCCGGTTTCTATCTCTCTGTTTCATAATTGGACTGGTTGTTGTTCTCTGACACCCTCCAATGCGAGGTGATCTTTTCAACCTTCCTTCAGAGAGTGTTTTAAGTGTGATGATACAGAATAATGCATTTCTGGTCTCTGAGAAATAAACTCCACCTTTGGCATTAGTGTCTCTTAGGTTTTGAAATCTCCGCGTAGCTTCGCCTGATCACAAATAAATGCCACCTATGGCATTAGTGTCTCTTAAGTTTTGAGTCACCATGCTCATTACTGCCAGCATTTCATTTCCTGGAATGTGGTGGGCACATGTTGCATGGACACCAACTTTGCCTAATTGCTCAAAAAGTGTAAAAAGGAAAAGGAAAAAGCTTACTGCACTTGCTCAAGTGCACTTGCTGCACTTGGGCAGTGACATGGCAGCCTGTGTGGCGTCAAATTGGACGTCAGGCAGGCTAGCGGGCGGCGGCAGCGATCGACTTTTAATGGTAATTTGGGCTCACAAATACTACCCTTGGGCTTAGAAATACAAACATCATACTTTAAAATATTACCCTTAGGGTTTAAAAATGTTAACTAGACTTTTAATACTAATTTGAGCTCATAAATACTACTATTGGACTCATAAATAGTGATTTTGGGCTCCACACTGATGACTTTGAAGCACGTCACTGGCTGCTACTGCCCGTTGCCATCCGCCAGTCCGCACGGCACCCAACGTGGCGTCATGCGGGCTGCCACGTCGTACCCAAGTGCACTTGGGCAAGTGCAGTAAATCTTTCCTGAAAAAGAAAAAAGCGTCCTATTACTTTCAGCTGAATAATGATTTCTTTTACCTTCCAGGATGTGATGAATGAACGAATCAATCACTGTCTGCAACATGCATCTGGCAGAGTAGATGAGTGTGCGGTCTGCGCTGGAACAGACAAATGCAGTTTTCGTTGAACGCACTATCATTTATTTGCCATGCTTATAGGGAGCACAAATGTGACAATCTGAAAGCAGATCCCATATATGTATGTATTTCCTGGGTACTCTTCTTTCAGGCAAGCATCTTGAACTTATTTTTCTTTTATGCTTGGTATGGTTGTAGGTTAAAATAGGTAATTTCTTTGGATCCAAAGCTTGTTTTGCATACATTCTACAGGTCTTTCTTTAAACAAAGGGATTAATCCTGATCAGATGGTTGCAGGTGGATTCACTGAAGTTTGTTCCCACCCGGATTGACTCATCTTGACCTCTGTTAGAATGCCAGTTTTGCTTCAAAAGATTCCCTACTTGAGGGTCACTTTGATGGCTTGAAAATTGCAAATACCGTAACAAAAGAACGTATTTTGTCAAGAATCTCACACAGGAGGGGGTAAGTTGGGGTTTCTGCCGCAGTTGGAGAGTCAGAACCCAGGAAACACTCATCTACTTACCCAACTGGGTCACAATCTGCTTGTAGAAAAGGGAAAACACTTTTAACTCCATAGCCGCTAATCCTTTTTCATGTTTCTAGGTTGATTCCAAATTTCCAAGATAAAAGATCAGATTATCAAAAGGATGATAAGTTATCAGGAGTTCATCTCAAATAAAAGGTCTACCCATAAGATTTCTCATATGTTCTCCTATGAGTTTTAAACTTAATTTTAGGTTTTTTGTGTAGATGAGGTGCCCACCCATCCATGTACTAAAGTGACCCTTAACCCAACTAATCGGAACCCATTAGTTGAAATTTCAAATTTTAGAAAGGGCAGTTTTTTCTTCTTTTTTTTTCTCCTCACCCGCTTTTTCTTCTCCGGAATGGAGAAAGGACATGGTTTGGGCTTGGTCATCCGTTAGTCGTCCAAAACTAGCTTTGGCCCGGCCCATTAATTTCGGCCCAGTGGCCACTGTTAATAAGGTCCCAAACGTTGGGCCCGGTCACCAAATTCGAATGGGGGGAGAGGCCTGTGGGCTCAATGGCGACGCGACAGACTTCATTCAACTCCAAACGTGGGGAAGTCTTGTTTGTTTCGAAACGAGCCAACTAGCCAATTCTCATCGATGTTAACAAAGACCGATGGGTATGCTTTTTCCTCTTTCTTCTTTTCCTATGTATGTGTATATGTATGATGTTTGTTTCCAAACATAATACAAAGGATTGCCTAGCTAGAACAGCACAAAAGATGGCACACAACACTTAAAGAGATGCTGCCCAAACTCCCTTTTGATTTTTGAATGACATGGTGAAGGACAAGGGGAACATCTAATATATTATGTCTGGAGTTGCATTGGGGGACCTTTTGTCCCCCATTACTGGATGGGGCTTTCTAGTCAAAGTTTTGGGGTGTGGGGTTCTTCTTTCTTGTCTTAATTAATCAATGCCATGCCAATTGTGGATAGGATATTCTCAACCTGTGTCTTCTTCCAATGATAAGTGTCAAGGGGGGTTGGGGGGATGCATGTGGATCCAAATGGTAAGAACCTATGCCAAAAGATTGGCCTTGCAAGTTTGTAGTATTAAAGATCCTTGTTGCTACTCCAACAACCCCCACATGGATAGGCATCATATCCATACTGTCCTGATCTGATGCAATTCAAATCATTTTAAAAATTGTGGAGGGAAGATTCCATAATTTTAAGGACCTGATGGAAGTGCAAACAAATTGAGGGTTTCAGGATTATCATTTTAATAAGAGTGGTGGGCATGGCTGTTATTGCTCTTTTTTAATTATTTTGTGATGTGGGTGGCACTCAATCTTAGGTGTTCCTAACATACACAACATTACATAAGATCACTTGTGATCACACTCTCCCTTTGGCTGGCTGCAAGACATGGAAAGTGAGGTTCAAGTTCTTGTCATCTATTTTAAGTCCATTAGTGTTAATCAAGGCTTCCTGTCAATTAACAATTGATCATTTCATAATATTATAACCCTGAACATAATCATGTATGCATATCATTTCCAACAAAGACCAACTTGGATTTGGATATGGTAACTTCAATTATGAGTATCTTTAAGAGACAGTTTGCATGCAACTTACATGAAACGCGGTTAAGATTATTACAACTTGTACGGTCACTTATCATATTATCATAATGCAGCTTTTGCTGTAAATAAAATGTAAAATCCATATACTATTATAAATGAACTCTATTGATGCTTGAAATTTTAGCGTGTCTCTCAAAAGATACTGTCTCCATTTGAGGTTGTATCCTTTTTTTATAGGAAAAGGACCATTTTGAGAGAAGATGAATGTGCCTTGTTTATAAATACACACTTAGGTTTCACTTCATTCAATACGAAGCTAAATTATATCTCTATATAATCTCCTAGTGAGGATAAGAGTGTGTAGATCTTCTTGCGACAAGGCTTGACGGAGGGATGAAAAACCCCAGATTATTTTAACCGGGGGTTGCTTAATCCCTGTAGGCACCCAATTTTTTTTTTTTCTGTCATGGACTACCCTTGGCCCAGTCCCATTTAAAAGCAAAAAAGAACTCACTAAAAAGTCCCTTAAACAGGCCCAAAGCAAGCCCATTACCTAGTGGCCCATATACCCTAGGTAAGGAGGTGAGCCTTAGCAAACTTAGCACCCCCCCCACTACCCAGACAAAAGGCTGCTATAGCAGCAGCGTGAACAGGGGCTGGAAGCTTCCTCTCCAAGTGGCTAGCCTGCGTGAGGAGAGGGTAAAAATAAAAAGCTTCCTGCTGGTCCCTTTTCTTGGCGGGGAAGGCAGAAGGGAGAGGGGAGCATAGAGGGCATTCTTCTAAGAGTTGGGCTCTTCTCCTTCCTCCCATCCTATTGGTTACGGGGGCTGGGAGAAGAAGTTTCCTTTGGGCTCTTTGGGTTGGTGGCTAGCAGGAGGGAGGGGGCATCTTGCTGGTTGTTGGTTGCATGGAAGAGGGTTGAATAGAAGGAGAGAAGAGGCTTTGGCTGGCCGGCTGGGAGGTTTTTTTTTTCCTCTTCTCATTCCTTGGCTGGTTGGGTGGAAGCAGAAGAAAGGAGGCAAGCGTCTTCTCCGGCTGGTCTGGAAGGTGGAGCTGGGCTCGTTTCTTCCTCCCTCTCATTGTTGCTGGCTCCTCTTCCCGGCGGTTGGTGTTTAGCAAGAGAAGCTCCTCTCAACCGGGCTCCATTTGTTGCATCAGAGGAAGAAGAGGCCCGGGGTGAGCAGAAGAAAGAGACAAGGGAGGGGGGACTGCCGCTGCAGCCCCATTATCTTTCTTCTCTCCTTTTTTTATTTTATCCTCTCTCATGTAATTCCCCATTCTAATGGCAACAGACCTGTTACTTCTATTCCCCTTTGATATTGCATTGGTTGTGGTGACTGTGGGTGGATAGAAAGGTGTATTTAAATGTTTCTTTTTGCTTCTGTTTAATGGTGTTCTATGCACAACCGAAATGGCCATGTCCCTTTCTTTAGTTTTTTTTATATGATGTATGGTATGCCCACTCATGTGCCCTCTCTCTCACCCCTCTTGTAAGCTTTCAATACCTCAGTTCTATTGGGTGGCAAGGAGGATAATCTAATATCCCACCTTGTTCCCAAAAAGAACAAATATGCAGCACTGCTGGTTTCCCCCTTCCTGGGCATTGTTGCTTGGTTGGGAGGGTTCAGATTTGATGCTTTATGCAATTTCTTTTTTTGTTGTTTTCTTTGAGCATCCATTGTGATGTTTGAAGACTAAACCGTGGGAGGTCAAATAAGATTGATATTTACACCTCATACACTGGGTTTAGAAGGCAGTCAGACCTCTGCTCAGAGTCCCCTTATCACTGCCCATGTTTCACTGTCTCAAATCCTGTCGAATCGCTTTTCCGAGTGGTTTTGAACATGAAGGGTTCGATATACAATATCCATGCCCGGTTCAGGCCCATGGATGGATTCTCCATATGTTGAATAGCCCGTCAGCCCGACCGGACACTTAGGTCACCTCTGAATTTTGAGAACCGTGTCCCTGAAGTGCTGTCGAATCGCTTTTTCGGGTAGCTTTGAACATGAAGGGTTCGTTATATAATACCCATGCCCGGTTCAGGCCCATGGATGGATTCTCCATATGTTGAATAGCCCGTTAGCCCGACCGGACACTCAGGTCATCTCTGGATTTTGAGAACCGTGTCCCCGAAGTGCTGCCGAATCATTTTTCCGAGTGGTTTTGAACATGAAGGGTTCGGTATATAATACCCATGCCCGGTTCAGGCCCATGGATGGATTCTCCATATGTTGAATAGCCCGTCAGCCCGACCGGACATTCAGGTCATCTCTGGATTTTGAGAACCGTGACCCCGAAGTGCTGTCGAATCACTTTTCCGAGTGGTTTTGAACATGAAGGGTTCGGTATACAATACCCATGCCCGGTTCAGGTCAATGAATGGATTCTCCATATGTTGAATAGCCCGTCAGCCCGACCGGACACTCAGGTTATCTCTGGATTTTGAGAACCGTGTCCCCGAAGTGCTGCCGAATCGCTTTTCCGAGTGTTTTGAACATGAAGGTTCGGTATACAATACCCATACCCGGTTCAGGCCCATGGATGGATTCTCCATATGTTGAATAGCTAGTCAGCCCGACCGGATACTCAGGTCACCTCTGAATTTTGAGAACCGTGTCCCTGAAGTGCTGCCGAATCGCTTTTTCGGGTAGCTTTGAACATGAAGGGTTTGGTATATAATACCCATCCCGGTTCAGGCCCATGGATGAATTCTCCATATGTTGAATAGTCCGTCAGCCCGACCGGACACTCAGGTCATCTCTGGATTTTGAGAATCGTGTCCCCGAAGTGCTGCCGAATCGCTTTTCCGAGTGGTTTTGAACATGAAGGGTTCGGTATACAATACCCATGCCCGGTTCAGGCCCATGGATGGATTCTCCATATGTGAATAGCCCGTCAGCCCGACCGGACACTCAGGTCATCTCTGGATTTTGAGAACCGTGTCCCCGAAGTGCTGCCGAATCGATTTTTCGAGTGATTTTGAACATGAAGGGTTCGGTATACAATACACATGCCCGGTTCAGGCCCATGGATGGATTCTCCATATGTTGAATATATAGTCCGTCAGCTCGACCGGACACTCAGGTCACCTCTGAATTTTGAGAACCGTGTAGCTCTGAAGTGCTGCTGAATCGCTTTTCCGAGTAGCTTTGAACATGAAGGGTTCGGTATATAATACCCATGCCCAGTTCAGGCCCATGGATAGATTCTCCATATGTTGAATAGCCCGTCAGCCCGGCTGGACGCTCAGATCATCTCCGGATTTTGAGAACCGTGCCTCCGAAGTGCTGCCGAATCGTTGTTTCTTATGGTTTTGAACATGAAGGGTTCGGTATACAATACCCATGCCCGGTTTAGACCCATAGATGGATTCTTCATATGTTGAATAACACGTCAGCCCGACCGGACGCTCAGATCATTTCTGGATTTTGAGAACCGGGCCCCCAAAGTTTTGCCGATTCGCTGTCTCTTGCAGTTTTGAACATGAAGGGTTCGGTATATAATACCCATGCCCGGTTCAGGCCCATGGATAGATTCCCCATATGTTGAATAGCCCTTCAGCCCGGCTAGACGCTCAGATCATCTCTGGATTTTGAGAACCGTGCCTCCGAAGTGCTGCCGAATCGCTGTTTCTTGTGGTTTTGAACATGAAGGGTTCGGTATACAATACCCATGCCCAGTTCAGACCCATGGATGGATTCCTTGTATGTTGAATAGCCCGTCAGCCTGACTGGACGCTCAGGTCATCTCTGGATTTTGAGAACCGTGCCCCCGAAGTGCTGCCGAATCGCTGTTTCTTGTGGTTTTGAACATGAAGGGTTCGGTATACAATACCCATGCCGGTTCAGGCCCATGGATGGATTCTCCATATGTTGAATAGCCCGTTAGCCCGACCGGACACTCAGGTCATCTCTGGATTTTGAGAACCGTGTCCCCGAAGTGCTGCCGAATCATTTTTCCGAGTGGTTTTGAACATGAAGGGTTCGGTATATAATACCCATGCCCGGTTCAGGCCCATGGATGGATTCTCCATATGTTGAATAGCCCGTCAGCCCGACCGGACATTCAGGTCATCTCTGGATTTTGAGAACCGTGACCCCGAAGTGCTGTCGAATCACTTTTCCGAGTGGTTTTGAACATGAAGGGTTCGGTATACAATACCCATGCCCGGTTCAGGTCAATGAATAGATTCTCCATATGTTGAATAGCCCGTCAGCCCGACCGGACACTCAGGTTATCTCTGGATTTTGAGAACCGTGTCCCCGAAGTGCTGCCGAATCGCTTTTCCGAGTGTTTTGAACATGAAGGGTTCGGTATACAATACCCATACCCGGTTCAGGCCCATGGATGGATTCTCCATATGTTGAATAGCTAGTCAGCCCGACCGGATACTCAGGTCACCTCTGAATTTTGAGAACCGTGTCCCCGAAGTGCTGCCGAATCGCTTTTTCGGGTAGCTTTGAACATGAAGGGTTTGGTATATAATACCCATCCCGGTTCAGGCCCATGGATGAATTCTCCATATGTTGAATAGTCCGTCAGCCCGACCGGACACTCAGGTCATCTCTGGATTTTGAGAATCGTGTCCCCGAAGTGCTGCCGAATCGCTTTTCCGAGTGGTTTTGAACATGAAGGGTCGGTATACAATACCCATGCCCGGTTCAGGCCCATGGATGGATTCTCCATATGTTGAATAGCCCGTCAGCCGACCGGACACTCAGGTCATCTCTGGATTTTGAGAACCGTGTCCCCGAAGTGCTGCCGAATCGATTTTCCGAGTGATTTTGAACATGAAGGGTTCGGTATACAATACACATGCCCGGTTCAGGCCCATGGATGGATTCTCCATATGTTGAATAGCCCGTCAGCTCGACCGGACACTCAGGTCACCTCTGAATTTTGAGAACCGTGTCTCTGAAGTGCTGCCGAATCGCTTTTCCGAGTAGCTTTGAACATGAAGGGTTCGGTATATAATACCCATGCCCAGTTCAGGCCCATGGATAGATTCTCCATATGTTGAATAGCCGTCAGCCCGGCTGGACGCTCAGATCATCTCCGGATTTTGAGAACCGTGCCTCCGAAGTGCTGCCGAATCGTTGTTTCTTATGGTTTTGAACATGAAGGGTTCGGTATACAATACCCATGCCGGTTTAGACCATAGATGGATTCTTCATATGTTGAATAACACGTCAGCCCGACGGACGCTCAGATCATTTCTGGATTTTGAGAACCGGGCCCCCAAAGTTCTGCCGATTCGCTGTCTCTTGCGGTTTTGAACATGAAGGGTTCGGTATATAATACCCATGCCCGATTCAGGCCCATGGATAGATTCCCCATATGTTGAATAGCCCTCAGCCCGGCTAGACGCTCAGATCATCTCTGGATTTTGAGAACCGTGCCTCCGAAGTGCTGCCGAATCGCTGTTTCTTGTGGTTTTGAACATGAAGGGTTCGGTATACAATACCCATGCCCGGTTCAGACCCATGGATGGATTCCTTGTATGTTGAATAGCCCGTCAGCCTGACTGGACGCTCAGGTCATCTCTGGATTTTGAGAACCGTGCCCCCGAAGTGCTGCCGAATCGCTGTTTCTTGTGGTTTTGAACATGAAGGGTTCGGTATACAATACCCATGCCCGGTTCAGGCCCATGGATGGATTCCTTGTATGTTGAATAGCCCGTCAGCCCGACCGGACGCTCAAATCATTTCTGGATTTTGAGAACCGGGCCCCCAAAGTGCTGCCGATTCGCTGTCTCTTGCGGTTTTGAACATGAAGGGTTGGGTAAACAATACCCATGCCCGGTTCAAGCCTATAGACAGATTCTTCATATGTTAAATAGCCCGTCAGCCTGACCGGACGCTCAGATCATTTCTGGATTTCGAGAACCGTGTCCCCAAAGTGCTGCCGATTCGTCGTTTCTTGCGGTTTTGAACATGAAGGGTTGGGTAAATAATACCCACGCCCAGTTCAAGCCCATAGATGGATTCCTTGCAGGGTAAATGGTCTGTCAGCCCAACTGGATGCTCAGATTATTCCCGGATTTCAAGAACCGTGCACAAATAGGGCCGCAGAATCACTACGATTTGATATTTGGGACAAAAGGGCCGGATAACCTGATTCCCACGCCCCGTCCAGAATTGAACAGAACCCTTTCATGGTCTGGAGGCCATTTCTTTCCAACCCGGCCTTTGAGTCCTCCGTTTCCCACGCGTTTTGTGCATTGCAAGGGCTGTCGAATCATTTTGGTCTGTGAACAGTGCTGTTGATTCGCCCCTGCCGAATCGCCCTTGCAGAATGGGCCTGGCTGCCGATTCGCCCCTGCTGATTCACCCTTGCAGAATGGGTTTGGCTGCCGATTCGCCCCTGCTGATTCGCCCTTGCTGAATCGCTTTCGCAGAATGGTTTTGGTTGCCGAATCGCCTCGTTTGCCGAATCAAATGAATTGTGCATGATGATGATGTTGAGTACATAAGGGTCAAATAAGATTGAATTATGAAAAGAACAATGACGATCAAAGCACGCCAAAGCTATTGCATTACCAAACAAAAATTGTGTGATAAATAAAAGAACAGATAAATGAGCATGCAAATTGACCTTAAAAGATGAATGACACACACACACACACATCAAAAATCTCTTGCAAATTTGACTGCAATCTTGTAGTTTTATTTTGCGCCTTTTATCGGATGTCCCGACTTAGGCCATAAGACCTTCTATTCTGGCGATTAATCAAGGGTTTTCTCTTTCTAAAAGAGATGTAATTAACGTCGTTGTGTTCAGGCAACGGCGAGATTTTGGTCCAGGACCCGACACTCACTTTCGTCAAACGGTGTGCACAACAGACCTAAAGCCCTCCGACTCTCGGAGGCAGACCATTTATTGTCACCTCGGTGACTGGCACGCCCGCGTTGTGCAAATTGCCAATTCATCTCTCGTCACCATTGCTCACGTAGCATCCGACGGGATTTGGATTAGCAATATGCATTCATCCATGAGAACATGAGACAACATGATAAATAGAACTTAAATTTTAAAAAATCCATTTCCACAATCCCCCTTTTAACCTAAATGTCTTTGGGGGGTTTACAACCACCAAATCTCAACTCCACCTTAATCTGCGGCGTACCTCTCTCTAACCCACTCATTACCCCGCGTCTAAGTCGCCCCAAATTCTTATTTATGAGGATTGTTTGACGTTCAAGTAAATCAGAATTATAATCAATTCATTTTTATCCATGGAGGAAATCAGTTACTGTAAAAGGAGGGGTTACAATAATTGTAAACTTGCTTACCTCAGCAAGATCTAATCATGTCTTGATCAGCTATAGTTGTCCCCACATCAGTTATGGATGGATTCAATGTTCAGTTTATAAGAAAATAATGATTGGTTTTGAATTAATGTTTGCTTTAACATAATATCATATATATATATATATATATATATAATATATATATATATATATATATATATATATATATGATGTCGAGTTGGATGTGAGGGTGACTGGGTGAGTGTTAAGCCCACATTAATTGTAAATTTAAGTCTTTATCTTCTAAAGAAAATAGAGATTTTTCCACTCATCGCTAATTGATTTTGAATTAGATGCTTTTAACAATAACAATCTTACCTTATTTTCCAATATCAAAGATAAATTATTAGAGTTTAAGATTACTATAATCGTAGATCTAATTATAACTGATGCAAATCCCCGCACAATTTACGTATATATTATCCCCCCCCCGGCGCGCGCGCGCTCACACACACGTGTGCAGAATACACACCTGCATGCACACATGCCCAGACGCAATCACATGCACTTGCATATACACACGTACATCCACATGCACATGCATGCATACGATAGCATGCATATAATTAACCTTGATGTCAGCTGGTTGGATGTGAGAGGAAAGGTGCATGTTAAGCCCTCTTCATGGTTGTAAATAGAGTCGGCCTTTATTTTATGAGGAAATGGATTCTTTTAACCACTTTTATTTGATTTTAAATTAGATGCTTTAAGAATAACAATCTTATTTTTCAAGAATCATAGAGACCTTGACAAGACTCAAACCACCACATTTAACATTTATACATATCATATTTGATATTTAGATAGACTGGAGATATAGTGAGATTATCTTCAAAATTTTGAGATTATCTCTTAAATTTTAAAGATAATCTCACTCTATTTTTATTTATCTAAATACCAAAATGAAGTTGGGTTTATTAACAGCAACCAAAGTAGAATTGCCCTCCATAATAATCTTTCGAAGATACCTACGCGATCGAGAATTCCCAGCACCTCTAATGTTCCAAAGTAGAACAGAATTCATTGGTAATTGAGATCGCGGATCCCCTCCTCCGATTTCGCACAGGCCCTCGTAGTAACACCTCTTTTTTTAAAATTTTTAGACTATGTTTAGTATTTAAATAGATTAAAGATAGAGTGAAGTTATCTTCAAAATTTTGAAGATAACCTCAAAATTTTGAGGATAACTTCACTCTATTTTCATTCTATTCAAATACCAAATATAATGCCTATTTGATATCAAAATAGAGAGAGGATATCCTCGGCCTATCTCGAAATCGGTGTTCGATATCACCAAATTGATAGTGTTATCTTGGTGATAAGTTGACCTGGGATATCTTTGTTATCTAAATATATAATCGACTAAGTATCATATGATTTTGAAATATCGATAATCAATTAATTTCTTAATAATCAATTAGGGGTAGGCAATCCCTATTAATTAATCAGTTATTGTGATCTTGATAATTGATTAACCCATACTATCTTGGGGTAGTATTCTATCTCACTCCTAAGGCTGAGTACAGGAACAATGCATTTATATCATCATCATGTCCCTATTTAATCACAATATACCCAATTGTTAGCCTATATCATCATATTAAAGTCAATTAAACAATAACTATATGTTTACACTCTTCGTACTTACCAAGAGGTAAAAGTTTACCAAAACAAAGGTATATATGCTTCTAGTGAAAAGGAGACGTGATCTAGAAAGTTACACGTACGTACGCATGTTTGAGGTTCGTGTGTGCATGCATGTGCACGTGGATGTGTGTGTATAAGCATGTGTGTTCGTGTATACGGTATGTGTGAATGCAGTCGTGTGTTTGTATGCACGTGTGTAACTATGTGGGTGGGTGGTGGGGAGAGAGAGAGAGAGTTGTGGTTGTGAGGAGCGAAGAAGAGAATTCCGTTTGTTTCTTCTCTCTTCCTATATTATAATTTTCTTCTGTGTTCACTTCATACTCACACGTGACCTTTAAAAAGTCAGTGAATAGATCTCTACGATAAGTTATGTTTAATATTAGAGAAATACTTTTTATTTGGACAACTTGATAGAAAAAATATACTTGACATATTTGAAACTTGATTGATCGGACGTTAGATTTCATCGCATGGAAGTGGGACTCCAAGCAAGCTAAATCAATTTTAAGTAATGTTCGATCTTGATCGGGATGTTTATCTCGTGCGTTGCGAAATCTCGTAGGATCGAGAAGAGTCTTCTTCGTAGTTTCCTCGCTCTAAACGTCTTCGAGATCCGATAATATTATCCCGTGTGAGAAGTCTTGCACAAGAGTATGAGAGAGAAAAAGAAGGAGAGTCTTGCGCAGGTTCCTTTTCTAGAGAGAGAATCCTCTTCTCTCATGCGCATGGAGAGGAGGAAGAGTCCTGGGGACTCAAGGAGACAACCGCCCATGCGGTTGCTCTCCATCGGTTAACAAGTAAAAACAATTCTCTTAATACTAATGGTTGTGACTCACAAGAGGGAGCTAGCTAGGTAATAGCCTCATTGATAACATCTTTATATAGCGATGAGTCTAGGAAGGTAGCAATGTCTGAAGGAGATATATTGGCCTGTGTAAGGTGCACGAGTCTCATAATTTAAGCTTATTTTGGTAACCATTTTACCCTTAATTATGTAGGGGTATAGAGGTGAAATATATGGTTAACTTGAGCATCATCCTTTTTGTCATTTTTCAGACAAACTTATTTATCCACTTTAAATGGTTAAATTTATCCACTTTCATAAAATAGTGTGAACAATATGTTTGCTTGGAAATTAGTGTTGGAAGTAATAGTTAGATTTGTGTAGGGCCCATGAACCTCTTAAAGTACGGCAATCCCTAGAAACATATTTCTATACAGTATTAATTAAAGTGTGGGGGGGGGGGGGGTGGTTTCTAAAGTTCAAACTTTACTAGAAATCTAGAACCCACGACAGGAATTTGGACGAAGGCCTTAATAAAGGAGAGTAGCACTTATCACAACACAATCACAAAAACTACCTGCCAACTCCAATTCGGATCCTCTCTTAATAACAAGGATTCATAATTGTCTGTACAAAGGAAAAGTCTTCTTGTCGGCATGATCTCTTACCTATCTCAAACACAAAAGATGAGATGTGTCGTGGGACCCACCCCTTATATTCATAGATAGATCTATTTAAGGGTCAGTGGGATCACAGAATTCTACTGAATCGAAAAATTTCTATTAGACATATAAAATTTCACCATTAGTGATCTCACCGGATCAAGAAAATATATCTAAGAATGCACTCACTAAATGAAAATTTTGGATCCGCCATTACTTATATTCGAGGTGGGTCTAGAGCGGACAAGAGGATGCGGATAACAAGTTATTCTCCCTAGCTAAAAATAGAACTCCAACTTAGGACTCCTAATAAAAGGCTAGCTAGGGAAATAAATGCATGCGCATGCAGCTTCCCCTTTCATCCCCAACGCCTCTCCAAGTTTGCTACATCAAGTTCAGGTAGCTTATCTTCCCATCTCCATGCAACCTAAGAAATCCTTGAATTAATGTGACCATTAATTCTTGACCTTGACCTTTCAAGAGAAGTAGAATATGATGCTCCCACTACTTGATCAACTTGTCGATCCATTAAACATTAATACCCACGTAGCTACAACTGTGGGGGGATTAATTTGGTCTCAATATACATATAGTCAAAATCCTCCCCATGTTTACTTGCGCGAACACACAACCCCCATGAAATGTCAACCCATTTGACTAAGTAACATCAACCCGGCCACTACTCTCCAAGTTTGAAGATTTGATCATATCCTCCCGTTGTTTTAATCCGTTCCCATTGGAACCAATCAACTTGAAGTTTCAACGACACACCAAACATGAAGAAGAAAGTTTCTAAAGTCCATATATATTTGGACATTTTTGCACCTTTATGAACTTCTTTCATGCCCTCTTCGACTAAAAAGTAAGCATCTTTCTCGTATATATTATATATAGAAAGAGAAATGTTAAGTGTTCGGACGTCGGATACTAAATACTCGAGCACATAGTATCTATGGTGGGGCCCGCATCACTTGACATATAAGGGCTCGATCAAGTGGCATAGGTTTCACTAACACTCAAGTATTTGATATTAGGACATCTCGGATATTTTACATTTCTCATATATAAATGTGAGAAAAAATGCTATAAAAGTTATATAGTGTGAAAAGCTAGCCTTTTAAATAAATGATCACAAGCTTGGGAGGGGCCAGGCCACGGTGGAAATATGAACGGTCATCACTTGACGAGGTAGAGCACTAGTGCCCATGTCTCCTCAGCGACGGACTACACATGTGTGCACGGCCTCCTGCCTGCAGCATGCATCCAAGACAAGATTGCTTTCATGTCTTCCGGCAGTGGGTGCGATATATAGGGAAAAAAAGAAGAAGAGAAAATGTTCATGGGGTTTGAAAATTGAAAATTTAAAATATATTTCTTTTAAGGATATGTTTGGTATCAAAATAAATTTGAAATAAAATGAGGATATCTTTAAAATTTTAAAGATATCTTCAAAATTTTGAGAATATCCTCATTTTATTTCTAATCTATCTTAATACCAAACAAGTCCTAAAATGTTAACTAAGTTAAGAAAATTCGAATGAGAAAATTAAATAAAAGAACCCTGAAGTGAAAACTAACAAATAGATACTACTATATATATATGTATACATATATATATATATATATATGGGAGGGTAAGGGTGTACAACGGTTTGGTTCGGTTCGGTTTACCTCTATTTTTGGGAAAATCGAACCGAACCCCTTCGGTGAACCGAACCGGTTCAAACCGAAATAAGCCAAGACAGTAAAATCTGGTAAAAAGTGAGAAAAAATGATGTTTTACCGGCGGTCGCGAGACCACCGGGCGCGGAGGGCACACCACGTGCGCCAAACGCCTCTTTCCACTGCGCTACAAGCGCTTTTCTGTTTAGATATATTATTTAATTATATATATATTCGATTTATTTCAGTTTTCTAATCTGAAACCGAATTGAATAGTGAGGCCCGTGAAACCAAACCAAACTGGCCGTTCGATTTGATTTTTCGGTTTGGACCATATAGTGAACACCCCTAGGAGGGGGGGGGGGGGGGGTAGTATGTGTGAGAGATGGAAGTATGGTAGGCCGAATCGATGATTTGGATCAAACCATATTCTCTAAAATTTAATAGATGCGAATGGGCGGGAGTGTATCGATATGAATCGATTCGGTTCAGTTCAATTTATATTTAAATTTTAATAAAAATAAAATATAAAGAAAAAAATCGAGACGACAATGCCTAAGACCGCAAAAAAAAACCCTAAAACCTGCCTAACTCTTCATCTTTTTTTTGTTTTTGGCGCATGCAACTAAATTACTTCAGGTCCTATGCACTTCCTACTTCCCACACCACATAAAACCGAAAACTTAGGTTGGAATTGAATTGGTAGCGGTGGGCTGGGGGAGGTGTTTAATTGCATTTGGGTACCAAAACATAACGCCATTTGAAATTAAGAGAGGGGGGTCCTTGGTTGTACCAAGTAGAATGTACCTGGTTGGGTCGGCCCGTAACTACAGTGGGGAAAGCTAGATTTGTCACGTGGGAATGTGGGGGCTGCCATTTTGGACACCCGACCACGTGCGGCTCTCTTGGTCTGTCCCAATTAATATGCACGTACAAATATAATTAATTATGAGAAAAATAAGAGAAATGCCTCGTCTTGTTGTTGTTGGATCGGATCGGCGACAAAAAATGTTTAGATAATTTATTTGTCAAATAATTTTATTGGGTAAAAGTTTTGTAAGATTTTTTTCTTCTTCTCTTTATTCTTTGACAACTAATAAAATTATTTGACAAGTAATCTAATTAATATGTGTTGCCAACTCAGTTTGGCAACCGACAGTTTTAGAAAGAAATATTCGTGTCTACCCAATCTAATCAATTATTATATGAATTAAAAAATTAAATATATATATGATCTATGGTTAATATATGGACGGACAAATCATTGCATGTTTAGAGCATTAATTAAAAGATGTGCAGTTTTTTTTTATAAAAAAAATAGGTAGTCTATCATTGAATAGAATTAGACTATGCCTGTTGAGAGTCCAAAATAAATCAACTTTGATATCTATTTGAATGAGTTCTGTTGGGTAAAGAAGTTGATGATGCTTTCTTTCCCCTTATATTTCTTATAAACAAATTATATATATATATATATTCATATATTTGAAATATGTACAATATATATTTATATCCCTATATTTCATATATTTTATTTGATGGGACAAGACTCTGATGATGAGGACGATGATTCTATATATTTTATTATGTATTTTACTATTTAATTATATCCATTTAATTTAATCACAATTAAAATAAACGGATAAAAGGTTAACTTATTCTTTACACTATCTCAATTTTTTTTTACAACTCTCTCTCTCTCTGCCCTTTTGAAGATAAATATTTTAATATTTTCACCCTTTATCTAACAATTATGTTCATATGTTAACATAATATTCTTTCTATTTTGATGAATTACTCATCATAGGGATACAACTGATATTTTTTTTATTTTGAGAGTACAAAATATAATATGAAGATTTTTAGCGATATATATTTGAACAAAATAGATTTCAAAGTATCTATGTAATTTTTCCTATTTCTTAGTGGGGTGGTAAGTAGAGTTGGTTGTGCTACTGCAGATCGCAGTGGCAAGGTCATACCGAACCGTGTTAGGGCCATCGCGAGCGTTATCACGGTTGACACGATACCGACGAGAATCGGCAGGGGGGGAGGGGGTGCTCAGAAGTTGGAGGGGGAACGAGGCGGAGGGGGGAGGGTGGTCCACACTATTGCCCACCTCTTCTTCTTCCTGTGCAATTGCTTTCTCTACAATTGCTCTACTGAAGATCTAGGTGCTACGGGGTGGGGCGATAGCGGGAGGAGGAGGCTCGCGAGGGGGTGGGGGTGATGGCGGAGAGAGGGAGAGGGAGTCGCACCGAGGGAAGGGGTTTCGATGGTGGGAGGAGGCTCGCGAGGGGGCGATGGCGGAGAAGAGAGAGGGAGGCTGTATTGGGGGGGGGGGTGGCGATGGCGAGAGGAGGCTCACGAGGGGGCGATGGCGGAGAGAGGGAGAAGGAGGCCGCACTGGGGGGAGGGGCCACTACAAGAAAAAAGGGAATAGAGACCGAAATATTCGGTCTCTATTCGTCTCTAAACAGTTCAGAGACCGAATAGAGACCGACTTGTCGGTGAACAATTTCTGTCACAAATGTGTGACCGAAACAGTTCGGTCACTATTCGGTCACTAATTAGTGATCGAATAGTCACCGAACTTTAGTCGCTAAAAGTGCACATCAGAGACTGAATAATTTCGGTCACAATTCGGTCCCTGATATAGCGACCGAATTGAGACCGAAATTATTCGTCTCAAATAGAGACCGAAACATCGGTCACAATTCGGTCCTGATATAGCGACCGAATTGAGACTGAAATAATCGGTCACTAATAGAGACCGATCAAATCAATCACAATTCGGTCCCCAATATAGGGACCAATAGAGACTGATGCATTCGGTCTCTATTTGAGATTGAATAATTTCGGTCTCAATTCGGTCGCTATATCAGGACCGAATTGTGACTGATTTTTTCAGTCACTAATCGTCTCTGTTTGTGTTTTTTTTTTTAATTTGTAAATTTTTAGCAAAAAACCTGTGTAAATAAACAACGTCCACAACAATAAATATCCACAATACAACACAGTAAATGACCACAAACAACATAATAAAAATATCCACAACACAATAATAAAATAAAAATGTCCACAACAAAACATAATATAAAGTCCACAAAATAATTAAAGTCCACATGAACAATAAAATATACACACATCATAATAATAACAATCCACAACAACAATACAATGTCAATAACATAAGAATATAGTGAAATGGAAATCATGAATCCCTCCTCGTCCTCGTGCTCGTCTCCTCCCACGCCACTCGCTGAAGGAACCTACAATATATATAACAATAATAAGTTAAAATTGATATTTTAGAAACAATAAAATATTTAAATTTACAAAAAATTCGGAGGCCAATCGGATGAGTATTTCTAATTTTAAATCCTTAAACGTAAGTTAATCATTTTTAATGTAAACTGACTTGTTGATTGTAAGTTTGAGGCGTCGAGCTAAAATCGGGAGTCCGAATTGAACTCCGTCAGTTTCCAAGAG
The DNA here is from genome assembly GCA_014218235.1 of Colocasia esculenta. Lineage (NCBI taxonomy): Eukaryota > Viridiplantae > Streptophyta > Magnoliopsida > Alismatales > Araceae > Colocasia > Colocasia esculenta. Next base: position 25,798,169 of record CM024753.1, on the reverse strand, counting down.
TCACATTCATCGCCGTGGCCGTGCTGGAAAAAACCGGAGGCCAATCAGATGAGTATTTCTAATTTTGAACCCCTAAACGTAAGTTCTTCATCTTTAATGTAAACTGACTTGTCGAATGCAAGTTTGAGGCGTCGACCTCAAACCGGAGTCCGAATTGAACTCCGTCAGTTTTCACAAGTCACATTCATCGCCCTGGCCGTTCTGGAAAAAACCGGAGGCCAATCGGATGAGTATTTCTAATTTTGAACCCCGAAACCTACCTAAATTCTTCATCTTTAATCTAAACTGACTTGTCGAATGCAAGTTTGAGGCGTCGACCTCAAACCGGAGTCCGAATTGAACTCCGTCAGTTTCCACAAGTCACATTCATCGCCCTGGCCGTGCTGGAAAAACCGGAGGCCAATCAGATGAGTATTTCTAATTTTGAACCCCGAAACCTACCTAAATTCTTCATCTTTAATGTAAACTGACTTGTCGAATGCAAGTTTGAGGCGTCGAGCTAAAACCGGGAGTCCGAATTGAACTCCGTCAGTTTCCACAAGTCACATTCATCGCCGTGGCCGTGCTGGAAAAACCGGAGGCCAATCAGATGAGTATTTCTAATTTTGAACCCCTAAACGTAAGTTTTTCATTTTTAATCTAAACTGACTTGTCGAATGCAAGTTTGAGGCGTCGACCTCAAACCGGGAGTCCGAATTGAACTCCATCAGTTTCCACAAGTCACATTCATCGCCCTGGCCGTGCTGGAAAAAATCGGAGGCCAATCGGATGAGTATTCTAATTTTGAACCCCGAAACCTACCTAAATTCTTCATCTTTAATCTAAACTGACTTGTCGAATGCAAGTTTGAGGCGTCGACCTCAAACGGGAGTCCGAATTGAACTCCATCAGTTTCCACAAGTCACATTCATCGCCGTGGCCGTGCTGGAAAAAATCGGAGGCCAATCGGATGAGTATTCTAATTTTGAACCCCGAACCTACCTAAATTCTTCATCTTTAATCTAAACTGACTTGTCGAATGCAAGTTTGAGGCGTCGACCTCAAACCGGGAGTCCGAATTGAACTCCATCAGTTTCCACAAGTCACATTCATCGCCGTGGCCGTGCTGGAAAAAATCGGAGGCCAATCGGATGAGTATTCTAATTTTGAACCCCGAAACCTACCTAAATTCTTCATCTTTAATCTAAACTGACTTGTCGAATGCAAGTTTGAGGCGTCGACCTCAAACCGGGAGTCCGAATTGAACTCCATCAGTTTCCACAAGTCACATTCATCGCCCTGGCCGTGCTGGAAAAAATCGGAGGCCAATCGGATGAGTATTCTAATTTTGAACCCCGAAACCTACCTAAATTCTTCATCTTTAATCTAAACTGACTTGTCGAATGCAAGTTTGAGGCGTCGACCTCAACCGGGAGTCCGAATTGAACTCTTCAGTTTCCACAAGTCACATTCATCGCCGTGGCCGTGCTGGAAAAAATCGGAGGCCAATCGGATGAGTATTCTAATTTTGAACCCCGAAACCTACCTAAATTCTTCATCTTTAATCTAAACTGACTTGTCGAATGCAAGTTTGAGGCGTCGACCTCAAACCGGGAGTCCGAATTGAACTCCTTCAGTTTCCACAAGTCACATTCATCGCCGTGGCCGTGCTGGAAAAATCCGAGGCCAATCAGATGATTTTTCTAATTTTGAACCCCTAAACGTAAGTTCTTCATCTTTAATGTAAACTGACTTGTCGAATGCAAGTTTGAGGCGTCGACCTCAAACCGGGAGTCCGAATTGAACTCGTAAGTTTCCACAAGTCACATTCATCGCCCTGGCCGTGCTGGAAAAACCGGAGGCCAATCGGATGAGTATTTCTAATTTTGAACCCCGAAACCTACCTAAGTTCTTCATTTTTAATCCAAACTGTCTTGCTTAACAAAAATTGTGCGTCGATCAACCCAAATGAAAGTTAAAATAACTTGCCTGTGGAGGAGGTGCTGCCTGTGGCGGAGGAGGTGGTGCCTGTGAGAAGGCATGGGCGATAACTTGGGAGAGGGTCTGGGAGAGCTGGGCCTGTAGTGCGTCGGTCACCTGCATCTGCATCTGGGCAAGACGAGTCTCCATCGAATCCGCCAGACGAGACTCTAAGCCCGATATCCTACTGTCAATGAAGCCCATCAGCTGTCCTGAAGAAGTACCTGGAGTACCAACTCCTGCGTGGAATGCACTGGTCTGTGACCCTGAGCTGGATCCTCCAGATAACACCCGGCTCGTGTCGATGCTGTGCCCAAAACCATACACATGGCCTTTCTTTGGGGCCCCAGCTGCCGCAACCCATACCTCATGATCTAACGGCGGCTGCTCGTCCTCCCCGGCATACTTCTCCGTCATTTGTTCTCTGTATGACTCCTGCAAGAAAAAAGAAAATGATAGTAGTTAATATTCATATTAATGTGAAAAATTAAATAGTGAATATCTTCTAAATACTTACTGCAACCACGCGGGCTCTATCGCTAATGTATGCATCCGTTCCTTTTTTCTTGTGTGTTCTATCGAACACCTCCGAAAATGTCGGCTGCCTTTTTAGCTCCTTCTCCTATTTCACAGAAAAAACATGACATAAATGAGTACCTTTATAAATAAAAGAGACCAGAAATGGACAAATTACTTACCAATCTGGACTGATGGGTCGCAAAAGAGACAGACCCACTACTATGCATGTTTGCTTCTGGATTGGCAGCCCGATTAACTTTCATTATTGAGGATGTCTGTTGCCATTTCTCTGCAGCCCAGATGTCGCAAAGAGTTTCCCAATATTCTCCCCTCATCCAACTGGGTGCCCGCTCCTTCCAAAGAGTCGGGTCTGCACTCTGAGAATGTTTCTCTGCATTTTTCTCTCGCGTTATACATCAAATGCTTGAAATTTGATCTTGCGGTCATCGTCCATACAAATCGAGACCGCGCCTCGTCTGGACGACGCGTGAATCGATGCTGGCTCTATATACATAAGAGTTAGTTAACTGCATGTATGAATACGATAAGAATTAAATTACAATGCGAAATTACATACCATGAACATCTGATACAAGTGCTCCTGGACCTCCATCGGAAATCATTGAATCTATGAATAGGTCCAGGAAAGTGTGCTTGTAATGTTTGTGTGAAATTGAGAAGCTTGAGCAGGCTCTTTTTATCACTGCAATGATGTAACTGCATAATGTCAAATTATGAACTAAATTCACCTCATTGCCCGTAAGAAATACATACACGTTGATTACGTACCCATTAATCCAGACCTCCCGCAGAGTGCTCTCATAAAAACTACCTCCGCCCTCCTGCAGACTCACAGCATCCTCTGGCACATTATGGAAAAAATTGAAGAACAACATGAGTAATGTACAAAAATACTAAATAATGACTACAGAAATATCCTAAAATTGAAATATACAAACCTAATGGTGCATCTGCAGAATGTGTAGAGTGACCTGAGCATGTGACATTTTAATGGCATCAGAATTAATGCGTACATGAAAGTATAACTTTAAATATACATACCAGCTGCTACAGGAGGAGACTCGAAGGATGCACCAACAGCTGTAACTAGAATTGAACTCATAAGTAATGAGGAAGATGAATGCACAATAAAAGTACATCTGCAAATATTATACATACCTGCGGGCACGGTAGGAGGAGCAGAAGGACTAACAACTGTAGCAATTCTAATAACATTAATAATATGTATATAGAGCTACTACAAAAATACTTGGAAATTGAAATATACATACCTGCAGGCACGCTAGGAGATGCAGAAGAAGGACCAGCAACTGTAACAATTCTAATAACATTAATAATATGTGTAAATAATGACTAAAAAATACTTGAAAATTGAAATATACAAACCTAGTCCGCTAGGTAGAGGAGGTGTCCGCTCACTCGAAGGAGAAGCAGAAACTGTAACAATTTTAATGGCATTAACACTACACAAGTACACATAATAATATACAGAGAAAAATACACAAATGATGACTATATTAGAAAATATACATACCAGATGCGGGGAACAAAGCCCTCCCACGAATGCCCCTCGTAGAACTGCTACCAGATCTTCCTCCACGCACCATATCTTCATAGAGAACATAAAATCATAATGTTTACTAGTCAATTGCTTATATTGAAAGTGAGCTGCTTTAAATATACTCTACAAGTGTGAAAAAATTCTACCATAGTTTAATTGATATCCATTTCCTCCTCAGATGATGACGATATGTCTAATTCAACCCCATCTTCATCATCATCTTCACATTCATCACTGGTATATTCCTCTTCCTCACCAGAACTTTCATATTCAATATCTGTACGACGAGCACTACTGTCTTTCATTTCACGTGGATCGACTTCTTCGACCTCATTTCCGTGAGACAAGGACATTGGTGCTTCGGATTCGTCTTCTCCAATATGAGTTGTCAACTCTACATCTTCAACAAAGTCTTCTTGAAAGAATTTGCGTTGATCTCTTCAGCTGTCTGATCAGTCATGTCCAATTCATAATCAGAGAATAGTCTTGACTTAACTCTGCAAACTACCCACCAATCATTTCGTTCTTTGTTTGTACATGAAGGATAGCTTGTATAATACACTTGCTGGGCTTGTGTGGCTAAGATGAATGGCTCATAAGTATTCAATTTTGACTTATGCTTAAGCTCGACAATCCCATGTGTTGTGTCATTTCGAATGGAATTCGGATCAAACCAATGACACTTGAACAAGAATATATGATTGTCTTGTCCTAGATATTGCAATTGTAGGATCTCCTCTACAATACCATAGTAGTCATACTCACTTTCATTGTATGTACTTCCTTTTACACATACGCCACTGTTCATGGTAGATTTATTCTGCCCATAGTCTTTCGTATGAAACCTATACCCATTGACAATAAATCCAGGATAATTCTGTGCAATTTTGGATGGGCCGTAGGCTACCTGACGAACTCTTTCATCAGTAATTAACCTTCTTGCACCTGCGTGTAGAAAAGGCTAGTTATAAAGTGAAATGAATTTTGTTGAATACTCTTTGACGGTGTACACTTACGCGTTCTCTCTTAGCCATAAGGCCAATGACTTCTCTCGTTCTTTTTCAACCTCAAAATCAGTGAGTTGTGGATTTTTTTGTATTAATTCTGAATCAAATTGTCTGCAATATGAATAGCAGATCACATTGAATAGGTAGAATAAAGGCAAAAAACTTACATATAAATTTAAATTGTGAGATTAGTACTTACTCAACATAACATTCTAGCTCAGAACAATTTAAAAGAATATATATCTCTGCGGCACATAACTCTCTGTCATCCAGCATTCGAGTTGAAGAACGTCCGAAGGCACGTCCAGGATGAGTAAATATTGAGAGTCGATTTGAACCGACAGATTCCCCCCCATCATCATTACGTGGAGGTTGTGTCCGACGAGTTTGAATGTCTGCTTCAAAGTACATTGCACAAAAGTTAGAGATTTCCTCCATAATGTATGCCTCAGCAATAGAACCCTCCACTTTTGCTTTATTTCGGACTTTCATTTTAAGGTCATGCATACACCTACATCCACAATGTAAGAGACAATTAGAAAAGCTATCACTTACGTAAGGTGCAATCGTACGAAGGAAATAGTTCATATTTGCATATACCTCTCAAATGGATACATCCATCTATATTGTACTGGCCCTCCGACCTTTGCTTCATATGGTAGATGTACGAGTAAATGCTCCATTGAATCGAAGAAACCAGGTGGAAATATCTTCTCCAACTTGCATACAGTGGTGACCACATTCTGTTCGATAGTTTGCACATCCTGAAGCCTGAGTTCTGATGCAGATAGAATCGTGAAAAATCGACTCAACTCAGATAACGCTCCCCATAGCTGCTTCGGCAAGATGTCACGAAATGCAATAGGTAGCAACCTTTGCATGAATACATGGCAGTCGTGACTCTTCATTCCATATATCTTTCCCTCACTGACGTTGACAGAACGAGCAATATTTGACACATAACCGTCAGGAAATCTCAGTTGTTTCAGCCACTGACACACTTGCTTTACTTGTCCTCCTCCAAGCACATAAACTGCTTTTGGTTTACTTGATTTCCCATTTACTTCAACAATTTCTAACTCTGGACGTTTACAGAGCATGGACAAGTCCAAGCGTGCATTCACATTGTCCTTTGTTTTACCTTTGATATCCATAACTGTGTTGAATACATTATCAAAGACATTTTTCTCGATATGCATCACGTCTAGATTGTGCCGCACAAGAAGAGTCGACCAATAAGGTAGCTCCCAGAAAATGCTTTTCTTCACCCAGTTGTGCTCCTTCCCAAAACCTGAAAGGTGTCGGGTACTGCCCATCTGTTGTGTGATATCTGGCAAATTTTCAACATGTGCTGCCATATCATGACCGGACAACCTCTCGAATATAACTTCATCTCGTTCCTTTCTGTTCTTTAGGAATGCATCTTTTTGTCTTCTAAAAGGTGATCAGCTGGTAAAAACTGACGATGGCAATCAAACCAGCAGGACTTCCCACCATGTTTAAGTACAAACGATTTGGTATTATCCATACAATACGGACATGCTAGCCTCCCATGTGTGCTCCAACCAGATAGCATTCCATATGCAGGAAAATCACTTATAGTCCACATCAATGCCGCCCTCATGGTGAAATTTTGCTTTCTAGATGCATCATAAGTATTGACCCCCTCAGTCCATAATAATTTCAATTCATCAATCAACGGTCTTAGATAGATGTCTATATTTTTTGTAGGACTTTTCGGACCAGGAATCAATAAGGACAGGAACAAATTCTCTCGCTTCATGCACATGCTCGGAGAAGGTTGTATGGTGTCACGAACACTGGCCAGCTGGAGTAGGAAGCCACTGAACCTCCAAATGGATTAAATCCGTCAGTGCATAAACCAAGCCTCACATTACGTGACTCCCTTGAAGATAGGATAAACATGGTTGAAATGAATCCAAGCTTCGCCATCTGCAGGATGAGTCATAATATCCATGTCCCGACGTACTCTTTCTGCATGCCACCTCATATGTCCAGCTGTCTTTGAAGACATATACATCCGCTGCAGCCTGGGTGTAAGGGGAAATATCGCAATGACGCATAAGGTATATCCTTTCCCCTAGAATTGACCCCTCTTTTAGGTTTAAATCTATCATGACGGCAAACTGAACAGGATACCATATCTGCATTCTCTTTGTCATACAACATACAATGATTAGGACATGCATCTATTTTCACATATCCAAGTCCTAAATCATTCACCATCTTCTTGGCACGATAAAAATTTGGAGGCAGCTTTTCATCTGGAGGTAACATGCTCTTGATGATGAGGAGGAGACGATCAAAGCAATTCTCAGAAATATGAAATTCAGATTTCAAGTTCAACAACTGTGACACCGCTGACAACCGAGTGTGCTTTTGACAACCATCCCACAATGGCTCATCAGCATCCTTAAGTAACTGATAGAATCTTTCGGCTCCCTTATTCGGCACGTCTTCAGCGTATACAGGATCCACATGTACACTGAATGCCGGACCAGCAGCATCTACAACCATATCCACGTACGTACTTGTGCCTTCCACATTACTAGGCTCGTGCGACCAGAAGTCCTCACCATGACATGTCCAATTCATATAACCTTCAACAAACCCTTTTCTGTATAAATGGCGTTGAACTTCCCATGGGAATTCCACTTCAAATTTTTACAAATCATACAAGGACATCGGATGCCACCTTGCCTGTCTACTTCTGCATTTGGATTCCCCAATGCAAACTGAACGAAATTCTCAACTCCGACCCTAAACTCCTGGACACCACATGATCAACTATTCTGCGATACATCCATGAACGGTCTGAAGCCATTGCTGTCCTACGCCCAAACAATATCAATAGACAAATAACTTTAAAATTCTAAATCACACATCCTTCGACGCAACCGAAATGAATAGGAAGGATTTATTATTTAGATTATCACTTTTTACCCATCTGTGAATATTTGATCGCACTCAGATGACCATTTACTATGTGATTGTATTATTTGCTGAAAATTTCGGCAGCATCTCCCCACACCTCTCTGATATACCAAAAATATTTATTGATTAAGATATTTTCTTAAACACTTACTAATAAGTGGTTAAGAAATATTCTAAATCAATAAAGGTATATCAGAGAGGAGTGAGTAGACACACCCGAATTTTCAACAAATAATACAAGCACATAGTAAATGACCACCTAACTGCGATCAAACATTCACAGACTGTCCAAAACGGGACAATTCAGGACTTTGAGTTAGATATACACGTTCTCATCTTTGAAAATAAGACTCGTGCACATCAATCCCAAAGTCTTGAACGGGAGGTTCATTGACACGGGCTTAACACGCTCTCGTGAAGTGTGTGCAGTGTTAAAAAAAAAAAAAAACTAAGCATACCTTGTAAATGAATTGCATTATAGTAATAGTGCAATACATATAAACAAGTACAATAAATAAACCACATAAATATGAAAAGAAAATGAAAACAATATCATACATATAAACAAGTGCAATAATAAACCGACTATGCCATCCATGGTTCTACCTGGTGAACGCAAGTAGCTGGTGAGGAAATGATAGCTAGTGCCATTCAGAAATATTACAGAAATTCATGCAGAAATAAGCTTGTCAAAGTAACGGTCCTTTAGAATACTGGGATTTGCATGAATGAATAACACTTGCAACACACCTTACTTAAGATTGGGTTTCTTATCTTCACTGACAATTCTCGGCGTCTTTATCTAACAATTTTCTGAAATGTGCCTTTACAATATATAGGCTTGAAAGTCAAATCTCAATTTTTTTTTTGCCTTTGATATCCCTAACTTTTTCTGCATCTTTTGGATCAATGGCTTCAATCTTATTTTTTACATTTGGTATAGTGAAAAAATATGCCCGAATATCTTTATTAGGGATCTTTCAACTATATAATAGTATTTTTTGCAGACTCTAAATCCGCTCCTACATGTTGATGCCAAAAATGGGACTCTTATCTTGCTTCTTTTTTATGCCCGACCACAATCTGGAGAATGATACTAAATCTTCATGGCCTAGACTTCATGAGATAAATTGTAGTCTCTCTCATTTTAAATCTGTTTCAGCATCAATTTTCATTATTACTTCCATAAAATCATGACAAAGAAAATAGTGAAGGGAAGGGAAGTGTATCCATCTAATTTTAAGATGTGATGTTTTGCTCTTTTTTTTTCTTGGTTTAGAAGCCATTTAGTAACTTGGATGGATAAGTTCATAAAGGCACTCTCATCCAGAATAACCCTTAACCTATATCTATGGGTTCAGGTATTCTATTAGGTTAGTAACTTTCACATCAAAAGAGAAAAATACTAAAACTAAATTACCTTATCCGAGTCTACTCTATAGCTGGTTATAAAAGGGGCCATAGAGCTTCTATAATCTGGCAGATATAGTGTTGGACAAAGTGTTATCAAAACACAACTGTACTTGGACGTAGGCTTCACGTCAAAATACCCCTGCTACATCACATCTTTCCCTTGATTGGGACAAAAGAAGAGAAGAGAATAGACACAACGAGTCTCCACAGAGGATGTGGGCAGTCTACACAAAGGAGAGAGAAAAGCTACAACCAACTTATCACAGTGAAATGTCGTCTGCTGAACCAGTAGATGCAGGCATTGCCAATCAGCAAAATCCGCCTAAATTTTCCATCCCATGGGACAGGGAAGATGGATAACCCATAGCCTGAGAGATGCTCACATAATGGAGATATGCTAAGATTCACATCCACATTGATCTCAGTGTGGCAAGGAGATCAAATTTAGACTCCAAATTCAGCAGGAAGGGAAGGACAATACAGAGACCCTCTGATGTGAGAATATAGAGAGAGAGAGTGTAAAGGCGTGAGAGGTGAGATGATGACCCAGGTACTCAGTCCTCTCTTTGGTCCCCAGCTTTTCCAAGGACACACATCTTTGTAATTGTGAACCAGACCCAGTTGGTACAACTCAAGATGGAAGCGAGGCAACCAACAAAAATCACAAGCAAATCTTCTCCATTTTTGAACTTAACATTAGTTCAGCATAGAAACTTTTGATAGCATATGTACTGCGTTGGCCTAAATTGCCATCTACCTAAAATTTGAAGTTGGCATAGTCTCCCTGCCATGACCTCCAAGCCATCACCTCTCTGTCCCTGTTGATCGATATAGGCATAGTCTCCCTGCCTAAACCCCCCCCCCACTGCACCCCACCTCCCTCCCCCCTCTTACAACCGGCTACCCTCAGCCCCACCCACACAGTACCCCCTAAACCCCCACCCTACCAACCCCTCAACCACCACCCCACTGCCCCCCACCACACTGCCCCTAAACCGCCACCCCACTGCCCCCCACCCCCCGGCCCCCACTGCCCCTAAACCCCCACCCCACTGCACCCCACCCCCCGCCCCCCACTGCCCCTAAACCCCCACCCCCTGCACCCCACCCCCCGGCCCTCACTGCCCCTAAACCCCCACCCCACTGCACCCCCACCTCCCACCCCCCTCCTACAGCGGCTACCCTCAGCCCCACCCACACACCACCCCCTAAACCCCCACCCTACCAACCCCTCAACCACCACCCCACTGCCCCACTGCCCCTAAACCGCCACCCCACTGCCCCCCACCCCCACTGCCCCTAAACCCCCACCCCACTGCACCCCACCCCCGACCCCCACTGCCCCTAAACCCCCACCCCACTGCACCCCACCCCCCGGCCCTCACTGCCCCTAAACCCCCACCTCACTGCACCCCACCTCCCTCCCCCCTCCTACAGCCGGCTACCCTCAGCCCCACCCATACACAGAGAGACCGGCCCCTGCCGTACACACACACACATACGCACACATATAGACACAAACATAGACAGAAAGGGGGGAGCACCCCCTCCCATCTCACACATACACACACACAAACAATATATGACAGAGAGAGAGAGAGAGAGAGAGAGAGAGACAACTTATCGACGATGGAGATGGCAACGGGGTCCGATGACGACGGCTACTTGGCCGCAGAGGGGGCGGTGGCGGGGACTGGTCGCAGCCGGGGTGAAGACCACGATCCTCGGCGCAGTCGGGGCAACGGCGGGGACTCGGCGCAGTCGGGGCGACGCTGGCGATGTCCGGTGGCGAGGGTTACGACAGCGGCCCCCGGTTGGGGCGAACAAGAGAGAGAGGGAGAAAAGAGGAGAGGCGACGGAGCGGGTGGCGGCGACGATGCCACGATGTCGTCGTCGGCGAGAGAGAGGGAGAGAGAAGACAGGAGGATGTCGTCGTCGACGAGAGAGAAGACAGGAGGGGTGCCAACGGCGGTGGAATAAAAAAGAATTTAGAGACCGCATTGAGACCGAAATATTTCGGTCTCTATGCGGTCTCTAAACCCGCCTAAAATTTGTGACCGACCGCCATCCGGTCCCAATTCGGTCTCAGATCTGAGACTTAATTTGTGACCGAAATATTCGGTCACAAAATTTCACTCTTAGCCCGCCAGTTCATATATTTAGTGACCGAAATAGTTCAGTCACTATTCGGTCCCAAATAGAGACCGAATTTTTTCAGTCTCAATTCGGTCCCTATTCAGGACCGAATAGGGACCGAAATTATTCGGCCCAAATGTAGAGACCGAATAATTTCGGTCCCTATTTGGTCCCTATTCAGGGACCGAAATTATTCGGTCTCTATATTTGGGACTGAAATTTTCGGTCTCTATTCGGTCCCTATTTTGGGACCGAAAATTTCGGTCTCTAAATCGGTCTCTATATGTGTTTTTTCTTGTAGTGGGCGGCGATGGGGGGGGGAGGCTCGTGAGGGGAGGCTCGCGAGGGGGTGGGGACAATGGCTGAGAGAGGGAGACGGAAGCTGCGTTGAGGTGAGGGGCGACGATGGTGGAGAGATCACGTAGAGGGAGAAAATTGAGGGTGTGCAATGGGGAGAGAAGAAAGAGGGAGTGTGATGGCACGAGTGGAGAGAGGGAGAGGAAGCCTGCCCCGATGGGGACAATGGCAGAGAGGGTAGAGGAGAGAGAGAGAGATCGACGCGATACACATCGTATCATATTATTTTATGAAAATTTTAACACAATCAAGTCAAATGACACGACCAACTTTGGTGGTAAGAAAGGAACTTCCTTTTTTTTTGACGGGCACGAGAGGAGCTTTGTATTTCTTTGTCACCTTTTTGTTTTGATGGATATGCATGTCCTTGGAATCTTTTATTATTATTATTTTCGTGTAAATGCGTTTCCTTGATGGAGTGCACGGATCCTGACCGATTGGCCATTGATTAGCGTTGGGCATTGGTGCGGACAACGTTATGACCATGATTGGCTCATTAAAAAAAAATCACATACGTCCCCATCTACTTCTACTAAAATTTTTTGTTGCAAATAAAAGATGTATGATTTCTGCAGGATTGATTCAAAGTTTTATTGCAAAAAAGAGAGGATATGTTGGCAATTTATATCCAAGCCCATTACTCAGCAGTCATCTCTCTTCTCTCACCTCTCTCCTCCACATTTTTTTTTGTCAAGGTTATGTAAAAATTTTAAGTAATGTCTCAACCATAAGACGAGTAATACTTATTATAGAAATATACTTAGTGTCTTCTAAAGAGGGGAGGGTAATAAAGATAATATAAATTGCATCTCCAAATAATTCAATTGGTTGAAAAAAAGAATAGAAAGAAAAATTTTATCAAATTTTCAACTAATAAAATAATTTGGAAAATAATCTATATCACTTTTATTACATCTATTTTATATATATTTAGATTAGTAATTAATAAAATGAGGAGTATACCCTTAAGTATATATCCGTACATATCTTTACATAAGTAATCGATATAAGAATGACAAGAAGTAAGATATAAGATATAATGGTAGATCTCACTTATTCCTTTAAAGAAAATATGTATTGTCTTACTTCTTATCATTTATGTGGATCAATCATATGCCATATCATTATTTATTCCACGCAAATATTATATTATATCAATTCTCTTTCTCTCTCTGTATATATTATAAAAAAGTAAGACTAAACTAATACTTTCTTTTCCAAAAGGGAGGCAGTATCACCAGTAGACCGCACATTCTTCGTCTCCTTGGTTCCTCCACGTTTTCACTTATTCTCGCAACCAAAGGACAAACACAACGGCCCCCATTTGTCACATCTTCCAACTTTTGAAAATGAGCAATATTGGGTGTTTGGACGCGCCGAACAAATTATTTACAAATAATATCTGATCCGAATATTAAATATTTTTTTTTAAAAAAGGTTACTAATGCAGTTCCTGTCCATCTACAGAGACAAAGTCATAGTCATAGCTCAAGTACGTATATATAAGTTTCTTCAAGAAACGTAGTCATAACTCAATCATGTAAACTTTCACATGGATAGGTCTCTCTACATCTCTTTATTTCTTTCAAATGGGTTTCTAATTCTATTCTAGAAATACCACAGCAACAATTAGGAAGAAATAATAGCCTTTTATGTGAACAAAAGAAAAAAAAAACAGTATAAAAAAGGATATTTATGAGGAAAGAAAGAGATGGGCACGAAGGAAAGTTAAAATGCAAGTAAGGTATTGTTTGGTAATATTTTTGAAGTGTAGATTTTAATCATTTAATGATTAAAAAATTAATTTTTTTCTCTTTCTAATTATCAAACATATAAAATAGATTATGAATTCTATAAAAGTAGATTTTAAGAGTGAGGAGAGAGATAGAGAGAAAAAAAATGTAATGATGATGTCTTAAATTTTAGGTTTTAAAAACTGATGTAAAAATGTTTTTTAAGAGATTTGATATTTCAAAAAAATGAAATCACTAAAAGTGTTACCAATAAATGTCTTCCAATTGGTCTTTGCATTTTTTATTCATTTCACTTCTTTCTCAACATCTTTTTGGAAAAAAAAAAGTTACCAAGTCACATTTATTCTCTTTTTTTATAAGTTTTATTTATTATCATATATACCAAGAGAATCTTTTGTAAATTTCTTGTCAAAATAGTGCATGATGAGAGACACGAGAAGGACCCAAATGATGTACTATGGCCATAATATCCTAATATTATGGTAGTTTGACATAGTATTAATGGGTGCCTTGCAAATAGTCTACTACTAGAAGATTACTAGTACACATGGATGGCAAGCAAGGTTTATTCTAAATTAGCCTGCCATTGTCATTATCACATTAACAACCAATTAATACAACCATGCTGTAAATAACTTTAATTAAATATAAAAAATTGTAGACTTACTTCCATCTCTTTTCACATTGAGAGAGAGAGGAGTGAAAGGCGACAACTTGATCATTCCTCATATGAGGATTATCTTAACAAATTATCTTTTATTTTTTAAGGAGAATTTTTGAATATATCTAATCGAGATATTAATACTTATTGACCCTCCTTGAGAGGATAGGATTGGGGGATGGGAGGCAGGGCAAGCCCCACTCCATAATATCTCTAATCTTTTTTAGTTTCTCTCATAAAATTTAAAATAAGATAAATAATTAAATAAATGAGAACATAAATTTTATGAGAAATTGGTGCCAGAATTAAAAGCACCTTAAAGTGGGGCTCATGCTCCGTCGAGAGAACAAATCACATTATTATTTTTCCTTAAAGAGCAACCCGTGTCTTATTTGACTTTTATATGTTCAAAAATTGATATTCGCGAATCCTAAAGTCAAAATTTTACTGTCTCTAGTTTTCATGTATCTGTATTATCTTTATTTCATTTGGCTTGAAAAATCTCTGATCTACACGTCTCGATGATTGTATCAAAAATTAATGTCTATAGATCTCAAATCAGGACTCGATAGTTCATATTTTTTGTATATATGCATTGCCCTTATTCCACTTAACTCGAAAAATCTTAGGTTGACACACCTCTAAGACTTTATGTAAGTCAGATATGCATCTCTCATAGATCGAACTCAAAACTTAATACTCAGAGACATGAGATCTTATCGATCGACTCAACTGTTCTCCAACAAATTCTATCTTGTTTGGTGCATCACAAATAATTTTAAATATTTTAAAATAAAATATTTTATTTTAAAATAAAATATTTTATTTTAAAATTTAATTCTCAATTATCGACAAACAATCAAAACCGGTTAGGCAAGATGTCACACGTGTCAACAAGTTTTAAAATTCATCAATTATAATAATTTACAACATTTCCAAACATAAAGCTGATAGCAATTTACACCACCTTAAATATAATATTTTTTCAATGTAAAAAATAATATATTTTGAATTTTTTGTTTCTTAACTCGTAACAGCAGTAATGATATATTTCAAAAAGTAAAACTTTCAGACACGAGTCCCTGTCGTACTTTTGGTCGGCCGTTGCGGGCCCCGCACACTTTGCTCAATAACAACCGCGATCCAAATCGCTTTCTCGGACCGCCTAATGATGCGCGTCAAATTTGTCCACGTGACCTCATCCCAAGTCAACCATAATGGTCAAAACCCACGTGGCCTTCTCCGACTGGCTAAGCATCCGTCGGATAAAGGCTCCAACACGTAAAGAGAGTGCAACACGTCGGTCGGGGCCCAGAAACGCGTTTCTGCGGGGCCCAGACTCCGCCGGTTTGCGGGTCTTCGGGCTTCATCGCTTAGTGCCGTCAAACGAGCCACTAATCAGACACCTTGGTCGCAGGGAAACCAACAAAAATGCCCGTGGTTTACAAGATATTTACGAAATTGCCACGGACTCTTTTAAACTTCGAGATCTGGCTAAAAGGACTCGTGTTTTTGTTTGTTTCTGTAAATTTTCAAAAAAAAACTGATAAAATGGTTAATATTAGTCTTCCTGAAATGGAAAAAAAAATAACAGATGCAATGAGATAGATCTCTGATAGAATTAGGGCTGTAATCGGATTTAGATTCAATATAAAAAATATGAGTTTTTGATATCGATTTCGATAATTGAATATTGCTTCTAATTCCGATTCTATTATCATCAAAATAGTTATTTCTTTACCAATTCTGATTATATTCAAAATCAAAATTGGTACCAATTTTTTTTTTCGAAATTTAAGTTTTTAATTTAATATTCAACTTTCGCCTTAGAATTTAACCTATTTTTTAATATTTAATTCAATTAGAATAAAAATTAATTTTGAAATGTGGATATTCCAATTTTGATTCCAATAGTTTATCAGAATCATCAATAATGGTTCTGATAAATTATCAGTATTATTTTTCAATTTTAAATTTAATAATTTTTAATCAAAAATCAAGTCGTAATATCAATTTTTTTTAGTTTCGTTTGTAGTCCTAGATGGAAGTATAATAATTGTTTCAATAAATTAAAAAATAATAATTAGAGGATAATAAATGAGCATAAATTGGGACATAAGCCGTGTTGGGGTTCATGACAAGAGGATTCACGCCCACCTAGGAAAACTTAAAAAAGTATAAATAAGTAAGACCATCGCACCAGGGTTTTTTTTTAATTTTTAAGGGGAGCCCGGCCCACCAGCCCAAGGGCAATTCCGTAAATAAGTAGAGACAACAGCCTCTCCGCCTTCTTCTCTGCTTCGCGGCTGCCCCACCAAAAATGCAAACTAACCAACACCATACCCCTACCCAGCCGCAGAACTCCACCGCCGTCACAGCAGCGGCGCGAGCAGCAACAGTCCAAATTGTAGAGGGAGACGGGGAAGCGGAAGACGAAGGGCAGAGGTGAGTCGGCGGGGACGGCGACGCTGGTACACGCCTCACCAGGGGACCGCAGCGAGTTCGCCATTAAAAAACGCAGCTGCGGATCTTACGGCCTCCCGTCTCCCCACTCTGGTCAACTCGCTCCTTCCCTCCTCTCTCTCTGTCTCTCCAGCTCTCGCCGAGGCCTCCTGCGCCCGGTTTCTAGAACAACAGCGGGGGAGGAAGGGGCGAGGAGCGAGTGGCGGCGGGGAAGCGGGGGAGGTGGGTGGGGATGGTCTGGCTTGCGGCTTGCCGCCATTAAAACCACGGTGTGGTTTTTATTAATGGGGCAGGGGGAAATTAGCTGTGCCTGTGGGGAGGACTGGAGCAGAGTAGAAATCTGTGCGTAAAGATCCATTTTTTATCGGTTTCCCTGTCAAAGTTTGGATTTTTTTTTTTTTTGGGTTTTTCTTGTGTCATCGCTGCACCCCCCCCCCCCCCCCCCCGATTCCCTCGTCGGCCAGAGGAGGAGAGGAGGAGAAGGACGAAGTAGAGATTTCTAGCGGGAGAGAGAGAGAGAGAGAGAGAGAGAGGACAATGGGGGGAGCCCTGCTCGAATAGTGTGTTAATGAAGTCCAGCGGGGAGAGGGGGAGGAAGAGGCAGAGGTCGCCGTTGCGGCTGTGATCCCTCCCAACAGATCAGGGTCTTTAGCCGTCATGTCAGCTCCGGCGTCACCGGTCGCCGTCTTCTTCCTCTGCTTCCTCTGTCTTCTGGGATCCGGACCAGCGGCATTAGCGCAGACGCCGACCCCTCCGCCGCCAACGCAGCAGCTGGCCTCCGTTGTCGACCTTGCCGGCCTATACAGCCTCCGAGCCTCGCTGGGTCTCCGCTCCCGGGACTGGCCGAGGAAGACGGACCCCTGTACCGCGTGGGGCGGAGTCTCGTGTCGGGGTGGCAGGGTGGTGGCTGTGGAGCTCGCCGGCCTTCGTCGCACCAGGGTGGCCAGCCGTAACCCGCGCTTCGCTGTCGACGGCATCCGCAACCTCACCCGGCTGTCCACCTTCAATGCCTCCGGGTTCGCCCTCCCCGGCTCCATCCCGGAGTGGTTCGGCCCGGGCCTGCGCTCTTCCCTCACCGTCCTCGACCTCCGCCGCTGCTCCGTCTCCGGTGCAATCCCGTCTTCCCTGGGGACCGCGGCCAGCCTCACCGAGCTCCACCTCTCGGAAAATTCCCTCACGGGGAGCATTCCCGCGACGCTAGGCAACCTCTCCAACCTTGCCGTCCTCAATCTCTCCGGGAACTCCCTCTCCGGATCGGTCCGGTGTCGCTCGGGTCACTCAGCAACCTCACCTCTCTCGACCTCTCCTCTAATTCCCTCACCGGCTCCATCTTCCCGGAGCTCGGCGTGCTCTCTCGGCTGAGAACTCTGAGGTTCTCCAACAACAGCCTCCGCGGAATAGTGCCGCCCCAGCTCGGAGACCTCTCCTTGCTCGTCACTCTCGATCTCTCCCTGAACAACCTGTCCGGGAGCATCCCCGAGGACTTGAGGAACCTCCAGAACTTGCTAGAGCTGGACGTGAAAAACAACTTTTTGTCAGGTCCCCTCCCGAAGGATCTCTTCCGCGGCCTCCGCCAGCTTCAGTTGCTGATTCTGAGCCACAACGCTTTCACCGGCACCTTGCCGGAATCCTTGTGGGCTCTATCAGGGCTTCGTCTTGTTGATGTCTCCAACAACAACTTCACTAGCCGCCTTCCAGATGCTCTGGGAAATGCGATCACCAGTTCCGGCGTCTTCTATATGTCTCACAATTCTTACTATGGATCGGTACCCGTTCGCCTTCTCCAGAGATTTAGCTCCGTGGACATCTCAGCTAACTATTTCGACGGGCAGCCACCTGCCGGTCCGAACACCACCTTTGAGCTGAACTGCTTCAGCAATACCTCGAACCAGAGAAGCTTACAGGAATGCTCGGCCTTCTATGCGCAGAGGGGGCTGACATATGATGCACCTGCAGCAGCGACCGGGAACACAACCGACCCTGTCGGAGATTCTGGTGGGAAAAGGAACTGGAGACTGAAGTATATCCTGGCAGGGGCTTTGGGTGGCACTGGCTTGGCAGCTACTCTGGCCGTTGCGATCGCTTGCTGTGTGATGCGGCGTGGAGCTATCGTTGCTGGGCGGAGGGAGATCAGTGGGAGTGCTCCTACCCCTGCAGGGGGTTCTTCCCCTGTTGGGATCTCAGTAAAGTTGTCAGCTGTAGGCGATTCTTTCACATATGAGCAAATGCTCCAAGCTACTTCACAGTTTAGTGAGTCAAACCTTATCAAACATGGGCATTCAGGTGACCTCTACCTTGGTACCCTGGAACGTGGTGCGCCAGTGGTTGTCAAGAGAATTGATCTACAGACGGTTAAGAAGGATTCATACCTCACCGAGTTGGATTTCTTTGCTAAGGCTTCCCACACCAGATTGGTCCCCTTTCTCGGGCACTGTTTGGAGAAGGAAAACGAGAAGCTCCTCATTTATAAGTACATGCCAAATGGCGATCTGTTCAATCACTCCACCGGAAAGCGGTAGAGAAAGAAGAGAGTTTGCAGTCATTAGATTGGATAACAAGACTGAAGATCGCAATAGGAATTGCCGAGGCCTTATGCTATCTACACCATGAGTGCTCTCCTTCATTTATTCACAGGTATTTTGATTCTTCCCTTGTCTCAGAAACTCCTATAAATTGCTCATATATAAATATGGATATATTCTCAAATCACCACTGCATTTCTTGTTGCACACTTTCAATATGGCTCGATTTGAATTAATCATGTTACAATCAAGAATCTGTTTTCAATCAAGGTAGAATATATCACACATTACTTTCACTGTAAAGGTTCAGAAACTCCTGTAAATTGCTCATAAAATCAGACCAAACCCTCTTTTAGGGCTCGAGAATTATTTGGAGACCAATGCTAAAGTGAAGCACTTGTTGCCACCCTCATTTTGACATCTGAGTATGAGATCGGATGGCCGGGGTGAGGTGGACCTGAAACACTCATGAGTTTGGTGCTTCCGAGTTCAGGAGCACGGAATCTAAGTTCAACTTTTCCACCTGCTTTTCTTATAGGTGATGCAGGATTTAAATTCCTGTTAAATTGATATTCATGTATATGTAGGAATAATTGGTAAACACTTTTGTAACTGCAGCTTCTATCTTCTTGTTTTACATGTTTATAGAGGTAAATGTTTTAAGGCCCAGCACCAATAGAAGCCATGACATTAAGGTTATTTATGGAAAGGCTTGGTTGCTCATATTCTAACTGAGATTTTTTCTTTCCAAATAACTCTAGAGATATCCAAGCAAGCAGTATCCTTCTTGATGATAAATTTGAAGTACGACTTGGCAGCTTGAGTGAAGTATGCACCCAAGAAGGAGATGTGCACCATAATGTTATCACCAGATTCCTTCGAAAGTAAGCAGCATCTTGGATTTTTCAGATTTCTTCAGTTCATCACAAATAACATAAACTTATCCTAATGTTTTTTTTTTTACATTTCTTGATCGCGTTAGCTTAGTATGTTAAAGTTAAACTGCATGGCATTGTATTATGTTATACTCATAAACAAATGGTGCACATTCTCACTTTTTCTTGGAAAAGCTCTGTAAACATTGTGATCTGGTGTCCTTTTGAAATTTCATGTTTGTTGCATCTTACACTAGCATGTCAAACTCCTTTTTCTTTATGCTTGACTATGTTTCTCACCCACCCCCAATAGGAAAAAGAGGAATTAAAGTTTTAATCCTATCAAGCAGGGTGGTATTTCTTAAGATCTGGCAGTCCAAGACTTAATGTCATATGATGATGCCATGTAAATAGCTAGAAACATGTTAAGTGTATGGCTTACCTAATAATGACAGTTTCACGAGGGGACTGGATCAGGCCCCTATCAAGAAATAGAACTGACTAATCCTAAGTCAAAGGGTAGATCCATGTTCCCGAAGGCACCTCTCTCTTTCAAGAGGATTTGGGGCACATCCCTGTGGCATGATCTTAGTTGTGTAAAATGATTGATAGTAATGCAGTGTTTGAATTAAACATATTTTAGCTGCTATCATCATCAACAGCACTGTATTGAGAATCCAGCTGTAAAACAAGGTGCAATCAGCCTCTGGAAGCAAATGAGGCAAGGCCGCAAGGGGGATTTGGGCCTTTTGATGTTTTTCAAATGAAATCAGCTAATGATGTGCTGCAATTAGCTTCCTTTTTACAAGGGATCAAATTTACTGCAGAAAACCATCTCTCACCCTCCATCCAAAAAAAGGAGACGAAAAAAGTGTTGAATAAATGCTTGCTCTATTGATAAGCAGTTGAATCCTTCCATTGTCCAGGCATTATTGGTGCCATTGTCTGGTCATTGAATTGATGTTTGAACTATGTTCTTCCTTCTCCATGCCACCCAAGTCCATGACTTCCAGAGAATTACCCATGTGTGCCATAATCCTCTCCAATCCTTCATTTACTGGTCTGGTGTGGTGAATCACCTGACCAGATCTTTTTATCACCCTGTTGCCGCCAGTGGTCCTTTGAATGGGGGTGAAAGCTGGTCACCTATTTGGGGCAAGGAATATTTTACCCTTCTTCTCATGGAAAAAAAAAGACAGACTATTTCACTTATCCCACACTGTTCGTGATTCCATATCTATGTAGATATCTTCACTTCTTGCACTGATGAAGTTCGAATACTGGACTCATGTGCCAACAAATATTGTGACTTAAAGCAACTATATACAGGTTTTGTTGACAAAATATCCAAATGCATGGTGTCTTCGGTCGATGACATTATAGTATGTTTTCACATCTTGTTTCTCTTTTTGCATATACAGAGACTTGACCTTTAAAGTTAAATGATATGCCTCTCAAGGAAACTTTTTTTCACTAGTCCATATGTTCCTTGCTCTAGCATTTGCCATACGTTGAACTAATGTATCTCCATTTGTCATGATCTGCAGGACAACTGAACAAAGTACTTCAGGTATTTTTTTCACATTGGTTGTCTTTTTTCTTCACAGATTCCTATTTATCAAACAAATGAAGCAATACTCATTTTACTTTTTCTTCTTGATAAATGTTCAGGTTTTGCATCTGCATCTGCATCTTGTCCTTATGATGTTTATTGCTTGGGGAAGGTTCTCCTTGCGCTGGTGACAGGCGAGCTCAGGATTATTGGGTCAAATGATGCCTCAACAGATGAATGGCTGGAAAGAACGTTACCATGCATTACCATCTATGAGAAGGAACTTGTGACAAAGATCTTGGACCCATCTCTTGTGGTAGATGATGACCTTCTGGAGGAGGTATGGTCAATGGCAATCGTAGCCAAGTCCTGCCTAAACCCAAGGCCTGCAAGGCGCCGCTTGTCAGGTACATATTAAAAGCCCTGGAGAATCCACTAAAAGTGGTAAGAGAGGAGAATTTAAACTCCGCCCGCCTGAGGACCACTTCATCCCGAGGTTCCTGGAATGCAGCATTCTTTGGGAGCTGGCGCCAAAGCTCTTCAGACATAGCATCTCTTCCCGGGCCAACAAGGGAGGGTTCTAGTTTTAAGCATTCTGCTACAGCCGGCTCGCAAGGGAGTATTGGGGAACAGTCATTTAATCACAGGAGACCATGTAGTGAGATCTTTCCAGAACCATCTGCAATTGAACGTGATATTGAGTAATGGTGGTGGAATTGCATTCTTTTGGACAATAATTTGTGGTGGGCTCCCCATTTGAGTGCCTGCCGCTTGCATCTTAATCCCAATTCGGTTGGCATATGAGAGAGGTGAGATTCAATTCTGAGGCATAATCTTTGCAAGAAAATTGTAGCATTTTGTAACCAGCAACTAGATAATTTTTTGGCTCCTGTGCCTCATTGTGCATCAGCCATTAAAGAGATGCCCCCAACATGGCATTCTCACTGAGATCTGCATTCATTTGCGAGTTTACTCAGTGAAGATGCAGGTAGATGCTGCTCAATGCCCCAATTGTATGGAAATGGCCTCCTCTTTTCTTTTTTTTCTTCTTTAAAAGAAAGAAGACATTTTTCTCTGCTATTGAACCCTTTGATGGGATGGCTTGGATAATGTAAAGTTGGTGAGCGGGCTGAGTTGCAGTTTCCTCTGTATATCAGTTTCTCTTCCTTTTGGATCAAAAAAGAATACAATTCTCGCTTGTTGGACAAGATTCCATTACCTTGTTGCAGTTTGTATCTGTTCTTTTCAATCACTTCTGACAGAATGGCTGGATGGTAACAACTGGATAAAATGGGTAAATGCCCAAAAAAAGAGAGAGAGAAAACTGTTAATTCTGTCCTCCCTGGCTAGATCAAATAGCATGATATTTTCTTGCCTTTTTATCCTTTCCTCATTGGGAAGTACATCTTTGGATCCTTCATCATCATCATCATCAGAGTCTTATCCCATTATTTGGGGTCGGCTAAATGAATTTTTTTCCGCCAAGAATTTCTATCAAGTGTTATAGTTGTGTTTAAACTCAAGAAGTCAAATTCTTTCTTAATAACATCGTATTATCTCATTTTTGACCTTCTGCTAGTTCTTTTACTGGTACATCTTTCCGGATCCTTGTGAGTGAGAAATCTGAACGTGACAATCTAAATAAAGTGATCAATAAAGTAGGATCGTGCTGTAAATTTGAGACTCTCTATGCTAAAGCTGCAGAAAAGAGAGTGACACACACAGAAAGATTAAGTCAACTAATGAAAATGGAGAATTCTATGTAATGCAAGGCTGATGTGTGTATGGAATGAATTGAAATGGAGATATTCTTCTTTTTTGTGTGTCTTAGTTGACTATTCCTAACTACAAGAAGGGACCTTGTGCTTCCTTGTCGGCCATCTTTTTCTCACAGCAAATTTGACCTTCTGACCTTTTCCATTAACAGCGATAATCTCAGGGTAAGAAAAAACGCCCAGATGCTGAAAGAAAGATGAGATTGCTTCTTCCTTCGTTCTAGGTTAAAAAGAAAGCTCTTGCTCTCCTTGTCAAGCAAGACTTTCCTTGTTGAAAATTTTGATGATTTGAATCATTATAAGGGAATGATTCAACAAATAGTGATCCCAGGATGAAAAAACCCAGGGGGGGTGAAAGGAGAAGACCTGGTTTGGGGATCAGGTAGCTTGTGAATGTGGGGAAACTGCAAGGGGAAAAGAGATGTGTGCTGACCTAGATTCTGATCTATCTACCTATCCATGTGAGGGAACTGATTAAACGATGACCCGCCAAGTTGATGGAAGATCCTGTTGTTGTCTTAGAGACTGATTCAATAGTAGTGATCTAGGGTGGGGTCAGATGGTGAAACAAGAGTCGGTGCAAATTGCTGAAACCATATAATTTTTGGAGTTGGGTAGCTTGAGAACTTGGAAGACTGCAACAGGATGTGTTCCGACCTGGATCTTGATGTATGAATCCCCCTGCCGATGGGTTTGAGTTGCATTCCTTTTTAGTTTGGGAAAGTCTTTTTTTTTTTTGTAACGAGGAAATCCCGCCCCGTATAATTTTGTGGATTCAGGAATTGGTGTTCGTGAACTCTAAAGTCATGATTTGACAGCTCCTACTTTCCGTGTACCTGTATTGTCCTTACCCCACTTAACCGAAAAAATTTCGGACCTACACACCTCGAGGATTGCATGTAGATCAGGTAACCCCCCTCCACTGCAACATGATGTGTTCCGACCTGGATCTTGATGTATGAATCCCCCTGCCGATGGGTTTGAGTTGCATTCCTTTTTAGTTTGGGAAAGTCTTTTTTTTGGTAACGAGGAAATCCCGTCTTGTGTAATTTTGTGGGTTCAGGGATTGGTATTCGTGAACTCCAAGGTCAGGATTTGACAGCTCCTAATTTCCGTGTACCCGTATTACCCTTACCTCATTTGACCGAAAAAATTCCGAACCTACACACCTCAAAGATTGCATGTAGATCAGGTAAACCCCCCCCCCCCCTAAGAATCAAACTCGGGATCTTGATTAGACAATAATGATCCCAGGACAATGGAAGGGATGTGTTGGCTTGTCAGCCTCATGCTTCCTTGATAAATTTGAATTCTGATGGTGAGAGAAGAAGACTTTTGAGCAAATTGCACTAAACCAATTATTATTATTATTATTATTATTTAGAGTTGGGTAGATTGAGAACTTGGAAGACTGCAATAAATGTAATCTGAGCTGGAATCTATGATCCCCCGATTGTGTGGGATTTCTGGAAGAAGAAACGAGGCACACAAAAATCAGGAAGCGAAAAGTTTAATTTTTTTTAAAAAAAAGGAAGAAAACGAGGTCCCATCGAGATTTGACAGCTCCTACTTTCCGTGTACCTGTATTGTCCTTACCCCACTTAACCGAAAAAATTTCGGACCTACACACCTCGAGGATTGCATGTAGATCAGGTAAACCCCCCTCCACTGCAACATGATGTGTTCCGACCTGGATCTTGATGTATGAATCCCCCTGCCGATGGGTTTGAGTTGCATTCCTTTTTAGTTTGGGAAAGTCTTTTTTTTGGTAACGAGGAAATCCCGTCTTGTGTAATTTTGTGGGTTCAGGGATTGGTATTCGTGAACTCCAAGGTCAGGATTTGACAGCTCATAATTTCCGTGTACCCGTATTACCCTTACCTCATTTGACCGAAAAAAATTCCGAACCTACACACCTCAAAGATTGCATGTAGATCAGGTAAACCCCCCCCCCTAAGAATCAAACTCGGGATCTTGATTAGACAATAATGATCCCAGGACAATGGAAGGGATGTTGTTGGCTTGTCAGCCTCATGCTTCCTTGATAAATTTGAATTCTGATGGTGAGAGAAGAAGACTTTTGAGCAAATTGCACTAAACCAATTATTATTATTATTATTATTATTTAGAGTTGGGTAGATTGAGAACTTGGAAGACTGCAATAAATGTAATCTGAGCTGGAATCTATGATCCCCCGATTGTGTGGGATTTCTGGAAGAAGAAACGAGGCACACAAAAATCAGGAAGCGAAAAGTTTAATTTTTTTAAAAAAAAAGGAAGAAAACGAGGTCCCACCGAGATTTGAACTCGGGTTACTGGATTCAGAGTCCAATGTCCTAACCACTAGACCATGGGACCAGTTCTGGTGGGTCAATCAAATCTTAATATCTCAATACATAGCAAGAGACCCTCTAGAGGTCCAAACATGCAATATTATGGAGGACAAATGCCAATAAAATTTTGTATTCAAACACCCTATTAATGAACAAAATATGACGAAAGCAACATGTTTATTAATAGTGGCGTATGACAACTTTAAATTTTCTTTAACCATCATATCAAAGATTTGCAAACACCTCATTAAAAAATGGAGAAAACAAGAGAGATTAACAGTAGGGTATATGTTCTTAAAAAAAAAAAAAACTTTCTTTGACCATCTGAGCGAAGATCGGATGCAGCAAATAAAACTTAAAAAAAACAAGCCCAGCATAGCAATGATATAATCTAGATGGCGTGTTCTACCAATCTCATTACCGCATTCCTAAGGAAACTTTTGATTTACTTAATGTTGGACTTATTTTTTATTAAAATATTATAAAATTATCTATTTTTTTAGAAGTAAAGTGCGGGGGTAAAAGTTGAACTTAATGTTGGAGGGCAGTGGCGGAGCCACCTTGAGGCCAGTGGGGTCCTGTGACCCCACTGGATGGAAAAATTTTCATTAGTAAGGTAAAATTTCACTATTAATGACTTCACTAGATCAAGAAAATATGTCTAAAGATGCATCCACTGAATGAAAATTCTAGATCCGCCCCTGTTAGAGGGCCTAACTACTAAGCCACTCCTTATATACGAAATTATGATTTTTAGGTCCCAAATGTTGTAAAGGTAAATTTTCTTACTAACCTCTTTTTTAAAAGGTGTGAGCCCCAAAATACCTATGGTTTTACCAATCAATTTTTTTTCATAGATTGCCCTAAATTACAGTTAACTGTATGCGTCATAACACCATATAACATCGATAGTAGTTTCGCAACATTGAAAACTTAACGATGATACTTTTAAGAATGTTTTAGCAAAGATGAGAGATTTGTACGAGTGATTTCCAAGCAAAACTCTCAATAGAAAATACACATAACTTTTTTTATTATTTTTACATCTTCTTAATCCTCCTGCATACGGACAACTGTGCAGATAGTCGTAGCCACTCGATTACAAGTTCGTTTTTTTTTTTTCTGGGTCATTGGATCTATCGTGAAATATCTGTGAAGAAAATTTTAATACACTTATTTTAAGTATACTTGTTGTATTTAACTAATGATATGATATTTATGTGATGTGACGTCAAATTGACTGTCATGCGCGTTGTCAGACAGGGAGAATAGTAGGTGATAATGTCATGTAAGTTGTGAGACAGAGAGTAGTGGGTGATAATGGCGATTGATCGATGATGGGCAACTAAACTCCAAAATATAAATGTTGAATTTTAAAATACAAATTTTATGTTTCAAAATATTATTTTAAGAATTAAAAATATTAACTAAGTTTTTAATGATAATTTAAAAAATTAATTAAACATTTCTGACTGTAATAAGAAGATCTTTACTGTAACATAATTTAACATATACTGTAAAAAAAATAACACTTATTATAATAAGTTAAATATCTATTAAAGACTCCTAATTAATTTACTCTAATTTAAACTCTAAATATAAATTTAAACTATCAAATAATGACTTTAAATTTTGCCGCCGATAGCCACCTCTAGTCGTTGTCGCCACCCACTACTCCCCTTTTTGCTATTAGATGCCACACAGATTACTATATAAAACTTATTGCTAAGACTACTACTAAGTTGAATTTAGTAATATTTTCGATACCAATTTCGATAACTGTATTAAACTTTTAATTTTAATTCTAATATAATCAAAATAGTTATTTTAGATTTTAATCTGATTCCAATTGCGCTATCGAACCTAAAATTGGTACCATTTTCTTTCCAAAATTCAATTTTTTTTTCAATTTAATATTTAAACTTCTATGAGGCGTCAGAGTTTAACATTTATTTTTTAATATTTAATTTAATCAGAATAAAAAATTAATTTAAAAAAATGAAGATATTCCGACTCTGATAATTTATCAAAATAATTGATACAGTTCCGTTACAATATCAATATTATTTTTTTAATTTCGAATCTGATAATTCGTACCGGAATCGAATCAAAATCTCAGATTTTAGGTTCCGATTGCAGCTCTACTTCTACTGTAGTGCAGTAAGTCTTTCTTGAAGATAAAATCCTTGCCCCTTCGGCTTTAAAAAACACCGCTTCTTTAAGACCATCAGTGGTGCTTCAATGCGTGCTGCCGGCCAAACAGAAAAACTTACGACACCTTAAACATATGAAGAAATTGTCTTACTACATTTTTATGATGTTTTGCAGCGTTTTTGTGGCACACCAAACGACCACAAAACCATCGATCTCCAGAATGCAGACTTTATAAGACAAGCCCCAAGAGGTGGCTCAATGAACAGAGACGGTAACAAAAGTAAGTACAAATGTATAGATTCACTCACACAACTTTATTTGCCTTTTAACAACGACGAAAACTTGCGCCCTCAGTGGTGGTGTGAACTCGGGAGAGCGCTTCACCTATAGAGGCTCTCCGACCTGAGATTCTCGGCTATCTCAGTTTCCCACCTATCTCCGTTCTCGAGCAACTTCTCCTTGTCGTACAATAGTTCCTATGAATGAAATCATCATAAAAAAAAGGAAAGAAATTACCTCAGATTTAACATAAACACAAGTATCCATGTAAGAGAAATCACCTCAACTCAGGCTTGATAGATCATGCGAGGAAAATTTATCATAAACACAGGTATTCGATGTAAGAAAAATCACCTCATGAGTTTCAGTGGCGAATTCAAAATTCGGTCCTTCGACAATAGCGTCAACTGGGCATGCCTCCTGGCAGAACCCACAGTAGATGCACTTGGTCATGTCAATGTCGTACCTGCAAATCCACAGATGCAAGTTGGATGGTGCAGAGAATGGTGCACATGACGGAATCAGATGAAAACACAGATGGAAGTACTGCACCTTGTGGTCCGACGACTGCCATCTTCACGCTCCTCAGCTTCAATTGTGATTGCTTGAGCAGGGCAGATCTGGCAAGTTAGACCTCGTGGGATTAGCTAGTCTCTCATAGTCAAAGTTACTTAGGGCATGTTTCCTGAAACTTTAAATTGGAAGCTTGACCATGCATAGGGAATCTGAGCCAAACGGAGTGAGAATAAGATTCAGAAAATAAGCTTCTAGCTTATGGATCTACAAAGAAAAACCTTCCTAAAACCTTTGCTGTTGATTGGAAGAATTCAATCCTAGGATGTTTCTGATAGTAAAATTTTAACTTTCCATGTTGCATATGAACCACCAGCTCATCCAACACCAACTAGGACTAAACACTTGCTAAAACAGTGAGGGAGAAAATTCGTATACTTTTTTTTTGAAAGGTGAGAAAGTTCGTATACTTACAGCCTCACATAGTTTACAGGCGATGCACCGTTCTTCCCCTGTGGGATAACGACGAAGAGCATGCTCTCCACGAAACCGGGGGCTGAGAGGGCCTTTTTCAAATGGATAATTAATCTAAACCATAATTGCAAGATGACATTAAAAACATCATTTGAATAATGATAGATAGATCATATACCCAGAGACAGCAAAAACCTACCGTGACCTTCCTCTCAAAGAAATATTTAAGTGTCAGCATCAGACCTCGAACCATCTCGGTGAGAAATAACGTATTTATGCTTCGTTCAAAAACTGGAGGGGTTACCAATGAATCAGAGTAATTGGAAAATGATATAACAGTAATATTCACTGAATAAATTAGGTCACAGAGGAAAATCTGGAGAACAATTACCAGTGCTCCAATCCTTGGATATCTCCCTGGCAAGCTGCTCCCTCTCCTCATCATCTGAAAGATTCCAAGGAAAATATATGGAATAAGCCGTCCTAATCTTTGGTGCACAATCAACATGTGATGAAATCCACTCACTACTGGAAAATAAACCACATGGGCATAGAAGCAGTACAAATTCAATGAATTGTAGTAATCTGGTAGTTATAACACCAGAACAGACATCAACTACACAAGTGACCTAGACCGATAATTATGAAGTTTTCTCAACAACATGAAACTGGAAAATCCAGACACAACCACCAACCTTCTAACTAAAATGTAAAGTATGAATGTGAATGCATATAACAAGGACCACAGGCAACATATGTAGATGAAAATTGGCATTAAAATACATGAAAAATGAAATGAATGTTTAAAAAGGGGAGTCACGGAACTTGGAGTGCACATGATACAAACATAAGAAGAGCCTCATTTGGAGAAAAAGGAACATGTCCTAGAGCATCCAATCAGGCATTTAGTCAATAGATAGCTATTGCGAATCCAGTAGATAGTGATGATTTCATTTTTTTTCCCCTTCTTCATCCCCAAAAGGCTGATAGTTACCAATTGTTGCATAAGGTTGCCAAATTGTCAAAAAGCACTAAGTGGAAGTCACTGTCATATTTACAAATAGTAACCTAAAATTCATCCTTTATCAGTGTCAATAAGGAACTTTTGGGGGTAAGGTAGTGAAGATTAACCAGCAATTTGTCATTTGCAAAAAAGTAAGTGTGTAACCATGATGCATTGGATCTCCGGGAAAGAGAGAAAATTCCTGGCTTCTATGTTTCCCTTTTTTTCAGTTGCTACAGATTCTGCAATGACATGTTAAGATAACAAACTCGGATGTGCAAACAAATATTTGCCCAACTAGAATAAATAAACAAGTTATGAGAGAAAATCCCTGGCTTCTAAATGTCCCCCTTTTTTTCAGTTGCCACAGATTCTATGATGACATGTTAAGATATCAAACTTTGATGTCCAACAAATCTTTGCCCAACTAGAATAAATAAACAAGTTGCTCTACTCTCAGGCAAAAAGCATTTACATCGGACATTGGAGATCGGGAATCAGGATACAAGTTGAAGGCATAAGGAAGCAATAAAATGTGACAATAATTTTCTACCATGATCAAAAGCATTGCACTTTCCTTGATTTAGTAGTCTCAGGAAACAAGGAAAACCAAGCATGAAACCACTAGAGAAAATCTTCACCTTTTTTACTAGAAAAAGGGTGTGAACCAAGTGGCCAGCGACTACTCAAAGCCTGTGCAGGTGCTCCAACATGTACCTACAAGAAGATAAAAACTCAAAATGTTATCTTACCTAATAAAGAGATGCAGAAAAAGTAGAAGCATCAAAAAGTCTTTTAGCAGTTTAGTAGCAGTTCTAATAACAACCATTTGTAGTAGTCAGATTAGAAGGAAAATTTAAACAGGGCCCGGTAAGAATGTTATGTCACTGGCAGCCAACAACCTTCAAGAGACCCTTTTACCTCATTGAATGATTATAAAAATGAGGTATACCAAACTAGCAGAGACATCAGCTTTCTGAAAGCTGTGAATATCAGTATTGAAATTTGGGATTATGCATGAATATTAGTAGGAAAGTCCCAAAATTATGAACAATCTTAATAAACATATTGTTTGTGTTCTACAGCTCAGTTTCCTACTATGGTTTCCTCAAGAAGTGGGTGCTTAGTGTTCAACATTTTGTACAGGTCCAGGCTCATGTCTTTCACTGACATGCACCATGTATATACAACACTAGAATATCTCTAACCCATGCTCTTCTACAAAATGATGCAAATTGTATTATGTACACAATGTGTAAGTTCCACACTGATATGATACCTTCCCTGACAGGACATCGTGCAGTCATGGTCATTGACTATGTCAATATCTACAAATCAACATCATCTCAAAGATACTGATCAGAAACCGGTGAGGATCTATACAATTTATCTTACAACATGGCAGCCCCGGACTTTTCTTTTTTCTGGCGTCACAGAAACAAAGGAGGCAAAGTTTGCATGAGATAGCACTTTGAGTAGTGGCCAGATGACCGTATATGAAATTGACAATATGCAAATTACCTTCTAGCATTCTGATAGAAATATTACATTGTCAAGAAAATATCTATATGCCAAGAAGGATATGTATAGTCACCTCAGAACATAAAGATATATGTTTTCACAGGTGATTACAACCTCTCTGATATAACATACTAGTGAATTAGTGATGCATTATGAGAGATTTACTTCATGACCACTAGCATCAGGCGATGTCTCAGCATTCTTTAAGGAAGGTTGGATTATTTTTTTTTCAAGTGGATAGTACCACTGGTATATTATTAAAAAAAAATAGTACATGAAATGGGGGAATGCTCCCAAAGAACTCCCCCAAACAAAAGCTGGCAAACCAGGGTCAGTGAAGGGAGCAAAGAAAAGAGAAACAGGGCACATGTGCCCACTACAACCTCCACCACCCCACACACCCTACAGCCCCAAACAAAAACATTCCTCACGTAAGGGCCCCACACTCATCATACATCTTCCAAAAAGCAACACAAACCACACAAAGAAAAGTATATAGCCCGCTGAGACCTTGCCTGGCTGCACAAGCCGCCTATGCTTCGGCGTGCTTCGACACTCCTTTCTTGACAGCAGCATCAGACTACGCCCCAAAAGACGCTACAAGAAGAGTCATGTAACCCACTGAGACCCCTCCTGGCTTTAATGTCCCTAAACTAGTTTCATTGAAAAACCAAACCTATTCCCAAACTCTGAATAAAAGAAAACAGCAAATTTCTCACCAAAATTAATACAAGTATGTCTGCAAAAGGTTTTTGAGACATAAGAGCTCAATACTTTACATGAACCTGTCGAGATAGTAGGGCTCATGGGTAGAATCTCATCAGGATATTCATTTGATGATTTGGCTGATGTGCCAAGTAGACCCATGTCACAATGTACACGTATCTATGCCCAAACTAATATCTCGCGTTGCCCCATCTGGTTCATACTTTGGGGGGTGGGGGTTTGACTTGTGTGGACAAGCTCTCTACCTAAGCAATAAAGGTTGAAATATGCACAGATAAATGTTTCCAAAGGCTTCCGTGCTGAACATGAAGATAAAATTCATTGTTCATAACTTCACTGCACCCAATACATGAATGAATATCTGACATTGAAAGAATGTAACGTATGCTATTCCACGGATTGCTTCGTTGTCCCTCACGAAATTACACAATGTGGGGCTACAGCTAAACAGCTGCATATAACCCCGCCTCAGTTCTTTGGTGGCAGAACATGGAGAGCATTAGGTATTTTCCATCAAGAAAGATACGACCAGAAAACATCACTCACAAGACTTCAAATCAAAAGAAAACCTACAAATATACTACATCCGCATTGGATGTGAGCAGATATCTTGGAATACAACTACGAGGGCCCCATCAACAACACGGCGGACGAATTAGGGTTCCAGAAGCGCGACGGAAACAAAGAGAACAAGCAAATTGACGAGAGCTGCTGATCCACGGGATGATCAGATCTTACCGATTGGCGGGCGCGCAGGGCGGCGAGGGTTTGGCGAGCTAAGATCCCCGCCATGGGAGGCCGAGAGAGAGAGCGAGAGAGAGCACTTCTCTAGGTATTGGGAGGAACGGGAGAGGTCGATTTACCCAGGAATCGGGAATGGCGGTCGCAATGTTTTATGATCCGGTAACTCGGTAAGGGAATCCGAATTCATATCGACCCGAGAAAAGCAAACCGAGTCCAACCGGGTTATCCGGTCCGGTTGGGTTCCAGGAACCTTTTATTAGAAAAGGGTTTTTTTGGCTCAAAAACCATTCTTACATTAAAAATGGTAAATCTGCCGTGTTTAAATTCGTGTTATTTTAAACTCGTATTCGGAAGCAAAATGTTACATATTTGCCACTATGATTAAGTATGGTTTGGAAAAAAGCGAATATACCATCCAAATTTTTAACTAAGTCAACAACTTTGTTGTCAAAAATATTGAGTAGGGATGTTAAAAAAAAAAACAGTAATTTGATTACTCGCGTCGAGTAATACCTATATAATCGGATATGGATATAACTTTAAATATTTTTAAAAATATTTATTTAATATTCGAGTATGGTATGAAATTAGTACCTCTGAATCTATATCCTATCCGAACACGATTGTAGAAGCAATGATTATTCTTAAGATTCATTGCGGGCTCTTAATTAAGATATGTAAATACTTTTAAATTTAAATCTAACTTATTTTGAATTTATAAGTTTCTTATTTATTTTAATCACTTGGTGTCTATTTTATTTTATTTTTATTAGATTCGGTAGATTTTGATGCTTACATGGGTACGACTTGTTTTTGAGATTTTGACGAAAACATATACTGTCGATCCATTTAATTCTTATTTGTGAAAGCTCTCTTCAGCAAAGAGAGAGGAGAAATACTTATTCTCTTTACAAGGTATAGTAAGTGCACTTCTCATAGTTGGACGGATGGATGGTTGGAGGCACATGTCAAATTGACATGATCTTAAGTAGATGACATACTTGAATGAGGGGTGTGTTGTGTCATTGACACTAAAGTAATGAGTCTTAACATTCAAAAGGTCTATGATTGGACATTCATGGGTGAAGAGTCATTTGGAGATGACGGACCAAAGAGCCACTTTTCGCTAGCTCTGGATTGGATACTATCGGGCCAAGAGATTGAGGAGACTAGGTTTTGGTGTGCTTCCCCATGCATTCGCTCTGCATGGGGCACCACTGAGGAGGGAGACAATGGTTGAGCGCAACCTCTATTCTCTTGTCTCGGTGGATTAAGTAAGTAGGTTTTAATAGATCTGACCCTTATATCTCTCCACATATGTAATCTCCTATTTCAATGATTTTTGACTCTAATGAAAAGGTTGATGATCAATTCGAGGAAATAACCTATTAGAATCCGTTGTAAGCTCTTTTAGTTTATTTTTCATATATAAATTTAAACTTAGTAATGTATAATGCTATAAATCCTATAAGCTGTGTATTTATCTTGATAGAGATGATATGGTTGTGAAAATTAGACTTACATATAATTTGGTCCATTTGTGCTTTAGAAACATTTTATCTCACAAATAGTTGGATTTTAAGTGAAGTTTGTGAATTTCGACCAAGAAAGGGGTAGTATAGTCTATCACTTACCTTTATATTTTATAATAGTTAATTCTTTTATAGTTAACTTTTAAGAATTTTGCTATATGGAAATCAATATTACATAAAAAAAAATGACATTACATTATCATTGCTAAAGTATTGCCAAATATGTCACTCGTAAATAAAAATTATTGTGGATATGCTATGGCATTTAACTTCTTTTCAAAGAAAGTAAATACTCCTCCAAAATTTCTTTATCAAATTAATATTTTTGAAAAATACTCTTATATTTGTTTTAAGATTTTGAGAATGAGACAGATTTAACTCAAGATCAAATAAAAATATCTTCAGTAAAATGGATGGTCAGCAACATCAAAAGTCTGATTGGTTGTATGTTAAATATTTTTATAAGCATTTTTTTTTCTAAAGAATAACTTTTACATGAAAATAAAAAACATGATTGTTCATTTGAGTGTATGTATAATATTTTCTAAAGAGATCTCAATTTCAGCCACATTGGAGCTGGAGACCACATGCATCGCCGCCCAAAAGAGGATCCAGTGTATGGAGTCTGAGGTGGTCTGGCTCTGTGATCTCTTCGGTGACGTCACTAGAGAGCTCGACAAGGCCCGAGAACAGGTCCACCATGCCCTCCTCCTCTTCGATAGGGGCCAAAGCCTCCTCTTCCAGAACGGCAGCGACGGGCCCGTGGTAACGTTGAGGCCGACACCCAACAACAGGCTTACCTTCGGCGCCCAGTTTCTGACACTTGAGGCCCTGGAGGCCAGCCACACAACCAATTTCCACTAGGATGTTGGTGCCAAGGGTATTGCCATCGTCATCCTCACTGTCCTCTGAGGAGAGTAGTGTCGTCGTGTCCTTTCTAACGGGGATGCCAGTCGTCGCCACAACATCGGCGGGGGATGTGGAGCTGTTCAAGTTGGTGTCGTTGGAGAAGCTCCCGAAGAAGGGGAGGCTACTGGAAGCAGTGACGAAAGCGGACCTGCTCCTCTAGAACTTGATGCTGGCCGACCCACTTCCGTAGTGGCACCCTCCTCTAGCATTGTGAAGCATCGAGATCCCCTCGTCTTCCTTCCTCGTTGCGTCAATGGTGGAAGGGAAGAAGAGGGACGAGATCGCGCGGCTTCGAGAAGGGGAGAAGGGAAAGTGGGAGGTGGGGTTTTTTAAAATGGGGAAAATGACATTCGAGGTTTTATCTCGGATGCCAAAATTCAAGAATTTCACGAAAATAATTTTATGGATCAACTTTTCAATGCAACTAAATGACCAATTTTATAAGCTTTTCTTGGAAAATCATTTCTTGGGGGAGATTTTATAGGAAAACAAATGGACCTCAAATGAGATAGTTGGCAATGTTTTTTACTATGAGTTGACAATATTTTAGTAATAATGATATATTTACTAATTTTCATATAACAGTAATTTCCGTTTTAAAAAATCCAATATGAGCACTGTTATATTTTTAAAAAATACATTAGAGAACCGTTTAAGTTATTCACCAATAGCAAGAAACCCTAGATCCCGGCGACCGATTCGTCCGAGTCGTCTGACTCGTTGGACTGCCACCGCGTAAGGTAAAAGGGTTTAAGGCGGAGGTTTAGCTCGCAGTCCCCACTCGTCTTGCTCGACCATGGCTTCCATTTGCAGGTCCGCCGCCATGGCCACCGTGAGATCCGCCATGGCACGCTCCAAGAGCGCGCTCCCCAAGCCCCTCCCTCTGAGGCGGAGTGCTCCTCTCGTCTCAAGGTGAGGCAGCGGCCTAGCCCTCCGTTGCTGGCTTCTGCTTGGAGGTCCTCTCCCCACCCCTCGCACTCTTGAGATCTGACTAGGGTTCCTCCGCTTCTGCCCCCGATTCTTCTTCTCAGGTCAATATGCTCGGCGGTGGGAATCGTGGAGTCGTTGATGCCGCTTCACAGCGCCATCGCTTCCGCCCGGCTCAAATCCTTCATAGCCGTGGACTCCTCATGCTGGAGCTGGCTCTCTCAGGGTACCTGTTTGCTTCTTCCCATATTTTAACTAGTTAAGAATTACCCTGCCGATTAAAGTCTGTGTTCTTTGTTATGTGCTTACATTTGGTCGTTGCGTCTAAAATTTTAGTCCCATGCTATTTAGTTGTCATGTAAATATGGTTGTTTTCTTTGGACGATTTGGGTCAAGTATATGGGATGAAGTGGATCAAATTGTGACTCACTTTCGGTAGTTGAATTTGACGTCTATTTGCTGGCTTTTGGGGATTCATTAGCTACGTTTATGAAGCAAGATATCGGAGCCCCGTAATTATAACGATGTTAATTTTTGCATTTAGGTCTAATTGAAGGCATCTGATTCGTGCTAGGAAGAGGGAGGGCTTTTCATATGTGGAATGTAAACTGTGAGTCTTCTTTGGTTTCGCTGGATTAATTTGGCATTTAGGTGTCTTTGCTTGTTAATTAAGGGCTACGGCATTGTGCGTGGCTTTTCTCACCTATACCTGTTAGCCAGTGGCTTAGAGCCGACGTTTTCTTTTTTCTTACATTTCATGGGTTCAGACAGTAGTAAGTGGCTTTTTTTACTCGCAAGGTTTTGGAATGTAGTTTCCTATAAATATATTAATTAAAAGATGTGTGCTATTAATTTCTTCATGTCATTTTGTTCTCAATCTTAACTTTGATCTCATTGATCATTTTATTTACTTATAATTAAATATCAAGTATTTATGTTAAATGCCCCTCTTTGTGTTTGCTACTCCACCATCATTATGTCAGACATGAACAAATTTTAATAGATTAAGGAAAGTTATGTTCCACTTGTAATGGTAATTGTTGCTGGAATATCGGTGTCCATAGCTTTAAATAGTTTCCTGCACAACATCTATAGTCTAGAATCTGGCAAGAGTTTAGAAATCTGGCATCAGGCTCTAGTGGATTACAGTACTAGGCCCATTTATATCCAATTGGCTTCTTAAAAAGTGATATGTATTTGGAATAAGACCATCTTCTTATCATACCTGCTTTATGTAGTATCCTCTTTTTCATCATTTCTGAGTAACTTCATATTGTGGTGTGCCATCAAGTTGAGTTTCTTCAAATGTAATCCCCTAGTGCTTCGTTTGAGGCTGATCGATGTTTAGCTGTTAGCATTATGGTCATCTGACATGAAGTATCCTGCTTCGTTGCTTATGCTATCAAGTATCCTGCTCTGTTGCTTATGCTACCAAGCATACCTTATTGAGTGAAATATGCAGTGTCTATTACATTCTAATGGATAGATTCAAACATTATACATATGAAATTTCCCTTTTGTCTGAATATCCTTGTTCATCTCATTATAGTTTTTTAAAATTAAATGTGCCCAAGCTCCCTGCAAATGTAGGTACATTATCTGGTCATTTTATTTTATTTTTTTAACAGACACGCAATCATCTATCCAAGTTCTCCCCTTCTTGATACTGAAAATTTCTTGTCATAACACAGTGAAATGAATTTTTCTTGTCGTAATGTGGGCACATGATAAGAGTAAAGTTTTCTATTGTCAGCATTTATGGGACAAATGACATGGCAAAAAAATGTGACTATCACTGGAAGGGGACTCTATTTTTCACTTCCATTATGCACGAGCATAACCCGCTCCCCAAAAAATAGACTGTATCGTCTCTTGTTTTTAGCTTAATTACAGGGTTAAAAAACTAAAAAAAACAATATCAATGTTTCAGTTCTACATATTGATGCCTTGAATTGTCTAATGTGTCACAATAGCATGTTGTAATACTTTGCTACCTTCTTGTAAACCTAAAAATTAAATGCTCAATTTTTTCTAGCCCATCTTTTGGTTAGAAGTTGCATTGCGCCTAATTCTTGTAAAGGTAGCACAAAAGTGCACCCAAATTTCAAATACTTCAAGGTGCAGTTATGATTTTGTACTCTCTCAACTGTTGTATTCTTGAAGCAGCATGAAAAATTAAAATAGAACAAAGGGGATGATGTAGAGAGTCGCATGCTAGTTACAGTCTTCTAATTGTCTAGTATAATCTGCATTCTAACTTGTTTATGCTTTCTGATATAGGGCGTGCCTTACCATTGTGACCAAGACCTGCTGTGTTTAACGGGGCAATAAATGTTTTTTGTCATCAATATGAAGACTGACTGGCCTTTAAGCCTTATTTTTTTTACTTTTTTCATATTGCCATGGCTCGGCATTTGGATTCTTCTTGAAATGGCATTCCTATTGGGGATATATGATCCTTTATTGTTTAATTTTACATCTTCACTAAACCATTGAGTTTACAACTTTACTGTGCACGTTATTCTGGTGGCATAAAGCTTGGTTTTGTAGGTTTTGTATTGTGATGAATTTTCCTTTATGTCTTTATTTTGCATTTGTTTGCGTGTGAGACTTTGAAGGATGAAGCAAAAAATGTACCAAGTGGGAACATGGAGGCTAGGAATGGAAAGTGCTCAGGTTGAACTCGGGTGGCTGGGAATTCTCTAGTTTCTATGAACTGTTTACCCTGCCTCCAGCGGCCTAAAGCAATTCCCAAGATAGAACTAGTCATGAATCGTATTGTGTTGCTTTCTCTGCCTAACTTTGCACTTAGTACAGCCAAAAGCTCCATCGATAGTCTTCTTTTGTGCACTCCTCAATCGTTGGCTGAGAAATCTCTGAGTGGTTATAAATTGACATGAATCTTGGAAGTGTGAGCTGTTTCTAGATTACTGATATCTCTTCCCTTATCCTATGCAACTTGAGTCCTGGTGTTGTTATAGTTTCTGACATGTTGTCATATTTCTTGTGACAATGTTGGAACTGACTACACAGTTTGATGCTTATTCTCTCATGCTCCCGCTTCCCATGATATCTACATCTGTTTTCATCTCATGACTATTGTGCTTGACAAAGATTGGATGCAAAAAAATGCTAGACAGATAGCAATTCAAAATTTGTCTTCTAAGCACTGTTTGCACTCTCCCGAGAATCTATTTCTCCAGCTTGCTGAGATCAGAAATGCCCGAAACACATGGACTAAGGCATAAAAATCCGAGTAAAGTCACACAGCTATCATGCATTTTGATTGGCTAGTTTTCTCGTCTCATCCAAACTTTGCTCTTTGATCTCATTCCTTTCCTCCACCTCCACCCATGGTACTATGAACAACTTGGCACTGGTACTACAATTGTCAAAATGCTAATATTGACCTGACACAGCCCCTTGATTCACAATGCAAGAAGGTTGAGTAGGAGAAGAAGCTGATTATGAAGAAAAGAAAAGAGGAAGGAGGCTCCTACCGATTGACCACTTGCAAGCTAGAGGGAAGACAAAGGAGCTACTACCATTCCCAGTCTTTTGAGTTTATTACGAGATCTCTTATCTTCAAACCTCTTGAGATAAAATGGAGTTCCGAGACAATGTTCCTTGCTCTTAAGGCTGTCTGAATTGGTTTTCCTTTGCCTGCCTAGCTGATTTCTAGGAGAGAGTGAACAGGATGAACCTGTTTCAGTTTTCAATGTCGAATGCCAGGACACCTTTGGGCTTTGTTTTGGCATAGAAATTCTGGGGCCATCTTGGTCTCTTTTGTACTGAAGGCTTTTAAATTATGTCCTTTGATTTGGGAAATCACTGCATACATTTTACCTCAGGGCTGAGTATATTCAATCTGTTTTGGGTGCTTTATCAGTTGTTGCTACTGCTGATCAGAAGCTTGCTTCTGCATATTCTGTTTTCTTGCATGGAGCTGGTTTGTGTAGTCTGTTTGCCTAAGTGCATCGATCTAGATGAAGGTCAAATACTCAAATATGTTGGTGTCCAGACTATCAAGCTCACAGTGCTTTTCTTGTGTCTCTGGAGAACCTGAAAGTGACATGTGGGATGTCTGAATGTCACAATTTCTTTTTTCTTTTCCAAATGGTACTTCACAATCGTGAGTATAGTCTGCGACTTGTCTTTCACTGAAAGATCCTACTTGATTTGTTTTTTATTCTCTAGTGGACTATGTTTGATGTCCAGACATTGTCCCCCCCTCCTAGTGTACATCTTATACTGATTATGTCCTTTGTTTCCCTTTTTTTCCTAAATTCATAGACTTTGCCGTCCCTCGGTGATGGAGAGAAGGGCCGCTGTTGTTTCAACCAAATCCAGCTGTTCTGATTATTTTCGTTCTGGCTTATCAAAAGAACTCACCTCCTAAGGTTGCCTGTCATCATTCCCTTTCTCTCCTGTTTCAGGTTTGCCCTCTGGCATTTATTACTTAGCTAAACAATCCTCTCTCAGGCATGCTTTGTAACCTTTTCTTTAACCTTTTGAACACCATGTATAAGATATTCTTTGTTTTTCTCTTCTACCACATTCTGGTATACTCTTCTGTCTTCCCAAATAGAGATGGAAGGACATCTCCAGAAACGATGTCAGACATCCTATCATCTGGTTTGAATACATTTCTGTCGGGTAGGAACTAGAGCTGTAAATGGATTTCAAATTCCAGTGAGGAGCCTCCCCTTTTTTTCCCCTCTCTTTTCCAAAATAATCAGTATTCTGTTTTCCAACTCATTTCCAGTTCCGACTTTTTGTTGAAATTGGAAGATTGATTGTGAAAGCATGCCTTACACAACTATTCAGCAGGAGCATGTTTTCCCTGTCCTCTGGTTATTTTTTTGGGGAGAATTGTAAATGGTGAATTGTGAAGGGTGGGCCTAGGAGCAATGGTAAGGTTGCCTCTGTGTGACCTGGAGGTCTCTGGTTCGAAACAGGAAGCAACCTCTCCACTTATTGGGCTAAGGCTGCGTACATCGTCTCTTCTCCAGACCCCGTGCTGGCGAGAGTCTCATTGAGTTCGCCTTTTAATTGTAAAGGGATAATACAATATTATCATTAACCAATTATCTGGCAGAGAAATATACTGGTAGCCTGATTCTTAGACAAGGGTCAAATATCATGATTCCTCACATCAGCCTGTAGGCTGATGTTGATCTGCCATTGTTAGCTTGGAGCTGAGGTAGCTAACTGCATATGCTGTCATCGGCACTCTGCATTTTACACCAGCGGGAGGGCAGCTTCATATAATCCGATCTCTTTATAAAAGAGTAACACGGTGATGTTAGGCCAGCCTCTAAGGTGAGCAGGCTGAGCCTAACTTCCATCTGCAACTTGGAACTGAGGTTATGCTAGCTTCATGTGCTGACCTTAATAGTCCAATTTTTGCACCAACAGGAGGTCAGCATCATGTAAATCTGTCCCCTAGGAGAGGACTTCCAAGGTGATGATAGGTCAGCCTGTAAGGTGAGCCAGAGGCTTGGAGCATTAGATATTGAGATGGGAGGGAAGAGAGAGATGAAGATAGAGGTGAGTGAACATAGTCATCAAGGTGACTCAAAGGCAACGCAAAGCATGCTTGGTAAATTTGGAATCTTTGAAGAGCTTTCAGCTTTTTTAGATAATTGCATCTAAGATTTGCTCTCTATGAAATGCATGAGACGGTATAGAAGGGTTGAACTCGGGCGTGTTAGGGTGGTCCATGGATGATTCTGGTTTCTGTCTA
Organism: Colocasia esculenta; assembly: GCA_014218235.1. NCBI lineage: Eukaryota > Viridiplantae > Streptophyta > Magnoliopsida > Alismatales > Araceae > Colocasia > Colocasia esculenta. Next base: position 25,755,778 of record CM024753.1, on the reverse strand, counting down.
AATTCCTAAATAACTCAATTAGACTGCCTGATTGGTTGGAGTGACTGATGCTTTCCTTCTGCCTGTCTGTCGTGGGTATTGTGTTTGCACAGTGGATCTGTCTTCGGTTAACTGCTTATGCGATCAACCGCATGGCAGACCAAGACGGTACAAGTGATTGCCAAATGGTGGCTTTCAAATAATAACGAAGCCTGTATGTTACATCAAAAGCCCAATTTTAGGCGAAATTAGTGATTTTATGGGTGCCTTGCCTTCTATGTAGGGCTGCAAATGGGTCGGGTTCGGAACCGGAAATACAGATTTCGATTTCGATAACCGAAATATGATTTCGATTCTGATTCCGATAAGAATGGTTAGTTCCGATTCCGTTCCGATTTCGATAACATTATCGGAACTGAAATTCGGATAAGGTAAGGTGTTTACCATAATGTTATCTTGAGTTTATGATAATTTATCGGAATAACCGATACCGATACCGATTCTGATTATTTTTTCAATTCCGATTTCGATAACGATAATTTATCGGAATATCCGATACCGATTCCGATAAGCTATCGGTATCATATTCCGATTCGAAACCGATAAATTTTATCGGAATCAGGTCGGAATATCGGTTCCGTTTACACCCCTACTTCTATGCCGTGGTCTATTCATATGAGGGAGAAGGAAAGGTTATGGATAGTTTTGATTAGTTTAGACTCGGCTCTTTCAATCTACAATTGCTCCATGCTTGAAGACACTGGGATTTATGACTCTGATACATTGTAGTGGCCACTCGAATTAGCGTGGGGCGTTTGGGAGGTCGCATGTTTCATTTGATCGAGGGTATGCAATGGAGATCCCAAAGGATCTATCCATCAAGTATTCCTGTCACATCTATTAAGATATCTTATGGTTTCTCGGATATTTCATATATTCTTCTCTCTTTGGCTTGAACCTCTCAAACTTTGAGGTTTCTTCTGAGAGTGGGAGGTGTAATTGTTGGTGAAGAAACCGATGAAAAGTTTGTCATGAAATCATCTCTTCCAGCAAAATCTAAGGTCGAATATTTAGCTCCTTAAATTGTAGACTACGAATATGACAATAAGAATACTTTCGTCAAGCTCAAAACATTTTTTTCTACCGTATTGACACTTAACATAACAATGAAGAGAAAGACTTAGGGTCCATTTGGTTGCATTAAAACAGTTTTAGAGAGAAATAGTTTTTCACGGAATAACTTTTACGTGAAAATGAAAACATAATTATCTTTTTGGTTGTTAGGAAAATATAAAGTTGTATGGAGAAGTATGAGATCTTATGATCTACTCAAATGAGAGAGTGTCATATACTCATTGTGTATTAATACTATTCATCATTTTTTATTTTTTTATTTTTAATATTTTTAAAAAATAAAAAATTAAATAACTAATGAAAAACAAATAACTTTAACAAAAATAATTTAAAGTAGGAGAAATAAAATAAAAAATATTATTTGAATGAATAGTATTCTACAGATATTTTAATAAAAAAGTAAAATTAATTAACTAATAAAAAATAATTAAATTTAACAAAAAATATTTAAATGAGTGAAAAAAAAAAAAAAAAAAATCAACTTGCATGAATAGTGTATAGAAGCTGTTCCTGTAGCGCAGCAGCAACAACCACGGAAAATGGCATTCGTGTTTTTTGCGCGGATGCCAAAATCTAGAAATTTCAAGATTCGATTTTACAGATTTTGTTTTTTCAAGTTAACAAATGACGTAAGGAATAAGGTTTTCCTGAAAACTTTTTCTAAACTGAAGTTTTACACCTAACCAAACGCACCCTTAGTGTATTTTCATATTGCACTTAAGTGCAATATGACTAGGCACTAAATCTATGTGGCATTCAATAATTGAGTTGTTATTTTATCACTCTTCATGTGAAGGGTGCCACATGGGTTTAGTGCCTAGTCATATTGCACTTAAGTGTAATAAGAAAATACACTAAATCTTTCTCAACGATGAAAGTATGATGTGTATGGGAGGCCGTATATCTGTACATGACAACTACCTACATAGACGAATGACACTCTAATTATTATTAAAAAAGTTGTTTTGGTTTTCGTTGGCCCAATAATTGAGCACTAGATGTGATTTACAGAAACAGAGTGGAGATCTCAAGTTAATACTCAGGCCTCATCCACCAATAGAGTTGTTCACGGTTCGGTCCGATTTAGACATCTTTTTTTAGAAAACCGAATCGAACCGAAATTATGTTCAAACCGAACAGTAAAAAAAATAACACAAGATAAAGGGCGGATGGACTGCCCTGGGTTTCGAACCCAGGGCCGCCCAAGAGAACAGAACGCGCTAGTCCATTCTTTCATGATATTATTTATTATTTAAATATATTTCGATTCATTCGATTTTCCCGTGCATAATCGAACTAAAGTGTGAGATTGTTCAACCCGAACCGAGTTCGGTTCAATTTTCGAGTTGAACCGATTAATGAACACCCCTATCCACCAACCCCGATCCCTACTTAAATAAATCTTGAAAATATTTGGAAAAGTGCTGGACGCTGTCTATAATAGGTATGGATCCTATCATCTTTTTGGTTCTTTGGGTGTGCACTGTGCAACGGGGTCTCAAACTATTGGGCCACCCTTTGAGGCACCTAATTAATCGTTAACATGTGATAACCCTTTCTTGTGGAGATTTTAAAGTACACGATTTTAAGTTGATGGCTTGTCCCGAACCATTAGAAAAACTAGGCCGCGACCATAACGTACTTGTTTCTATCATGTCATTCCATTATGTTTCCTTGATGTGGAAGGAACTTACGTTTCACTTTGGGACTTATTACTATGCAACAATGTGGAGTTTTTTTTTTCTCTTTTTAAGTAAAGATAAATGTATTTATGGGGATAAAATATACAGAATGCAAATATTAAGCAACACATGAAATTTGTGTTAAAAAATCAGCACTATTCACCTTTTTTTTTTCTCCTCCTTATAATGGAGGAGTTTATGTATTAACAAGTCTCGTTTTGATTATACCAAGTCACAAGAAGTTCTTTTTATTTTGCACAATTATTTTTTCTTAGTTTTAAGAGGGATATATATGTACAAAAAATTCAATCTTTATCTTGAAGCAGCGGCAAAGTGATGTTGTAACTAAACATCAAATCATTCACATACTCTAATATGAGAGACAAGAGAAATGTTTATTGGGTGAGGTGAACTATGTGAAAGCAATCTTATTATTAGTTGAATTTTTTTTGACAATTTTATACTTTTGATATTTACCGTTGAAGCACAAAGAAGATTAGAAAATACTACAACAGATAAGACAGAAATCTTGGAAATCAAGAGTACAGAGGCTGCCAAATACATAAGACAAAAGAGTAGAGAGCCATACCAAAGAATAGGATCACACAAAAGCAAATCAAATTTTTACTTTGCCAAGGAAAAATAGGCCGGACTGTATATCTTGAAAACAACATAAAAAAAATAATTTTGAAAACGTATACGTTAAGAGGTTATTTGATATTAAAATAAATTGAAAATAAAATAAAAAAATAATTTCAAATTTATGAAAATATTCTCACTCTATTCTTAATTTATTTTAATATCAAACATGACTTAAGTGAATGTGTAGATGAGTTTCAAAATTCGAGTTAAACTTACAATCTTATAACTCTAGAGTTGAGAAATTTAAAATTTATAAGGTGTTTGGTTGTATATTTTTATCAATTTTTATTAAATTAAAAAAGAAGAACATATGTATAAACACGTTTGTTAAGTAAATTTTTATATTATTTTTTATTTTATGTAAATCTCTCTAAAAAAAAGTGAAGTAATTTTTTTTAAAACACACACATACAGCTCTCTCCCATAACACCACCCTCCCCCCCCCTGCCGACGCGTCCCACCTGCGCCGCAATCCACTTGGATCGCCCCTGCACCAAACATCTTATACTATTTTTTTTAATTTAAAATTTTAGTTAAAAATAGACACGTCGTTGTTTTTAAAGAAGAAATAATTTTTTAAAAAAATTACTCCCAAAACCCTATTAAATTTTCACCTGTACCTCAAAATCTTTGACAAACACGACAGACAAATCTGGAAGGCGATTAAACGCACGAACTTGGCAACGACGACGTGAAGGGAAGCGATCTCAAACTTTTAACAACGAACAGCTCCGCGGGGCCCAGTAGCCAACCAACCCAAACCAAAAAAGAGGAGAGGGGTCTGTCGGCATTTGATGTCGTGTTCCCAAAGGACGAGGTTCGAAGAACCCCGATCTGCATAGCCACGTGACAGTCCTTCACATCACGTGCCAAGTCATGGCCGCACGGGAGAGGTGTCCAGGGGCCGAGCTCCCCATGGTCCCATGGATAAGATCAAAGCCTCAAAAGGATTCTTTCTTACGTATATTCCCCCTCTAACTATTATATTTACATATACATACTTTTTTAAATTATTATTAAAATCTTTAAATACACTTCATAAACATAGTATATTAACAGGTAATCTCTTGTTGTCGATTCACGTGCTAACAAAATTTTAAAACATAAGAAAATTGTTACAAATTATTTGTATGCCAACCAATCACACATTCTTCGCAAAGAAGGGTGTTGGTCAAGTGATCAACTCCCGTATCAAACTCAAAGGATTGAGAAATATTTTAAATTTGATAGTCCACATTTATAAATATAAACAGATGTAAATCTTATTGTCAATAAAAACATATTTTACGCTCAATCATGTACAATACAAATAGATGTGAATTTTGTTATCATATTAATTGATACAGGTCGGATCTCGGGAGCTCGGCCGGATAGCACCTCATCCGCCAAACTAGTTTCAATCGGAACCCTCCGCCCGAACGTTAAGCCGAACTGAGTGATTTCAGTGTCCTCGGCGTGAATACGTTGACCCGGACTTCCCCAGTGCTGACTCACACAGTCATGAGGGGAATGTCCAGTAATGGTAGGGCCCAAAGATCAAGGCCGTGTGCGCTAGTAGGTCTCACACGATCGTAAGAGGAAGGTACAATAACGGTAAGACCCGAAAATCACGGCTACAAGTCGTGCGTGCCGGATGGTTTGGAACAGTTGTGATCTATCCAGGCATACCTGCCATCTATGACCCCGATCTGCGGGAGTCGTGGGCGAGATCGTAGGCGACGTGCTCGAATCACTCCTAGTAATCTGGCCCACAAAATTTCTATATAAGAGAGGAAGATCCCTCAAGTAAGAGGTACGCAACTTTTAGCTTACAAACTTTTTTTCTCTGACCTCCCGAACTGACTTGATCATCAGAATCTCTTACCACCAAAGACCTTTGGTGGCCTTGCAAGTTGGAGATCGGTGACTGCGGTCTCGTCATCCCTTGGGCGCATTCGGCCCGAGCCGACTTCAACGTTTCAGCAGCACCTCGGCTCGCACCGATCTCGTTGTCCAAGCAGCAACATTAATAATTAAATTTAACAAACTTGTTATATAATATTAGGGTCTATACTTATTTGTATCTACGAACAGACGCAAGTACCCCGCAGACAGACTCAAAGCATTTCTCCAAATAGTTATACTTGCAGGCATGGAGGTGAAAAGGAAGCCTCACATGGACCCATCTCAGCAGGGGCGGGATCTCTCACGGATCCGTTGGACTCTTGGGTTTGATCTGGATCGGAGGTTCATCATCTACCACTCGTCTTTTTTTTTCTTTTTTTCTTCTTCTTCTTCTTCTTCTTCCTACCCACAAATAATTCCTACACTTTTCGAGATCCTCCCCTGCGCCACATAATATTGGACGAGAATAGTACGCAGAGAGGTGTTGTGATTTCGAGCGGGTGGTTCGTGTTTGACGCCGTCCATTTCTGCGGCGTGTGGGAGGAGAAAGCGATCGAGGGAGGCGCCGGCTCGTGGTTTCGGATTTTCCAGGGGCTGTGTGGCTGCCAGCCTGCCAAGGGATGCAAATAAATTCTGGGTTGTGCGGTTTTTCCCATCCTGCTTGATAAAAATATGATCTTGATGGTGTTCGAGTCTGTTGCAAGGGGATACAAGTAATTCTTCTCGATTCTGCAATTTGTTTGCTAAAATGCCAGAGAGAGAGAGAGAGAGAGAGAATTTTTTTTTGTGGATTCTACGGCCGTCCTATTCTGCTTGAAAAAAATCTCATCCGTAGGCTGGAGGAGGGAGAGGGGAAGCGTGGGTCCTTTTTGTGGTTTGTGTGACGTGGAATGTGAGAGCGTGGTGATGGGTAGTGTGTTGCTCCCCATCAGTTTTGTCGGCTACCTGTGTCCACTGTGCGGAAGAGGGAAGCTTCCAGAGGCCGCTTTCCTGCTTGTCTGAAGCACAATTTCGAACGATGGATGGTAGATGCCCTTCTATGGAGTCGTGAGTTCTTGTAAAACTGTGAGGAACAGTATCCCATGTGCAAGCACACACATATGTATCTTATATATAGGGGGGAAGAGAGAGAGAGAGAGAGAGAAGGGGCAGAGAAAGAGAGGTGCTCCTCCGGTCTGAGAGCTTCAGCTTAGGAACTCCATGGTGGGTTTTGACACATCCATCTTGTTCTTCGCCACTCGTTATATTCAAACAATGATAAGTTTTTCTCCCGATGGCACTGGATAGCTGCTGGTCTTGTGATATTTGCATGCTGTCCCAAGTATGTGGGTGTTCATCCCTTTGAAACCCAATCCAAAACCAACACCTTGTGATTTGAGCTGCTTAATTTCTTGGGATTATCTTAGTCACACTCGAATATATTTGTGCATATGCGATTTTGTTTTCCTTTCTTCTGTTTGTGGGAGACCCTTTGTTCCTTTCTAGAGGGAAGATGCTTCCTTTCTTGCTGTGTATGATCTCTGTGTGAAGCCCTTACAGTTCCATCTTCATTGTTTTTCTTCAATTCTAGTATTCCTTCAGCATCACCAAGGGACATAATCATTTAGTTTTTCAGATGGATAATTCTTTAGGGTTTGGATGGGGTTTGGGCTTATGGTCTTTGTTGTTCTCTGATTGCACTTGTTCTGCAGTTATTTTCCTTTTTCCCTCCACCTAAGCCTTGTTTCTTTTCTTACAAATTTTCCTTATTTTAGGACATATCCTGGCACATGCAGTCTTGATATCTTCTTTCCTTTCCAATGACCTGTGCATGTGAATAATGTTCCCTTTCAAGTTTTTCTGATTCCTACCTTGTTCATGTGTAGGTTTTCAGTAAGTTTGTTAGGTTTGGCAGACGCTAGATTCCATGGTGCCTAAAATCCTTTTTTAACATACCCATTTCCGGCTGGCGAAAAGAGAGAGTTTGGTCGTAATATCATATTCCAAAGATGGAAGAATGTTACAGCCCACTGATGGATCACAAAAAATTTGACCAGAACTGGAAGATCATTAAACACTCACTTTATGAACCCATGACATCTCCATGGCTTGATCTGAGGATCTTCTATATGAGGGTTAGCAACTCTGCAGTTGATGAGTCGACACCAGAATGTATGACTCTGAATCACATTCCTCTCAGCCCTGACACCATCTTTGAGGTTAATGGCAGAAGAAGCAGTAGCTACACTGAATGTGTCTCTTCAACCCTTCGAAGGGATAGGGTTGATAAGAAAAATGAGGAAGCTACATATGTAAGCACAGATAGCATAAGGATGACGGGCAGTGCGAGATTTGAGGTATACGACAAAGATGATTTACTGTTTTCAGGTGTTTTGGAATTGAGCAGCAGTAATGGCTTCGCCGGGGAAACAAAAGGTTGCAAGAGATGGAGTCTTAGCTGTCAACAGGTGGTAACATCTGGTAATTGTTTTTTGAAGGGAAGGCAACTTACAGGCCCAGAATCATTACCAATTGTTGATGTTTATGTCACTGGTTACTTCTCTGGTGCTCCGATCATCTTGACAAAGACTCTTCAGCTTGGGTCTTGGAAGAATTGCCATCAGAAGACAAAGCTGATTTCAATTCCAGAGAATGAGCTAACTGAAATGATGAAAGATTTTTCTTCTGAAGCTTTTCAGGTATGGTAATTTCAATTCCGTGACATATGTTGTTTGTTGGGAAACTGCTAATTCAGAAAGTTTCATGAGCTTACACTGTCGGTTGTGTGAACTGTTTTATCTATTTAATATTTACCTCGCAGTTGGGCATTGCAGTTTTCTCCGCGGAACATTGGTGATAGTGATCATGGATGTTTAGGTTATTTCTTTTTTTTTTTTCGTTTCTTTAGTGGCTCTGTATGTTTTGGGAGCATATGATCTCCTTCTCTATAATTTGGTATCTACGTAATCCTTCTGACTACTTCCATACTTATTTTTAATTTTTCCCCTTTGAAAAGAGTTTGGTGGCATGTATGGTTATTAAAACATGTTTATGCTCCAATCCTCATGCAATACAAACTTTCTAGTTGCATGACAGCAGTCTTTCTGGTTTTCTTTTAATACAGTTAAGAAATATGTGCTAACATTTGGATGTCTTTGTTCCTGGGATTATGTGTCAGAGAGCAATTTTCAGTTGTTTTGTGCCCCCTCAGGTGCTTGTTTAGTGAGCTGGATTAAGACTTAATGCCTCTTACCCATGAATGAGAACCTTTTCTCAGGGCACTTCATTAGACAAACTGGGCCTCTCACTGAAAGTAAAGCGTTTTATGTTATGCTTGAGAATAATGCATGAATTACCATGTGTTGTAAGAGTAGAAATGTGGAAAGGTGGGGGGTTCTATTTTCTACAGATTCTGAATCAGCATAGTTATCTTCTTGTACGAAAACATTTCTAAAATCTCATTTCACTTGCGGCTTTGTGCTTGGTACAAAATGTTTTTTAGAAGAGCAAGAGTAAACCCAGTTGCCCGGGGTGTGTCCCAAATCACTGGTAGCCTGAGCCCTGGCGAAGCCTGTACAAAATATTAATAGAATGTTATGGTTTCCCCATGTTTCGGATGACAACCAATGGTGTCTATGCTACGGGTCGTCTACCACCTAGTCAAAGCTGAACATGTATTCAAAATTTGAAGATCACATGTATTCATTATTCTGTTTGGTTAACATAACCAGAATGTGGTCTGGAGGAACCTACCTTCAAGTTGGATTTTATAGATGCTTTATGAGATGACATGCATGTCAAAAGAACTTATGAGATTGCATGGCTCTTGAGTGTTTTTACTAAGTTTTTTTTAAACATTTTATAACACATTTCATGGCATGTTTTTGGATTATTCCTTTAGGCTTGGAGTGGGAACCGGAAGTTCATAATTTCGAGACATTTAGATGTATTTACAATTGTTGAAAGTTACAATTATAAACATAAACTATAGCAGGGTATGCGCGGCAAAATTCCCAATTTCTAATCCTACCAGTCGTCATTTTCTTTCGTCCTTCAGGACCTTCACACTCTGTCTGATCATAAATTTTGCCTGCTTGAAGCCTTGAACTCCCAGAACGCTCACATCATCTTGTCTGGGTGCTATTCTCACAGGTGACGGCGACGAGACGCCGAGATCACGAAGCCGGGAACGATGCGGGTTTTGACTACGAGGGTCTCTACATGAGAGGTGAATACTTGGAAGGTGAGGATGGAGAACTTTCCTGGTTCAACGCTGGGGTGAGGGTGGGTGTTGGGATCGGACTCGGTTTATGTTTAGGTGTTGGTCTGGGTGTTGGCGTGCTGGTCCGCACATACCTGGTCACCAGCAAACACTTGAAGTGGAGACTTAGTTAAATCCATAGAACTAACTGCTGCTCCTTTGTACCCATTTTTATGATCACTACTACTACTACTACTTTCCTTTCTGCTTTGCTCCCCCTCTCCCTCCCTCTGTGTAGTGCTAGCTAACCTAGTGATGCTTTGGGAGGCTTCTAACTGGGTCACTCTTAAGTTTTGAGCAGGTATGCCTTGTGTTTGTAGCAAAGATAAATGTAGATTTGTTTATTGTTTGTGCATATGGACCTTGCTGCTCTGTTGAACAAGATGAATAGTCAAGTTTTGCAACCTGAGCCCAACTTGAGTGTATAAAGTACAGGGAGAATTACCAATCAATCTCTACTTTTTTGGGACTTATTTTTAGGTCCGTGACTTGTATACTTATAGCATAGTTGTCGGAGACTTAAAAATAAGTCCCCAGAAAGTAAAGATTGATTGGTAATTCTCCATAAAGTATATCCTATAAGGGTAATGAGAAACTATTGTTATCTGAGAAAGGTTTATTGCACTTGTATATTACACTTTAAGTGTATATGATTAGACAATAGTTCATGTGCCACCCCTCACACGAGGAATGATAAAGTTGCAATCCAATTGTTGAATGTCACATGGGCTTGTTGCCTAGTCATATTGCACTTAAGTACAATATGAAAAGTGCAATAAGTCTTTCTCTTGTTGTCCGCGGGGCATTTGCATGTCCTTGTGCCCACCCCTGGCATAAGGGCGCGAGGCTTACTACATATTGATGTCCTATGGGGCTCATCCCTTGAGTATGGGGTGGATACAAAGATGGACATGTCCCGCGGGCGGTAAGTGTTCACTGTGGGGACCACCCCTTGTGCCTGGGGTAGGTACAAGGACGATAAGTACTATGGGCAGTAAGTGCTCCTCAAGAGTAATACTTGGTGCACTTTTTTTATAAGCCATGTGTTGCACAAATTGACTCTTCTTATTCGTATATTGTGATGTGGGCAAAAGGCATGGCTCTTAAACCAAGTTTGTAACCCACCCAAAAGGAATTGTGATTTCATGGGCGGAGTTGGGGGAGAAAGTGCTCTCGCTTGGGTATCAAACAATCTCTCCTCGAACAGAGGGAAGTTGAACGAGATTTTTACCATGGTTTGTCATGCCGCCTCGAGTCTTGGCACAATCGGCATGCCCGGATCCCCTCCCCTAGTCCCCAACGGACCCCTCCATTTGCTGGCGCTCTCTACCCCCTCCCCCATCCCCTACACACCTAAGATCTCTACTCGATTAGTCGGGGGTCATCATGGTGGTCTCCAACCGCCGCTTCGTGAGTGGCATGAGGCAGTCAGAGCCATGATGGCAGGGAATAGGGGATGAGGTTGGGGAGGGGGCCATTGACAGGTGGGGGCGGGGGTTGAGAGCTTCAAAAAAGGGGGGGGGGAGGAGGGTAGTGAGCGTAGGAGGTGGAGGATGTCTCAGACCTCTCGATTCTTCTTCCTCTTTTTTTAAGGACATCGTTTAGATCTAAGCCTACCGTTGAAGACTCATGCTAGTGAGAGCTCGGCACGACCAAGTCTCGGGACCAACCCATTCTTGGTTTTTACACAATATCTCTAACAAGTCTCTAGATCTACATACGGGAAAAGTAGGTTGATGATCGTCGGTTGATCGAGAGGTTTTGTCAAGTTTCTTTTCTCTCAATTAATGAGATTGTAAGTCTTACAATCCTCATCAGTTTACTGCAAGAGAAATATTTAGTTGTCAGATCAGGTTAGCAATAAGATCTAGGTAGGTTATTTGTCAAATAATCTTTTTGGCTGGAGATGAGAGAGAGAGGAGAGAGAGAGAGAGAGAGGAGAGAGAGAGAGAGAGAGAGAGAGAGAGATTTGACAAGACTTTTATCCAATGAAATTATTTAGTAAACAATTTATCTAGACTTTGTTGTCCATCTGATCTAGTAGTAAGTATTTCACTTCTCATAAAAAGTTGATGAGCTCTCTCTCCCTCTCCATTTTGTTACGAGATACCTTAAATCCTAAACTTAGCATCTTTTGGGATATGTTATTGTTATCAACTCCCACTTCTTATCATTCATGAAAGATAAATGTCGCATGAGCTATTTGTGGATCCATAGTGAGCAAAATCTTATGAAGAGGTGATATGGCACTCATCTTTTTTGATTGTGAAGTAATGAAGTCATAAGATAGATGTGGTATAAAGAAATCAGCATCCTTAACATTCCTTGGCGTCTCTTTTACTGTGTGTTTAGTAAACTTCTAGAAAAAGAAGTTGTGACTTCTACCACTTAAGTTATGCTAATAATGAGACATTTCCGAATGCATTATACTAATTGTCCTAAACTGAGAGGAAATTAAGAAGAAAGAACTCAAAAGAAATAGCAATGATACCATCCTTCAGATACAGAATTGAACTAACAAAAGAACATTTTAGGACACTTCTCCAATCAGAGACAAGGGATTTAGGTAGAGACTATTAAAATCTTAAACCCCCCCCCCCAAAAAAAAGGAGAACCTTATTTTAACCTTCTTTTTTCTTTTTCTTTTTGCAATATATACCTCCACTTGACTGCATCAGAAGATTCTCACACTCATTAATTAACAATTCAGCACCCTGATCAAAACTCAGATAAGTCAATTTAAAATGATACACAACTTCCCTGCCCATGAAACCATTCAGACATCTTTTTTCTGTGGCTCCTTGCATATGTGATGGAGACCCATAAAAAGGTCTTCAATCACATTTTGTCGTTCTTTATAGGGGTCTCTATATATCCTACTTTTACAATTGGTTGTATACCCTTTCTATGTAAATTTAGCATTTTTTGTTTCTAATCCTTTTAATCTCTTACAATTAGCTTTTAGTATCTGTAACTTGATTATTTAGTCTTGAACAAAAAAGAAATTTACCTTTTTCACAAGTTGGTCCTTTTAATTTGCAACAAAAGGGCCGATTTCGAAGCCCAGAAGGACCTAATTCTGAATAACTGGACTTTGGGCTAAATACTCAAGTTTTGGCAAAAAAAAAACTAAAGAGTCTAAAAGTTTTAAAAATCTGTAAATTTAATATCGCACATGCTCTTTTGGTAAAGGATGGCGTAAGCCATAATTCGTTCAGGGTTTATGCATTATATGAATCTTAAATAGGTTTTTACATAATTTTCACTTGATGAGGGTATATTGGCAAAATACCTCTTCTTTATTCACACACACAAATGTATCTGTGATGTTTATAGTTGGGATGGTCACTCTCTTGTAAGTGAGTTGGACATTGGGTTGGATGGGGAGGGGGGTTGGAGATTCAAGTCAATGTTTGCTTATAACTTAAGTTATTTAAAAATTGTATGTTAAGTTTCCCACGCCTGCCCTTTCTCTGATCCTCTGCACCAACTACCTACATCACAAGTTCTAAAAAATATTTTTAAAAATTTTTAAAAATATATAATTTTTATTATTATTATAAGGAGAGTGGATTTTATTAAACCGTTGAGAATGTATAAATCCTAAGGAAATAAGTCATTCTCTTAAGATTGACTTATTTTAGTTAAAATGGGTCAATCTTGATCAACCTTAAAGAGAATGACTCATTCTCTTAGGAATGACGTTCGTACGATGTTCTAAAGAATAGAGATGTGCATGGTCCGGATCGGTCCAATTCAGTTCATTTTTTGGGCGCACAACCAACTATGCCATGTTTCTGTTGTAAAATAATAGTGTATATTATTTTTATTATATATTCGGTTCAATCGATTTGACAATACAAAATTGAATGAACTAAAGGAGTACCCTAAGCTGAACCGAAACGACTCGATCGATCGATCCAATTCGATTTTTTAGTTCTAACGGAACCGTGCACAACCCTACTAAGGACTCTAGTTTTCTTCCGAACACCAATGATGACTGATGAGATAGATTTTTTCCTAATGTCTCAAATAGTACAATTTCAATGGGTCGAGCTGAGGTTGAGAGGTACAAATTACGTATTATCATGTTGCCTCGCGATGTCATACTCGTGACATCATGCTTATGCACCCAAGTTGCCAGGGCATCCATGCACACCAAGCACTTATACTGACCCTGCAGCGTCAGGACACTACATTTGGATGCCATGCACTTGTACCGACTTCGAACCAGCAAAATATTCTTGATATGATGAGCAATAATCTCAACATGTTCTGTTGGCAGTATCTCACATTTATATAACGGTCTACGTAGTGACAAGGGATAGTGACCAAGTAAAACTATCGATCTAATTCTCTTCCCCAATTTTTTTTTTTATTTTTCTCATTTTTCAACTTGATATCAGAGCAGAACTTCTTCAATCTCATCTCCGACCATCACTCCTATGAAAAGAGCCTCAACCCACAACTTATACGAAGTTGACAATTCCTACACTAACAAAACCCTCCCTTAATCAACAAAATAAAAACAATAATAATAACAATAACAGAGAGAACCCCACCACGCCATTTCCGGGACCCAAATGCCCGTATTAAAAGGATCCATGGTGGGTTGTTGGATCCCGCGCTAACAAGTGGCGTCCGATCCCAACAGTTGGGAATGGGAGCTATTGGGACGCGGATCCGTTTCGGGCACTGATTGATATGTTCCTACTTCTCCAGATTCCTCTGGTCAACCGCGTCCCGGTCCAGTCGGCGGCCCACCAAATCCCCGCGTTCGACGATCCGAAATCCGAAACGAGGCGGCCAAAAGAGCAGATCCGTAACGGGGAACGCCCACGAAGAAGGGTGGTCAACCGGCACGGCGCGGGGTCTCACTAGTTTAAAGATAAGAGAGACGCGCGTGCCTCCCACTTCTTCTCCCCGTTCATACCCCCCCTCTGCCACCTTCCCAGAATCCTCCTCTTTGGCTCTCTCTCTCTCTGTTCTTTGTTCTTCTTCTTCTTCTTCTTATTTGATAGATTAATGCCCCAGGCACAGAGGAGCCGCGCAGCAGAAGCTTCAGGATGTCACCGGAGATCCAGATGAGGGGCGGCGTTGGCGGCGGCATCCACAGGTCGAGCAGCTCCGAGCCGCTGCTGGAATCCGCACCGTCCTCGCACTGCACGCCCGCGGACGCAGTTGGCGGGGAGGCGATGGAGACGGCGATGGCCGCCGCCTACAAACGCGAAGTGGAGGAGACGGCGGTCGGCGTGAAGGAGGAGGAGGTCGTGGTCGTGGAGAGCCAATTAGAGAGAGCTCCGACGGCGGCCTCAAAGGGGTTCGACGTGCAGGGCGCAGCAGCGAGGGAGGGAGGAGGTACGAGCTCTGGGGAGGCGGTGGAGCAGGGGCAGGAGAGGCCGAGAGGGAGAAGGGAAAGACCAAGAAGAGGTGGTCGTGGTTGCCGGATCCAGAGAAGAGATGGCCCGTCCAAGGATGGTAGTGGTGATGGAGGAGGATAGGACACTACATCCCCACGTCAAAATCTCTCTCTCTCTCTCTCTCTCTCTCTCATCCTACACACACAAACAAAAAACGATACTTGGAGATTTCTTCTGTGTTTTACACTCTGTCCGAGGCATCAGCTTTCTTATGTAAAGCCAGATGTGTATGGCTCTCTCTTGATTGCAAGTTTGTGGATCAGCCACCACAAGTTTCTTTTTTTGGTCTATTAATTAATTAAAAATCTCTATTAAATATTTAAATTGTTTTTTAATAATTAATAAAATTATAATTTAACAATAAATGTTACTCTATTTTACCGCATATGTTAAACGTAAAGACCTTGTAAGAGATTATCAATTAAATTTCTTTTTTTTTTAAAAAAAATATCTATTTCTCATCTAAATGATAAGTAAATATATCCATTGAACCTGCGGTGAATATTTCGGGTTTGGAGATTTTTCTTATGTTTATTTTCCGGTGTGGCTAAAAAAGCCTCCCCTTGAGATCCCTATGGCTGTAAAAGAAACTTGTCTCAAAGGCATCGGGGACATCATTAGCACTTCAAAAGTTTCAAACTTCGAGGAATTAAAAGGGCCATCCGGAGGAGTGAACAGTGGCGGATTTAATATATGTTTTAGTGGGAGTTCTGTGATTTTATTGAATAAAAAAATTTTATATTGAGAGGGAAAAAAAATTCACCGTAAATGATATTCCACTGAATTTATATGAATGCACTATTAAAACTTCATTAAAATAAAAATTTAGATCCGCCGCTGAGAATGAGAAACATGTAACATCCATGATGCTTACTTTAAATTTTTGTATCATGTACCAAATTATCATTTCAGTACATATTCTACCGCAGTTTGAATTGATGTCATGGACTCTTCTGAACCAAACAGAATCCTCACTACAGTTTTGCTTTTCACTTTAAAAAGAACCCATATATTTTAAAATAAAAAATAGAGGCTTTTCACCAAAAAGCCATGCTTGTAACTACTTTATTAAAATAAATAGCATCCACATATATACAACCCAAATTCAGTTCTTTTTACAATACTAAATTTCCAAATTTAATTCTCACAAACTTGTTGGACCGAACTAATGCTAACCCAAACCAATCCAGACTTGAGAAATATTTACAGCAGTAATTCTGCTGTGATCGGCTTTGTTCGTATGATAGTATTTTAGAGACTTTGTCCGCAGCCGTCACATGGTCGGCCACCACAACTACTTTTGACTGCTACTTCTAGATCCGTTCACGAATCGTTAGATCTTTTTTTTTTTTCTTCAAAAAATCAAAGCGAATCGATCCTACAAGCAAATCGAATGGAACCAGTTCAATTTGAATCGAAAACAAAAAAAGTATTATGGGTAGTCCAAAGTCTTAAGTTTGAACTTGAGACCTCCATGGAGAGTGTGCGCTAGTCACTTAACTGAGTTTTCTCTTGTAAAATAACATATTATTAAATATATTTAATTATATCAATTTTCAACAAAAAATCGAATTGAACCACTAAACCCTTCAACCCGAATCGATCAATTCGATTTTTTGAGTTAGACTATTTAATAAACACCCCTAGTTGATTCACCACAACTAGCAATGTTATCGCCACCTTCAAAATGATGTTGATCGATCTGCACACACACCACACGTGAACCACCACCAATATTTAAATAAAAAGATATTTTTTTTTACAAAAATCCATGCATGCAATTACCTTATTAAAATAATAATATGAACAACATCTGTATACATACAATAGATATTCACTTCTATTTGCTTAATTCAATAGCCAAATTTAATTTCACAAAATTGACGGACCGAACTCAAGCCACCCCAATGAGAAATATTTACTACAGTTGTAATGCTGACGTGATGTGCCACCACCACCCATAAAGATATCTACAACCAAGCAATGCTATCGCCACCTTCAAACTGATGTTGATCGATCTGCACACACCACACGTGAACCACCACCAATATTTAAATAAAAAGATTTTTTTTTTACAAAAATCTATGCATGCAATACCTTATTACAATAATAATATGAATACATCCGTATACATAATAGATATTTGCTTAATTCAATAGCCAAATTTGTTTCAATTTCACAAAATTGACGGACCGAACTCAAGCCAACCCCAATGAGAAATATTTACTACAGTTGTAATGCTGACGTGATGTGCCACCACCACCCATAAAGATATCTACAACCAAGCAATGCTATCACCACCTCCAGATTGATGTTGATCGATCAGCGCTCACCACGTGAACTATTACAATATCGGGGAGCCCAAGAGATACTTTCTCACTTTCTAACTAGAACTTTATATCATCCACATTATCACAGTACTGAAACATGACACGAATACCACCTCTTACAAAACTAACATTATACTTGGGACACTTTAGAAGTTGCAACCCCAGAAAGATTATAAGGAAAACACTCTCCAACATAACTTACAAAAGAAAAAAACTACACACAAAAGCTAATGAAAATCTAAAAATAACAATTGCGATTCTCTGACATATTTCACAACCAAGTACTAATCTTCAAATATTGCGATGGTTGAAGAGGACGCGACAATATCTATGTTGCCTCAGATGTTTCGTAGTTCCGATTGGGGTGTCGGTGTGTATCTCATGACTGACTTGCTCTTAGGACCTTCAGGTGGAGAACGCGACAGGTTGTCTCGCTGCGTTTAGTGACTGACGGTGACACCTTCGTAGCCGTGTTCTGGTGTCGGTGCCAAGTGGATCGCATCTATCTAAGATCGATTGACGAACTTTTTGTACCGACTGATGGTGTTCCGAGATTCTGACTTGCTCATGTATGCCTCGATTGGCCGACGGACCTCTCAAGAGTCTGTACGTGCCTCGTGCTTGTTGTAGGTTAAAAACTAACAGTTCGACATGATTTTGTTGTGTTTGCCCTGCCTGTTCGCCCGATACTTGATACTTGAGAGCTTCTCCCGTTCAGAAGTTATCTCTATTTTTATGGGACCCCCATCCTTGCAAATCAGTTGAGGGAGTACTTCAGACTATAGACGTGCTCCAGTCTACGACCTAATTACTCTGATAGCGGAGGGAAAAATAAGATTTGGACAGCGACGTCGAGTCATTTGTAGAGCTCTCTTTCCGACGCAACCCAAACAGTCTTTTTTCTCACTGCCTCACTCTGAATTGGTTCCAGAGCCACGTAGTGTTGCTAGGCGTGGGGCCGCAACTTGACCAGACTGCGGTGGTGCATGCATTCTTGTGGTGTTCTATGACTGTTCTGTCTCGCTCTTCTAGGGAGGTTGGAGACGAGCAACTAGTAGTGACGATGGCTTAGTTGTCGTGACAACATTTACGATGTTTTTAAGTGTTCTCTGTCGTGACTAATTCCCATAGACATCGTTGATCTGACCTTATTAACCCGTGCTTCTGAAGGTTTCCGCGTTGCATGTTCTCTCGATGTGTCCCAGGCACCAAGCGTTGTTCCGTAGTCCTATTTCTTGGTGCCAACCCGTGGTGACATCGATGTGTGTAATTTTCTGACCTCGTGAGATCTAAAGTGGTTCTACTTGCGAACCTCAGCATGTTCCGGTGTTCCTCACTTAACTGCATTTTAATGTATTTTTTATTTTCAAAGTTTCTACTGCTCTTGTTCACATGACTCACCCACCTACTCCCCTCTACTTCAAACAGGATAGCATTACCTATTTTCCCCTCCTGGCTTGCACCCATAACACTACAGCCACCTTTTATAACAGCAAAATACCGACACACAATATGAAGATACACATACGCAACTTTTTCGCCTAAATCCTTTCAAATGAAAAGCAGGAACCAATCATTGACGCTTTCAAAGAAGGACAGAGAACATAAATTAATGCAGATCTTTGTTTCTCACAATAGCCTAAACGTCAAGAACGTTGAAAAAGACTAAATAGGTAAACAAATTTTAAAGAAAACACAAAAAAAGATTATTTTTTTTCACATTCACAGAGTTCCTCCTGCCTAAAATGCTTCACCTGCCAATTGGCGTTGGCGTCTCCCTGCCAGCGATAGAGAAAACGCCGTTCCGCTGCCATAAGCGTAAGATACGATAATAAACATCGCCTGCGAATGTTGAGCCAACAGCCTTGCAAACAATTATCATCGTCAATTAATGCAAACAGGTGACGGTATGCCAAACGGATGATCAACAAAAACTACACTACTTATAGCCTCCCGATTTTATAGCCGCAAGATTACCTAGTCAACAAATTACGCATCACAATACCGAATTTCTAACCCTGTCAAGGTCAACAACAAGGCCACCACCTATCACCGTTGTTAAAAAAACCTAAAAAAATAGGCAAAACCAGCAGATAAAACATTCGAAACCTACAGATATAAAACTAAGCAGGTACCTAATTAGGAATAAACACTTACCACATACCTCAATGACGACAAAGATAGCCACCGCTTTAACAATAAATTCCACAACATCAACAAATTACGAACACAATTTCACTTACATTATACAAAAAATAAAAAACACTCGGCAGCGGACCCCGGTGGACTCGAACCACACCTTTCAATATAAATTGAGCGCTCTCGCCAAACTGAGCTAGAGATCCATGGAAAACAAGTTATGTAAATACGAAAACTGCTAATATGAATGCCACCCAGCCCCTATGAAGAGTACCGAGGGCCCCACCAACCATCAATCCACCAATTTTCTTTTTCAAAAACTAGATTAATTTCCAACCGTCCCAAAATCTTCTTTAGTGCATGTACACTACTACTCATGAACACCGTCACCAACAATACTTCACCAGACATGCAACCTTCATAAACGACCTTAAAATTATTTATCAATTAAAGTTTAAACAAAAAAAACAACGAATCCATGGATTAAATAAAAAGGTAAATTTTGTTTAACAATTTAGCTCAGCTTCTAGCATCATTCGGACCAGCCATTTAAACATTATAATTATTAAAAAAATCCCAAACTCCATCAAATTACATCATCATTACTCATCTCTTCTAATCTGAGTTCAGACAATCTAAAATCTTATAAGTATTGCATGACTAGACTAAGAAAGAGTTGAATGATTGAAATATACTAGGAATTTCAGAAGCTGCCTAAATATATGCTGTGTCGCACATCTCATCAAAGTTAACGAAATTCCAACACGGTGGCATATATTAAAACCTTTAATCGTTTATCTACAAGACTCCTGAGATCAGCTTACCATTGACAACAAATTCGAAAATGTAGTTTGCAGCCATCGACACCACTTATCAATTTGCGATCTTCTCTACCATCCCAGTTAAAAGGCAGTCAACATGTGATTTACGGACGAATCATGAAAGCAACGAAAACACTGGGTCAGGTGAAATACACGAAAACAAACTGTGAACTCATTTACACGTAAAATAATTCATAAAGTCAGTAGCTAAATTGACCTTATCTGAGCAAGCGGCCAGGTTCAACCATAATACCGAATTTCGAACCCTATAAAGGTCATCTACAAGGCCACCTATCAACGTTGTTAAAAAACATAAAAAATAGGCAAAACAAGCAGATAAAACAATCTAAAGCTCCAAATATAAAACTACGAAAGTACCTAATTAAGAATAAACACTAACCACTTACCTCAATGACGACAGATAGCCACCGATAGCCACCGCTTTATCTATACATTCCACAACTCAAGGAAATTTTACGTGTACAGTATCGACTACAATACACAGAAAACAAACATATTAGGCAGCGGACCCCGGTGGACTCGAACCACCACCTCTCAATATAAATTGAGCGCTCTCGCCAAACTGAGCTAGAGATCCATGGAAAGCAAGTTGCCATACCATGTAAATACGTAATTGAGCTTCACATAAATAAACTTTAGAAACTTGCAAATATTGAGTGCCAAGCACCTTTGAAACATTTCTTTTTCGAAAACAAGACTAATTTCCATCACTAATAAATTCATTACATTTAAATCCCTATCCCAAAATTTTTCTTTAGTACATATAAACTACTAGGTATCCATTGACTTATTGTAACACCGTCTATCAACATTACTTTACCAGTCATAAACGGCCTTCAATTATTTCTCACTGAAATCCTCATCAACAAAAACCACATCTATGCTTTAAATACAAGGGTAAATTGTGTTTAACTACTTAATTAGCTTCTAGCAGCATTTGAACCCGCCATTAAAACATTGTAATTTTTAAAACACCCAAACATCATCAAATTCCAACACTGAAACTATCCAAATTCCACCACTACATTCATTACTCATCTTCTAATCTGAGTTCAGAGAATCTAAAATATGTGGGGTCGCACATCTCAGCGAAGATATCGAGTGATTCCACACAGACTACATTAAAAATTTCATAGTTTTTCTACAACAGACTAGAGAACTTTTCCCCGCGCATTGACAACAAAATCGAAAATGTAGTGTGCGACCATCGACACTACTTATGAAATACGGACGAATCATGAAAGCAACCAAAAAAATTGGGGCAGGTGACAAATACATGAAATCAAACTGTTAACTCATTACATGTAAAATAATTAATTAAGCAAGTCAGTAGCTAAATTGACCTGATCTGAGCAAGCAACCAGCTTCAAACCCTCGCACTTGTTCTGCTGCGGGATTTAGCCTCGAACATATTGTACAGCACGCCAAATTTAGAAATCAATAGGGTAATATTACATGAACAAAAATATTTCAACTCGCCTCTTGCGGGAACATGCATGAACCAATGCAGAAGAATACCAGCAACAAAAAAGCTTGGACATGAAGATACGAGGACCAGTACATACAACAATGGCAACCAAACCCAATTATTCTTGCCATGAGACACCACCGATTTGCCGAGGAAGGCTTCAAAAGCTCTTAATCACTCCATACTTGGGCAATCTCTAGTTTGACGTAGAAAACACCCTGTTCTCGACTCATCATTACAATAACAAAAAGAGATCAAAAAATGCCCCCCCCCGGGGGTTCCTGAGCCACCACATACAAGAAGGTTCGTGTAAGAAACAATTTCCTCTCTCATCCACCAGATAAAACCCATTACAAATGCAGTGGTAACCAAATAAAAGAATTGCAAGAAGTTGGGAGGGGGAGAGAATAAATAGCCAAGAGCGCATCACTCGTGACACAAGTATTGAGTACCAAAAGAACAAACCATGATGATTGTAGCCAGAACATAATTATAGAAATATTAATTAGGGATAATTATTTAGAGCCAAGAACGCATCATTTGTATTAATTAGTACCAGAAGTACCAAAAACTTCTACCCTAAAGCTAAGATAGCAAGGACATGATTATAGATATATTCTTTGAATGACAGCGGAACAAACCGTGATGCTACTGATGTAGCAAGTTAGTAACAACATAATTATTGATATGTTCATTAAATTGCCAAGAACGCATCATTTGCAATAGGAAGTGTGGTGTTCGGTGTGGAACAAACCGTGATGCTAAAAGATTATGGCAACGTAATTTAAAGATGCGTTAGTTAGCTTTCTGGATTGAAGAAAGATGTGCGTAGTATTTAAGAAAATATAGATCCACATTTAAGAACCAATATACTGCTCGTGATTCTGATATTCTGAAACCAGACAAAATATGCATAGCGCGGATAGAATTGAGCAGGCTATTGGCAAGTGAAATGTAAATATTGGCATGTACCTCTGCGAGTTCGATGCGACACCCACACGCTCCTCTTCGTTGCTTTGTAGGCGACGGTGCTGACGCCAGCAGGATGCGCGAGATTTTGCTATTAATACGCGGAAAGCATTCGACGCCGTCATTGAGAACGAGAGCCAGATAGGAAACGGAATGGAGAGAGAGAGAGAGATGGGAAGGGGTGCGCATAACAAGGAGACACGGAGGGCCAGAGGAGGAGAGGAGAACCCGGGCTGAAAGAACCAACCGCCCGTGCGATCTCCTCTCCAGGAACACCAAAAGAGCACATACTTTTATTAGGGTTCTTGCGGCCTGCCAAGCGAGCGCACCCGACATGGCAAAGGCCTGTAGAGACATCTAAACAAGGATGCCACCAGTACGTCGGATCTTGCTCTCACGGCTCCGATGCGTTCCCATCTACCTGCTCTTTCTCCTCTTACAACTCCTCAAATAATAACTACAGAAATCGACCCCGTCTAAGGATAACAAAGCCATCACAAACGCAATAATCACAACAAAGTGGACAACGGTGTCTCACATGTAAAGACGTACTGATCCGGGTTGCCCCTGCTTCACACGGTGAACTCATCGATCCACCGGTAGAAACCATGGCTCCAGAAGACGATAGATGAGAGGCAGATCGCCGTGTGCTGCGGCAACGACGGGACTCCAAGACGACCACCAGTCGTCATCTCAGCCGCGCGCGTCTCCTAGCACATCCGCCATGGCCCTCAACAACCTGCAAATAACAGATGGGAGAACGCAAACGACCGAACACGGCACCTACGCCGATCCGAACACCGAAGACCAAAGGAAGCATAATCATATTGAACGGAACCAAAAGCAACAAGGATCTCGCAAAAAAAAGCTAGAAAATGAAAAAGGTCTAACAAATCTTTGCAAAATCCCCCGAAACCAGTATCAATCGGTAGATCGGGAGACCCCCTCTACGAATCCATCAAAAAAAAAGGCCGAGACCTGACAAAAACAAGCAAACGGATCCATCAAACCCCCGCAAAATCCTTCAAAACTAGCATCAATCTATAGATCGGACGACGCTCTCCATGGATCTGTACACATATCGAAGAGAAAAGGTGGGAAATCGCATAGATCTAGGGAAAGAGGATCAGGGAAATACCAAGGCGGCGAAAAACCAGAACGATACGGCGGCAACAAATGCGAAGACAAAGCGCGTATTGTTGTGGAGGACCAAGGCGACGTATTTATAGGACGGAAGGGAATCAGGGATCGACGGTGGAAGAGGGTTTAGAAAACAACGGCCAGGATAGCGCCACGCCAGACGAAGTTTCTGGACCGCAAGAGGGCACATCACGCATGTGAGGCGGTAATTTGTTACAGGGAAATGCTTGCCGCCCCGGAGCCGTCCGGGGGCGGCAAGATATAAGGGGAGTCGCGGGCCCCGTCCGCGGCGGGACCCACGAACCAACAACCCCCCCCCCCCCCCCCCTTCAACCACCCGTCTTGGGAGAGAATTATTTTTCGTTGTTATATTATTTTCCCAATTTATACCTCCTCGAATTCATAATTCCATTTGTGTCCCGCGGAAGATGGGCACATTGATGGGTAGTTATTAATTACCAACCAAATATAGTTTCCAAAAAACAAAAAGGAAGATGATCATTTAACTTGTAAATATTTTATCTTGAATAATAATAGTGTTGTGGAGGTATTTTTTTATTTGGACTGAAACTAAACGGATCTACATTTGAAGAGAGAGAAGATGATCGCAGGTGATAGACGAATGCCTGCAAAATCAGAACGGAATTAGGAGGCCCGGTTGAAGAACCGAAGAGAACCCTCTGATGCCTAAATCAGTAAACTGCTAATGAAGCTAGGATGAGAAGAGTTCAATGTTGTGCGAGAGTGATGTGTGTTAGATTACGTACCTCTGCATGGAGGATTACCGGAACCTTTTATAGGTAGAAGTGCTGAGGGAGAAGGACGAAATATCCCTGATCAACGCCGCAAAGGGCGCGCCTGTAAGCGCCATTGGCGGGGAGGCGCCCGTTGAGAGGCCTTGCAGTTAATCGCACCATTTAATCTTGGGACATGAATGATGCAACAGTTGTAACCGTTACAAGGAGACGGAGGGCTGTTTGAATCCTCTTGGTCGGAGGTATTGGGCAGGAGGCCTGTTCGGTATTGGGCAGGAGGCCTGTTACAAGGAGACGGTTCTTAGATCCCGCTGGTATCTGAATGCAGGGATCGCCCTCGGGGCCTTAAAGCTATTTTTGAGAAATCATGGCGTCCTACGAAAAGACCACGTCTGTCCACCGAATTGAGTTGGGCCATGATGGGCTCTGCACACGAAGGTGGTTAGAAATAACCACCACAAATGTGAATTATAAAAAAATAATTCGATTAGTTAACCTGTCGAAGAAGAGAGAGAAATATTTTTTAAACCAACATAAATATATTTTGTAATTTATATTATTATTATTTCAAAATTAATATATCCAACGTATCCAACAGGATACAAGACATGACCTACAAGCCACAATGACGAAACGCTTTCTTTTGCGTATGCATGGTGTGCAGTGGCAAAACCTTACAGACTAATTTGCGACATAAAAAATGTTCCAGTGGTGGCGCCACAGCAGGAGGGACACTTCAGTGGCGGTGGCAGCGACCAGCAGACAACTAACAGCAGTGGCCAACAACCTTCGGCCCAACAAGATCTGTCCACAGCGAATACCTAACATTTCTTCTCTTGTATCATCATCATCATTAGAATCTTAATTCTATTATTTGAAATCGGCTACCAGTCAAAAAAATTTATTAAATACTATATTCATATTTAAACTCAATAAATTAATGACCTTTCTAATAAGGTCGCACCATCTCCCAACTTGTTCTATGCAGAATGCAGTGCATTTCACGAGAATGCATAGAAAGTATACGGAACGGAGCTCCAAGAACGCCACCATTACACGGAGACAAAGGCAAGAAACAAACCTGCTAATGAAGCTGGGATGAGAAGAGTTCAATGTTGTGCGAGAGTGATGTGTGTTAGATCACGTACCTCTACATGGAGGATTACCAGAGCCTTTTATAGGTAGAAGTGCTGAGGGAGAAGACGAAACGTCTCTGATCAACGCCGCAAAGGGCGCGCCTGTAAGCGCCATTGGCGGGGAGGCGCCCGTTGAGAGGCCTTGCAGTTAATCGCACCATTTAATCTTGGGACATGAATGATGTAGCAGTTGTAACCGTTACAAAGAGATGGAGGGCTGTTTGAATCCTCCTGGTCGGAGGTATTGGGCAGGAGACCTGTTCGGTAAATGGAACTTGTTGCTCGGTGACAGGCCTACTGCTGGATGTCCGATGCACGGAAGTGCTGTTCAATCCGAAGAGGCCCTGACGCACGCCGAGCAACATCTACTCAGAAAAGAGGATCCTGGGCCGAACAGACTGGAAGGCGTCCGAAGACGGTTCTTAGATCCCGCTGGTATCTGAATGCAGGGATCGCCCTCGGGGCCTTAAAGCTATTTTTGAGAAATCATGGCGTCCTACGAAAAGACCACGTCTGTCCAGCGAATTGAGTTGGGCCATGATGGGCTCTGCACACGAAGGTGGTTAGAAATAACCACCACAAATGTGAATTATAAAAAAATAATTCGATTAGTTAACCTGTCGAAGAGATAGAGAAATATTTTTTAACCAACATAATTATATTTTGTAATTTATATTATTATTATTTCAAAATTAATATATCCAACGTATCCAACAGGATACAAGACATGACCTACAAGCCGCAATGACGAAACGCTTTCTTTTGCGTATGGGTGTGCAGTGACAAAACCTTACAGACTAATTTGCGACACAAAAAATGTTCCCGTGGTGGCGCCACAGCAGCAGGGACACCTCAGTGGTTCACGGTGGCAGCGACCAGCAGACAACTAACAGCAGTGGCCAACAACCTTCGGCCCACAAGATCTGTCCACACTCCACAGCGAATATAACATTTTCTCT
Source organism: Colocasia esculenta (assembly GCA_014218235.1). Lineage (NCBI taxonomy): Eukaryota > Viridiplantae > Streptophyta > Magnoliopsida > Alismatales > Araceae > Colocasia > Colocasia esculenta. Next base: position 25,729,059 of record CM024753.1, on the reverse strand, counting down.
CTTATATCATCCTCTTCATCATAATCTTATTCTATTGAGAAAGATTTAGTACACTTTTCTATTACACTTTAAGTGCAATATAATTAAACATTCATCTCATGTGGCACCACTCACAGAGAGGTGATAAAGTGGCAACCCAATGATTAAGTACCACGTGGGATGAGTGTCTAGTCATATTGCACTTTAAGTGCAATATGAAAATGTACTAAACCTTTTTTATTCTATTATTTGAAATCAAGTCCGTCAAAAATTTTATTAAATATTATATTCGTATTTAAACTCAATAAATAATACCTTTCTAATACCATCGCACCATCTCCCAACTTGTTCTATGCAGAATGCAGTGCATTTCACGAGAATGCATAGAAAGTATACGGAAAGAAGCTCCAAGAACGCCACCATTACACGGAGACAAAGGCAAGAAACAAACCTGCAACATGCCATCACTGCTGCACCAAAAGAGACGATGGCTGAAAGGGATCGCAAACACAAACGGGAAGATGACTACTATGTATTAAGAATCAATATCTTGTGAATGCCAGTACAAGATTTTGATTTACAGGAACACAGGCAAACAACATAAAATACACAGCGGTGGACCACAATACATCAAGAAGTAACGTTTATTGCAATCCAGTGCAAGATTAATGTGAAAACAAGATATTTAAACACACAATAGCGTGAGATGGCTTCTGTTGATATCATATGGATAATTACACTTGGCCTATAGCAATGATCAAAATCTAGAGTTGCAGGCTAACAAAATGCTTACTAAACTGTGTGAAAGAAGGATGCGAGCCTGGCTATTATTCATGTAGAACAAATCGGAAAGACATAAATGGACATCCCAGCCCCACCTCAAGGAAAGAAGAAAACATTTGACATAGTTTCTTCTTTTCAGGGTAGTTCTACAATTGCTCAACTTTATTTGTAGCATTTCGCATAGGCCACCGGATCATCTGCTACTGCTCCACCTAAGTTAGAGGAGAATGTGTATTAATACACGCGTGCTTTGGGTGGAAATGACTCGATTTCATCGTCCAATGTGTTCATATGAACAGGCCTATATGCTAGTCGGACTTTTCCATTTTCCCAGAACCTGCGGACCAGCACACAGTTTCATCAATGAGAAAAAGGTTTCTAGTGATAGATAAACAATAAAACATAGAACGCATGCAACCGAGAAGGCACGACTGTGGAAAAGCAGTAAATATCCTACGTAGGTCTGTCCAAAGCAAATTCAGAAGTGGAGAACCACAATTCATCACAACCCAAAAAATGTAAGCCACCTTTCACTTCTCAAAATTCACAGAAAGAATAACAGCCCATAAATTAAACTTAATTATTTGCTCAAATTAGTTTAAATCGGAAGGCATTATGGTCCTCGATTCCTAAAAACAAAAACTCATATTACATAATATTACGGGGTACGTCAATGAAACATGATGACAGTAAACTGCATGAATTAGACTCGGGAGGGAAGATGAAACTAACCCCAACGTGTGCTTCATCCAGTTCTGGTCCTCTCTTTTCTGCAGACAAGAAACGAGGCATACATGATGAAAAGAAACAAGTCAGATTAAATTTCTAGGACAGCTCATTGACATTTAAGCAGGAAGTGAATCACACCGTAAAATCTTCACGGGCATGGGCGCCCCTGCTCTCCTTCCTTGCCTCAGCAGAGTGCATGGTGATGCCCGCATTTATCAAAAGGTTTTCCAGTTCTATGGTCTCCATCAGATCAGAATTCCTGCCATTACATGTCAATATTAGCCCTAAACAGTAAAAGTTTAAGTTGTTAGAGGCTGAATGGTGACAAAATTACCATACGAGACTGCGGTCACAGATTTTGACATCACTGAAACTTTCCCATGTTTTGTCAATCAACTTGCAACCTGTGAAGAAATTCAACACATTAAAATGTTCCACGTCATTAATCTGACTCTCAAAGCATTTTATGACTGTTCTACTCTACAAATGACAAAAAAAGGGAAGTACACAGAAGATTTATGTAGATTCTAGAAAACCTTCTTCAAGTGTCTCCTGTGTACGGAAGACAGCAGCATTATTTTGCATAACTCGTTGCATGTTGAGTCGAATTTTTGACGTTGGTAGAGAACCATTAGAATTCCGCAATTTATCCAGCCAGGCAATGGTCTTCGCTCCTGCATCCTTTTCAAGAGGTTTCTGCGTCTCTCCTATAAATTTGAAACAGAAGGTTGGCTGGTCAGGTTAAAAAGTTCACATGTTAATCCTATATTGCATATTGGAAGATAAACCTGCCTGGCTTGCTGATCTCTGCAACCCTGTTTGCACAAGCTCGGCCAAAAACAACAATGTCAAGAAGGGAATTTGCACCAAGCCGATTTGCACCATGAACTGATGCACAAGCTGCCTCACCAGCCGCCATCAAACCAGGAACCACTGAATCAGAATCATCACCTTTGATGTGAACCGCCTGAAAAGGTACAATCCCATATTAGATAACTGGAAAGTGCATGTTGTACATAATGCCACTAAGTTCGGTTTTACCTCTCCATGATGGTTCGTGGGAATGCCACCCATATTATAGTGCACGGTTGGCAAAACTGGGATTGGTTCCTTAGTTACATCAACACCTGCAAAAATTGCAGCAGTTTCGGATATGCCAGGAAGTCTCTCCTTCAAAACATCCGGTGGCAAGTGATTAAGATGAAGATAAATGTGATCCTTCAGCGGCCCTGCATAAAATAAAATACATCAACCAGAAAATAGAAGATAATGTATAGGCATGTGGTCCATAATAAGAGATAATTTAGAGGTGCATAGTCCATGATTTCTAACAAAATTAGCTATGACTGTGTCATTGACACCATAATAAGACATTTCTTTACATGCACATAAGAAAACTTTCTTTTCCACACTGAAAATCACACTTTTTATTCTTCTGTTCTGTGTTGATTATGATTCTCTTCTGTCAGAATCCCCGGATGTCATATATAAACTCAGGATCCTAGTAACACAAAGACTGACTGAACAACAGGCCTAAGGTTCACATCCTTCATGATTTACTTACCTACACCACGACCTTCACGTATCTCCATAGTCATTGATCTTGAGACAACATCCCTGGATGCAAGATCTTTGGCAGTAGGTGCATATCGTTCCATAAAACGTTCACCTTCACTATTCCTGAGGATACCACCCTCACCACGAGATCCTACAATTTTGCAATATTAATGAATCTATCACAAAGAAAGGACTAAAGCAAATAATAGAGAGAAGGATTTGACTTAAAAGTTATAGTCATTTAAATATATGGTCATCTGAGCATTAGAGAACAGAAAAATTAGAATAAATGATTGTGTATCAGAATCCGATTGAATTATTTCATAGAACATAGACATTTAACTTAGCAGTGCAAAGTAATAAACCTTCAGTAATGAGGCACCCAGCCCCATATATGCCTGTAGGGTGGAATTGTACAAATTCAAGGTCCTGCAGGAAGGATAGACATAAGAAATTCTAGGAAAAACAGCTTAAAAATGATCATCTGACTATACTCCTATCATGAGGCTACCACACCAACCTGCAGAGGTAGACCAGCACGAGCAACCATAGCATTGCCATCTCCAGTGCATGTATGAGCTGAAGTTGCAGAGAAATAAGCTCTGCCGTAACCCTATAACATATGTGAAATTCCATATAAAGTTTCCAAGTTCCATCAATAAAAGGCTGCTGCCAATGGACTACAAATATGACAGTAGGTAAATCAAATCCAAAAAGGAGGATTCACCTAAGACACAATAAATGAGGCTCCCATGATAACAAGAAAAGATTGGTACCATATGGCAACTATAGACTTTGGTGGCAACTATACATACCCCTGTGGCAAGAATGGTATTGGCAGCACGGAACCTGTGAAGGGTTCCATCCTCCATATTGAGTGCAATCACACCCTGGCAAGTTCCTGAAATACAAGTGACGTAAGAAATTTCAGAAGCACAATAAGTTAGACAACTTTTTTAATACCATATTTGCTAGGATTCTAACATTCAAAAGGAAATGATGCACATGGGTTGAATTGAGAAGGCTAGCAAACAACAGAAGATGGTCAAACATACAGAATGTACATCTAAAGAAAACATTGACCAGGGACGGTGGTGCACATGGGCTGCACGTTAATGCTAGACAATGAAACAACACTGCCCATTCTATACTTCAAAATCATGAAGAAAAAGGAAGTAGAAAGTGTGAATGCAAGAGTTTTACTAAATATGCAAAAACATGAGAATGTAAAACTTTCATTTGCAAAAGAATCCCATCATGCAGAAAAGCCAAAAACAACACCAAGATAGACAGGATTTCCCTAACTAGTAACTACTCAACCAGGCCAAACGGAAAAGGTGTGGCTCTTACACAGTATTCCTCCCTCCCTCCCCCCCTCTCTCTCCCTCTCCCTCTCCCCCTCCCTCACTGAGCATGACTCTCAACAATCCTATCATTTTCCTCGTGACCACACGAAGTGTTGTATGCAGGACAAACCGCCAAAGTGACCCATTTCTGATAGCATTCCGGCAACCATGAAAATCAACACTAGCAACACTCGGCAAAGGCAGCAACACTGATAGAGGCAGTAGCAGGCAGGGGCAATTATGTATGTTTTCTCGTTCTCCCTTTCCCTTTCAGGGACAAATCAGCTTGACCCGGAATCACATAGGCCAGCCAGAAATCAACTATAATCGGTCGACCCAACCAAATATTAGCCAAATTTTGAAATATAGTTATAGATTTCTTTCTGAGGTGTCCAGAAAGCCACTATGAATCAAATAAAAAACAGACTGACAACAGTTTACAAAGAAGAAGGCTAGAAGACATCAATGCTAATAAGGCAGTGGAATTCAAGACATCCTTGGCCCCCAACAAGAAACCTATCTACTCGTATAATAAAATTACAAAAATATGCTCCATTCAGAAAGCTCGGATAAGTGAGAAGATTCTCCAATGTACTCTCTAAACACACTTGAACAAAATGAATATAATTTTTGAACAGGCACAATAAATTGTTTTAGATACACTAATAAAATGATTAAACAACAACTTTGGTCTTATCACTTGTGAACATTCCAAAGGAAACCACTTCGACTTATCAAGCTACAGATGTGGATCAACATAAAGAAATACACTGAGTCCAACATTTTAGTCCACAAGATAAGTATGTTTCTCTTCGGCACAACAAATAGATGGTCCTAAATAGGAGAGAATTTGAGGAGAAATACATTAGAAGATTCTGAAAATGAGCCAAGATCATCTTAAATTTAATGTAAATTTCATTAATTGAACCAACAAGAAGTTACCATGAACCTTCCATAATTTCTACAATTATATCCGACTCCAGTAGTTTGTTGAAGCCAAATCATAGGCCAAGGTCCTAGAACTTCAACAGTAGCATCAACCTGGATTCTCAAGCACCAATTTCAAGCAAATTTCACCATCTCCCACTTGGCATAGTCAAAAGTATACATTTGACTGCACAACTAAGCAACCCAAACAACTGAAGCAGAGCATAAAGAAATATTGCCACTCAGTTTTATAAAACCAAAAAGGACAGATTCTGCACTGAAACTAAGCATCTTCTAAATCCAGCAAAACAAAATGACATTTAAGACAGTTTTCTGCAGGTGCTTGTTATGCATGATGAGAATGAGTAACAAACAATTGGGGAATTGACTAGTAAACAAGTATCCATAGCAAGTACTGCAAGAAAAGTAACACTCACTACTGTGTCCAGGCATGATTATGCAGTAACTTACCATTTTTATCCATCAGAAGATCCAGAGCAAAGTATTCCACAAAGAACTGGGTGTTGTGCTTCATTGCTTGGCCGTAAAGTGTGTGCAGAAGTGCATGTCCAGTGCGATCAGCAGCACATGCACAACGATAGGCCTGTCCACCTACAGTAAAACAGACGATGATCCACTATCAGCACATAAATAGTCAAAATCTGCAAGTGAAGTAAAGGTGACAATTGAGGATCAAATGTATACCTTTACCAAAGTCAAGACTCTGACCACCAAATGCACGCTGATAAATTTTCCCATCATCTGTCCTGGAAAATGGTAATCCATAGTTTTCTAGCTCTATGACTGCCTTTGGTGCCTCTCTACACATGTACTGTATAGCATCTTGATCGCCTAAAGAAAGCATTCGGGCACGTCAAGGATTATCAAAAACATCAAAGTGAGATTAAGAAATTTGAAAACAATTCCACCATACATTCTACATAGATTGGTAGGAGGAGAAAAAGGATATCTGCATTTCTATACATCGTACATGAGTACGGAGATCGAGAAGAGAAATAAAAGAATGAGGTTGCCTTTGAAGCATGATCATGATTCATTAGGTGAAACCAAGGTTCGCCGCATCGCCGATTCGAGGCGAATCGGTTTTTTCCTGATCAACTCCGATTCGCATGAGAATCGATGGAATCGGTCCGATTCGCATGGGAATCGGGCGAATGGGGATTCCCATAATTCAATCCGATTCGCCCGAATCGGACCGATTCACTCCACCACGGCAAACCCTGGGTGAAACAAGGAATATACATAGATATATAGCACAAAACAAACCCAATATGCACTAACATCCTAAAACATGAAACATGATGTACCACACACAAGAAAGTACTCATAGAATTGGTCCTAGGAAAATATTAAGACTGGTTTCTTTTGCAAAGATATAAGAAAAAGAAACATAGAAAATGACTCTATTTATCATTGTAAAAGTTAATGTCCACTTAGATAATCACTGCATGAGTCAGGCCTCGGAAGATAACTTACCTAACCAATCACTTCCTTTGACTGTATCATACATATGCCACCTCCAATCATCTTCAGTCATGTTTCCTAAAGCTGCATTTATACCTCCCTGCGCAAGACTACAAACATAATTAGCAGGAAATAAAAAACAAAATGCAGAAATAAACTTTAACAAAGAAATTGCTCAGCTTACAGTAAGTAACAAAGACAAGACTCCCCTACAACCTGTTGAAAGACACATGCAACTCATCTCTGAAAGGATTGTGAAAATTTGAATGATTCTATGAAGGTATGGGGAAAAGACTGGGCTAAATAGCAAACCCGGAAAGAGCGAAGTCCCTGTTCGGGAGCAAAGAGAAAATGTCACATGGGCATTTCATATAATTAGGTTGCTGGGTACAGCTGAACAGGAGACCTTGGGATGTAAGTAAATGCAAGGATAGAGCAAAAGGTGACACTCCATGGACTGCATCCTTCCCCAATTCAATCAACAAAGAATTTTGAATGTTGACAGGATGCTGTGCAAGCACCGGACTTCTACCGCCATGAAAGGGAACCTAAAGATTGTCAGGCTGCCAGTTCGGTACCAAGAGGCCAAATCATCTTCAGGGCCTACTGAAGGCTTACGTTGGAACCACTATCTATAGCATAAAAGGAAGAAAGTTTCTATACCAGTGTTTTCGTGATAAATATATAGATAGAATATATATATATATATATGCTCCCACAATTTGTTTGTTTATTTGGACCAGGACTATTGATGTAGGCTCGTGTCCTTTGCCTCTCCCCATCAACATAAGTTGATTAATTACATTGATTACACAATCGATGGCCCCTGATTAACCACCACAAAGCGCCCCTTAATCCAAATAATTGACAGAAGGATTTTTAAAAAAAGTATGTTTAGTAGAACCGTAGATAGTTGCTTCTGTCAACCTTTTGTTTTTTACATTTTAACAAAAGTTGCTTCTGTCAACTAACTTGTTTGTTTGTCCATGTATTGTCCGCATGTGTAATTGTTTTTTTTATCACCCAGATGTTTGAACAATATGCTGCGCCTATTTAGCTTCCATCATATTGTTCACTTTGTATTGATTTATCCCATATATAGTATGTAGACTATTCCATGGGGGATAATTCATATAAGTCATGATCAACAAGGGTTGGATGAACAATTATCCAGAAACTGGAGTGCAATTGTCTTTAACTAAAAAGTCAGGATAGCAATTACCCTGGCAATTAGGATGTTACTGTGATTACAAGTTCACAGGGTTAAAATCCACATTTTCTGACATATAATATGCCACACATCAAATCATGAAAATCAAGATATTATTGCATTATCCTGAAAATCAGGTTATAATTGCAATTAACCTGAAAATCAGAGTATTGCTGTGATTACATGTTAACAGGGTTAGAGCCCCTTTCTTTTTCTTTTGACATGTAGCATACACAAATCGAATCAAAACTTGAAATTACACAAGCTGAGAGGGTTGATTCCAATAATTCATTTTCAGAGGGCTTTGCTGTAAATTTACAACTTCCCACCCTGCCTTACTTGCGCAGGTTCAGACCTCAAGATGGTCTTTTCAGCTGAACCTCTTCCATGTTTTTTTTTAACCAAAATATCTTCCTGAATTTCTTCTTTCTCTTTTTCTTCCTCCTTTTCTCTCTGTCTCCCTTACTTGGGACAGCAAGCTTTGGACTTTGCATGGGCCTTCTCCTTAAAGCTTCTTCATTTGATTTCTTTGAGTTTGGCAGGGAGGAACGGTCCTCTTTATATAGAGGAAAAGGTTCTGCCTTAGGCAGCCTCCCTTTCCTTCTTTTGGGTCTCCCCAGAAAAATTCACTGGTGGAGTTCATCCCCTCTCAATCCCCACTTTCTTTCCTTTTATAGAACCGCATCGGTATCATGCACCGGTGAGGATTCTTTTCAATTTTTTAAGACTTCAAATTTTATCCATTTTCAGACCTGAGTTTTCTTTCTTCTTCTTCTTCTTCTTCTTCTTGGCACAGGGACAGCACTTCTAGCAAGGCCATCTTCTCCTTTTTCTTCCCTTGCCCTTCTTCTCCTTTGCCTTCAGCTTTTCCCTTCTTCTTGGCTTCTGTTAGGGGAGCTGCACCCCAACTCTTCATATAGAGAAGGAGAGAGTAAGGAACAGCTCACACTTACCCCATTTTGAGCCTCCCCAGTGAAATTTACCAGTGGGGTTTCATCCCCTTTCATGCCTCATTTTCTTTCCTCTTTTAGAACCTCACCGGTGAGGATTCTCTCCATTTTTCTTCAAGATTCAGAGTTCAGGAACAGACCTGTTTTTCTTTATTTTTCTCCTTCTTGCCCTTTCTTGATGCAGAAAGATCCCCTTTGCTAGGCTGTTTCTTCCTCCTTCCTTTCCCAAGCTTTTTTTCCTTCTTTGCCTTGAGTTTTGCCCTTGGCTTCTTGGCCCCAAGTGAGAGCTAGGCCCCCCTTTTTATAGAGGGAGAGGGGGCAGCAAGTGGGCAAGGAAGAGGTAGCGAAACCTTCCTTCTTTTGAGTCCTCCCGATGAAATTCACTGTAGGACTTGGCTTCCCCCTTTTGCTCCTTTGTTGGGCCATTTACTGCCTTCTTTGAAACATTACCGATAAAATTTATTGGGAGGGTCTCATACCTCCTCTTTCTTCCTCTATCTAAGGCAAAGGCTGCCCTAAGGAAACCTCATGGTTAAAAATTGGGGGGTGGGGGGGGTGGCTTCTCCTCCTTTATTTTTGCCCCCTCAATATCATACACCCGAGGAGAGTTTGAAATGCCATCCAGTCGGGCTGGCCCAAACTTTCCTCATTTTGAACCTTGAGGATTTAAAAAGGTCATGCAGCAATGGTGGCGAGCCAAACTTTCCTTATTTTGAATATCACCAGTGTCGCACAATGGTGAGAATTTAAAATGGCCTCGCAATGATAATGGTGGGTCAAAACTTTCCTTATTCTAAATCTCGCCAGTGTCGTGCATCGGTGAAGATTGAAGATGGCCACACAACTATGGTGGCGGGCCAAAACTTTCCTTATTTTGAATTTTGTCAGTGTCACATACCGGTGAGAATTTAAAATGGCCACGTAGCGATACTGGTCAATCAAAACTTTTCTTATTTTGAATCTCGCCAGTGTCGCGCACCGCCGCATTGTTAAGGATCAAATATGGCCACGCAATAATAGTGGCAATCCACAACTTTCCTTATTTTGGATCAAAAAACTTTCCATATTTCGAATCCAAAAACTTTCCTCACTTTGAATCCAGAAACTTTCTATATTTTGGATTCAAAAAATCTTATTTTGAACCCGAAAACTTTCCATATGTGAATTCAAAAAATTTCTGTATTTGAATCCAAAATGTTCCCACATTTTGACTCTATAAACTTTCCCTATTTGGAACACTGCCAATGTCGCACATCCCGAGGATTAAAAATGGGCAAATTGTAAGGGCTCCCAGACCTTTGTTTTGAGTTTTGTCGGTGCCATGCACTAAGGAGGATTAAAAACGGGAAGGTTGTGAGGGCTGCCCATAGGCCCCGTACTTTCATTATTTGGAGTCCTATTGGTGCCATGCACCAGGGAGGATTAAAAATGGGTAGGTTATGAGGGCTGCCCAAACTTTCCTCATTGGGAATCCCATCGGTGTGTGGCACTAGAAGGATTTGAAATGGCCAACATTGGAGGTGGTGACCAGACACTATTTTTGGAGTCTTGATGATGCATAGCACCGGGAAGATTTGAAATAGCTAGCATTGGAGGTGGCAACTAAACTTTCCACTTTTTGAGTCTTGCCGGTGCATTTTACCAAGAAGATTTGAAATGGCCAACATTGGAGGTGGCAACCAGACTTTCCATATTTGGAGTCTTCCCAGTGCATTGTACTAGGAGGATTTGAAATGACCAACATTAGAGGTGGCAACCAAACTTTCCATTTTTTAGTCTTACCAGAGCATTTTATCGGGAGGATTTGAAATGACCAGCATTGGAGGTGACAACCAGACTTTCCATTTTTGGAGTCTTGCTGGTGCATTTAACAAGAGGATTTGAAATGGTCAGTATTAAAGGTGGCAACCAGACTTTCCATGTTTGGAGTCTTGTCAGTGCATTTTACTGGGAGGACTCAAAATAAGCAATCATGGTGAGGGCACCCAGACCTTCTATTTTCAAAGTTTTACTGGTGCATTTTACAAGGAGGACTCAAAAAATGGGCAGTCATGATGAAGGCGCCCAGACCTACTGAGTTTTGAATCCTCCCAGTGCATAGCACCATAGGATTTAGAACATGGAAAAGCTTCCCCAAGCCCCATTGGCCACCATTTTTCCTTCTTCCTTTTTTCTGTTCTCTCTCTATAAAAACAGGCTGCCCCCCCCCCCTTCTTCTCCTTCACTCTTGGGCATAGCAACCAGTGAGAAGAAGCCCTTGGTGCACATGCCCCAAGGAATGTTGGCTTGCTAAGAGGGGTTTTTGGACTGTCTGAAGCAGGGAGGCATAGATATCCCATGTGGAATTTTCCCCCTTTTTTATGCAGTGGGATATTTATGTTTGTGCATCAGAGTACTCTCCCCCTTCTTATTGCAATTTATACATTACAAAAGAGACAATTTTAAGGAGGTTCAACAACCAGGCTCAGAAATACTGTATACAGACTGATAACAAAATACCGGATTTTCAGGATCATTCTTAGCATCCCATAGATAAAGGAGTCACTCAGAAGTTGGAATATATTCAAAATTGGAGGATTACTAACACACAAATGGAGAACTTAGGAACAAAGATACAGAATAGGGTATAAGTGCACGAATAAGTATAACTAACTCCTTTGCAGATGATAGTGAAATCAATTCTAGTCTTTTGTCCTGCCCATACAAAGCAAATCATCCACCTTCACTAAATAGGAGAATGCCAGACATAATCTGAGGTTTGGGACAAGTTAAAGAAGAGACCAAAGAAAGGATAGTGATAGAATCAAAATCAACCTCTGGATTGGTCAGTTCTGATTCCAATTTAGATGGCATCAAATCAGTCATCTTGTGGAAGAGAGAATTTCCTTGAAATGGTAAAAAAAAAAAACCATATTTACAATAATTACTGGGGATATAATTACTTTAATATATTAATGAGTAAATTACAAATATTCTTTTATAAAAAGGGGCATTCAACGACCTAATTACAAATAGAACAATTGTGGAATGGTGGAAAACGAAGGAAGACCAAGAAGGGAGGAGAACCCAGGAAAATGCCGATGATTAACCAGCGACACAGGCAGAAGCGCATGAGGGCATCTACAGCAAAAACAATGGATGACATCCTGCGAGAGAGTTAAAAGACCGTTTGAAGGGCTTCTTCCACCCAAAACAGCTTGCTTCAATTGTGTCCTATGCTGCACTTTCTTTAGACTCTGGGAGAATCAAATCCCAATGGCAAATTCAAAGGGCTGATATCGTGATCCATGACTAGCAATTAGCAAACCTATACAGGAAATAATTGAGAGAAATAGAAATCCCTCAGACAGTATACTGACTTAAATTTAAAGTGCAAGAGCCCTATCTTCGAATGCATACCAACAATTTGACCCATGACAATTTAAAGGAACAAGCATGTGGCACTACTCATTGCTTTCATGTAATCGCTTCTCTACGGCCCAACTGTTCTTCAAAAAAATTGTAGATCATTTATCCCAAATTCCATCATTTGGCCTTCTAAGTGTCCTCCTTGATTCTCCCCCACACAGCAAGCACACTACAAGTTTCTTCGATCAACACTCCTTTCAACGCTATATTAGGAAATTGTGTCCTTCCACAATATAATCTGCTAATTATTCACCTGCCATAATTACTTTTCTATGGTGTATATTGAGTACGCAAACACGTTGTTTCACTACACCAGATTCTTGGATCAACACTCCTTTCAACGCTATGTTAGGAAATTGTGTCCTTCCACAATATAATCTGCTAATTATTCGACTGCCATAATTACTTTTCTATGGAGTATATTGAATACGCAAACACGTTGTTTCACTACAACCAGATACATAGGAAACAAGGTTAGATACATGTAATCAGTATACAAAAAGTCCACTAATTGGAGAGGAATATTATGTGTTTAACAAGGCTTCTTAAAACCAAATAACAATGCAGCTGACATGTCGTCTAAAATTCGCACTCCTCCTTACTATTGCCCTTTCAGAATTAGACATTGCTACAAACATGACATCCACATCCGATTAATATTTTCCACAACCCCAACTAATGTCATTGGTCCTGGAAATTGTTATCAGGATAGTTATTTAGCTTCTTTCCAAGGAACTGAGCCAACCATGGTTCGCACAATTGTATAGAAGTTATAGCTCAAAGACCCTGTACCTGCGCTGCAACAGTGTGCGATCGAGTGGGAAAGAGCTTCGTAATGCACGCAGTATTAAACCCGTGCTCCGAGAGACCGATAGCAGCTCTGAGCCCCGCTCCGCCTGCTCCTACCACAACAGCGTCATAAGTGTGATCCACGACTGTGTAGGATCCGACCTGCATCAGCGTAAGTTAGAAAAACCACAGTAGGAGCCAGCCATTTCTTCATCGCATGATGAAAATGCGAGACAACAACAAAAGAAAGTCAAATAAACAAACATCACAAAATGCATCGAATGAACGTGCAGCAGTTCGAACAGATATGGAAATCAATGCAAAAACTAACAAAGGCGGACAGAAAAAGGCCATCCGAGGTAGTCAGGTCCAACAAAACCCGCTAAAAAAGGAAACATAGGAACACTACCCTCGATTACACCCCGTCAAGGTCCCGCCAAGACACAGATCCGAGAGCGAAAAGCAACTACCCTACAAACACCGTAACATCACAGTCCATCGCGCGAGCTACAAACATTCGAACATATCAAAAAGCAAAACCAAGCTCGTCTTCAACAGATTCTTCCGGATCTTACGGAATCGGTGGAGAGGAATCTAGGAGAGAAGGGCTTCGAGGGCCCGCTGCCGACGATCGGGCTCCTCCTCGCGGAGGCGGCGAAACGCAGGCTTCGAGACGCGAACCGCCACATCTCTCCGCCACGAGACGGGAATCCCTAGGCAGCTGTTCTATCTCTCTCTCTCTCCCCTCTCCCTCCGCTGCAGAAAGAGAGTGCTGGAGAGGCAAAAAGGGAAGACGCCGCCGGGACGGGGTTTTGTGAGGGGAGGGGTCGTTGGGCGATCGTGCTGTGACCGTGCGCGTGAGCACGTGAAGCAACAGAGTTCCCAACTTGGCCTCCATTCTTCATGAAAACAACCAAAAGCGCCACTGATGACGTGGCTTCAGACGACGAGACCGTAGGAGAACGTTCAGAGGAGATCGTGGCATTTTCGTAATTTTATCTGTAAAGCGTGGGTATTTGAGGAGAGGCGGGGGGGCTCTGGGGGTGGCTGACGTGAAGGCTTTCGGGGAGATGGTCGCTTTTTTGGGGGGAGGGCGAGCGGCGATGGCGATGGACACGCACACGCCTCGTGGCGACGACGCCGGTGGCCCGGAGAGTGGAAGCGCGGCGCACCATCTCACCAAATCTGCAATTGGCGGCTACGTGGCGACCATGCCGCCCCAACAACGGAAGTAATCGTCGTCATCAGTTCCGATGATGGGAGTCTTGAGGCCATATGTTTAACTTCGTTTTGATGTTAACAAAAGCATTTGTTATCTATCAAAAGAAATATTTAAATTTCGAGTGATCATCTAAAAAAAGAGAAAGGCTTTGTGCACTTTCACATTGCACTTTTCATTGTACTTTGGGCTTTTCATTGGGTTGGCACAATGTGTCTCTAGTGCATTGGCCAATAAGAAGACCAAAGTGCAATAGAAAAGTGCAATGAGAAAGCGCACAAAACCTTTCTCCTAAAAAAATTATTTAGTCAATGTTGAAAAAGAATAATTTAGTATATTTAAATTTTATATTTTATACTTATATTTCTTACTTCCCTTAGATGAGCATATTATATTTTTTTAATTGATCAATCGAAAAGAAGAAATATATATGCAAAGTACAATAAATTCTTCTCATGTTAAAATTGGTTGAATTGTGGGTCCCACACTTGTTATGGATGGATGACAAATGAGAAAGGTGTATTGCACTTTTATATTACACTTAAGTACAATATGACAAGGCAACAAATCCATGTGACATCTAACAATTGGATTGTCATTTTATCACTTCTCATGTGAGGGGTGTCACATGAACTATTGTCTAATCATAAGTGTAATATGCAAGTACAATAAACCATTCTCCATGACAAATATAGACTCGCAGTTCCAACCAATCTCGCACTGATAAAAAAATGGCCCTCATCTATCAAAATCAGGTAACAGATTTGATAGATTAATCAACTTCATCTTTGTTAGGTTATATCACACACGATAATCAGAAACATGAGAATTTAATAAGTGATTTAGTAATTAATCTTTTTATATACTGAAAATATGAGGTTACAAGATCAAAATCACATCAAAATAAGATTATAAGAAAATTTTAATTATATTTAATTGACTATTTTTTTCTAAATAGAAAATTGTGTAACATGATGGCAATTATCTATGGCATGCTTGTTCATCATCCGCAACTATTAGTACAGTGTGGCATAAAACAATCATTCATCTTATCTTTGAGTAGAATATGTCAATGGATCGATTGATTTCACCTTTATTAGATTGTATTATTAGCAAAACTATATGCGTAAGTGTGCCCCACGAAAAAGTAGTGGCTTTACCTAGTGATATATTGGGATGTCGAATAACTAGAAGAAGGGCATACCGCGTATGAAATTGTACTGAGAGAGAGAGAGAGAGATGTACAGCATTGTAGGCACTGAGTTCTTAATGTTAAATGTGTGTCTGACTCTATAATATATCCTGAGGTCCTTAAAGGACGCATAACCTTTTAAAACATACACAAAAGGAGTAATTGAAAGGATAATAGAATGTTTTTGATACCAAATGATAGAAAAACTATATAGATCATAGTGCACATCGGAAGATGATAGTCCTACATAGCGACATATTCGAATGTTGGAATATTTGAAGAATAGCACACGGTGTGTGAGATTAGAGGTGAATATGGTTCGGTTCGATCCGGTTCATCTTATTTTTATGGGTGAACTGAAATTGAACCAATTTTTTGTTCAAATCGAACAGAACAAAAAAGAAAAAAAACCCATAAGGGCGGTCTGACGGTCCTAAGTTTCGATAATGTCAACACTGGTGCCGCTGTATCTCTTCTTAATTCCATGAAACTTCTTTAGCATTCACCAACCATACAAATGGCACACCCTTCCTAGTCAGTCTAGTCATAGGTGTCGCAATCCTAGAAAAATCTTGAATGAAACCCTATAATAGTCTGCTAACCCCAAAAAGCTTCTAATTTCAGTAATTGTCTTAGGCACCTCCCATTTCATTACTGCCTCCACTTTACTTGGGTCAACTGCCACTCCCTCAATTGATATGACATGGCCTAAAAACTGAATCTCTTTAGCCAAATTCATACTTACTAAATTTGGCAAACAACTGATTATCTCTTAATAACTGCAAGGCAAATCTCAAATGTGCTGCATGCTCCTCTTCAGATGCTGAGTAAATTAGAATATCATCTATAAAGACCACAATAAACTGGTCCAAATACGGATGAAAATCATGTTCATCAGATCCATAAAAGCTGCAAGAGCATTGGTTAGCCCAAATGGCATAACCACAAACTCATAGTAACCATATCGGGTTCTAAATGTTGTTTTATATCATATCACCATCTCTAATTCTCAACTGGTGGTACCCTGATCTTAAATCAATTTTAGAAAAAACCTTAGCTGATTGCAACAGATCAAACAGATCATCAATTCTAGGTAATGGGTACTTATTCTTTATGGTCACCTCATTCAATTTTCTGTAATCAATACACATATAAAACTTCCATCTTTCTTTCTTACAACCACACCGGCGCCCCCCCATAGGGAGTGACTCGGCCTAATGATCCTTTTTTCCAGCAATTCTTCTAACTGCTTTTTCAATTCTTTAAGTTCTGCCGGAGCCATCTGATATGGAGCTTTAGAGATCGGCATGGTGCCTGGCAACAACTCATAGTAAAGTCCACCTCCCTGTGTGGAGCTAAAGTGCTAAACCCAGCAAATCATCTGAAAAAACATCTGTAAATTCCCTAACCACGAGAACTGATTTCTAACTACCAGCCTCAACCAAACTCACAGAAGCTAATAAGCTACACATCCCTCATTAACTAATTTTCTAGCTTTAATTGCAGAAATTATAAACTTAGAAGTACGAGAGGGCATACCTTGATATTCAAACACTGTACCATTAGGGTGACAAAACTTGATTCTTTTCTTTCTGCAATCTAATATAGCTCCATAAGCTTCTAACCAATCCATACCCAAGATGATATCATAATCGAACAACTGAAGAGCATATAATCGGCCCAGCATTTGATTCCCTTGAACCACAACAGGAGCTTCATCTATGTAACACGAGGTGAGCATAAACTCACCCGAGGGAACCTCCACTACTAATTCACATGACTTTTCTTCTAGAGGATGAGCCATACAATCCAAAAAATCTTCGAAAATGAAAGAATGAGAAGCACCTGAATCAAATAGAACTCTGGCTGAAAAATCATAAATATTTGTACCTTCTATCATGTTCGATGCCTCTGCCTGGGCACGGGTGATAGCCATAACCCAGTCTCTACCTCGCTGCTGCGGCGCACCTCCACCACGACCTGCTAAAGGCTGCTGGAGCTGCTGCTGCTGCTGAACACCTCTACCATACCCATATTCTCTCAGATAGGGGCAATTGCAGATCAAATGCCCTGGCTGATTACAATTATAACACCTGTAACCTGGTGGAATAGTGGGCTTCCTGTCAATGCTCTACTGCGATTCTTCTACTTCTGGCTTATAGCCACGCCCTTGCTGAAATTGCTGACGACCTCCTCCTCCTCTTCCTTTGCCTTAAATACTTGCTTCAATTTTTGACCCCACTTACCAAAACCTGAAGAAGAAGGTCCTGCTGGAGCCTTTCCCTTACTGACTCCTGCTGTCTGCTGGGGTAGCCGAAAACTACCGGAACCTGACCCGCTTGCCTGACGAGCCCGAATAGACCTCTCAAGTGTAGCTGCTCTCTGGGCTGCCTCCTCAACGGTTCTATACATTAACGGTATTACCGCATTCTGCAACTCTTCTCTCAAACCCCGAATAAAATACTCAACCATCATAGCATTATCTGATACTACATAAGGTGCATATCGGCTAAGTGTCATAAACCGCATCAGATATTCTAAAACTGAGGTATTACCTTGCTGAAGTGTCCAAAATTGCTCTCTTTTTGCCTGCTGCACTTGAAGTGGGAAGAATGTGTCATTAAATGCCTCGAGAAATTCCGGCCAGGTAATAACCTCTCCTCTGTCCTGCCTGCAAAGGTGGTCTGCATCTTCAGACGCCACCACTGCTGCGCAAAGCCTCTTAACTGGTATGTTGCTAGCACAACTTTGTCCGCTGTTGGACACCTCATGGTCGTAAAGATGAATCCAGTGCTCCGCCGTATCTGGATTCGGCCCTCCTGTATAAGTGGGCGGCTGCAACCTCAGAAACTTTTCAACTTGCATCACTGGCTCTTCTGCTGCCATTACTGGTGGTGGTGGTACAGGTGCCACATAGGGTACCTCCACCCTTGGCGGTGGTGGAACTGGGGCCACGGGTACTCCAGCAACTGGTGGTACCGGTGCCTGCTGATCCATCCTCATCCGAATATCGGTGAGGCTCTCCCAATTCTCTCAATCATATGCTGAGTGGACTCTTCAGGGTCCTCTCCTCCACCACCCCAATCCCTTCTATCAGTCATCTCAACTTCCTGCACAAATAACATATCAATTACAAACAAATCGGTCATTACAAACCAGAGTCAGCTACCAGCAGTGTACAAATATAGAAAATAAGGCTATATAATTTCTCAGTTCTTTATATTACACGGACCTCGCTCTGATACCAACGTGATGGAACGCCTCGTTCAAGCCCGTTAAACCAATAACGAACTTGATCTAAGTCCGCCTCCCGCGAACGGGCAGTAGCCTCGCAAGGGATACTACACATGAGTCCGTGAAAATAGAAAGGAACACACTTGATCTCATATATGTTTCACCATTTCATATATAATGTACAAGATTTACATAGCCAAATTTCAACAAAAGTACAGAAAGTACAAGAGCTTGGGGCATACCCCGGGTAAACTAGTACAACTGAGGAAAGATACTACACTGCTACGAAAGCTACACTGTAACGTTCCAACCGTTCGATCGTCCTTGTGTGATTAAGGAGGCCATGTGTGGCCGATGACGTTGTGTAGCAGGTGGTTTCAGCAGGTTATGAAATTTTGCCCAATGTGTTCTCTGTTTCTCTGTTCCTATCGCGACAGTGAGGAGCGTCGCGTTCGTGTCGCGACAGCTCAGGGCGTCGCGTTAAGGACACCGCCGGTTTAAGTGAGCGTGTGCATGTCTGCCGCTGTCGCGTGCTGGGTGCAAGGACTGACGTCAGCAGGCTTGACGCGACAGTTTAAAGCGTCGCGTTCAGGTCGCGGTTGTGAAGGGCGTCGCGTTCTTACCTGCGTTGTTTTTTAAGTAACCCTAGCAGAACAGAGCTGGTGAAAGCTCTGCTCGGCGAGGGGATTTGCTGTGGGGATTTCTTGTGATTTGGCTTGCTGGTGGTCGGCTTACGAGTTTCCACCGTGAGGTCGTTGCGTGGAGCGGAGGGAACCTCGTACGGGCTTCGTTCTTCGTGTTCTTCGCGAAGGTAGGGAGATTTCCTATCGTTTGATCCGTGGATTGTTCGTGTGGCGTGGATAATACATTTAATGCTTTCTAAACAATAGATGGCATGTGTAGGATCACATTAAAGCATGAAAATGGACTGGAACTATAGGTTTTAATGAGTTTGGGTGATTCGGATGATGGGTTCCGGAGCAAGGTTCGCACCTGCTATTGCGATCGCTCTGAGAGCCGCGACCAAGTCGTGACACCACGAGCTGTCGCGTTCTGAAGGCAGTCTATCGTGCCGCCGCGACAACAGTCGAATGTTGTCATTCGAGCATAAATGTAAGTGTAGGATTATCTGTTCAGCATAGTTTATGTTATATGGTGATAGAAAGAGGTGCATTAGAACTCTCTACACTCGGGGAGCGTGTGGTGTGTGTGTTACTTGATGTTCACGTGGTTTACGTTAAGGTTTCACGTGGTTTGTACGTTGCGCACGTGGTTTCTGTGTACGTGGTGTGTAGTTTGACGCCTTCCGTGGATACCTCTTCAGTTGGGAGCCCCAGGTTTTGTGTGAGCCAGGCACGTGAGTGCTCGGGGCTTGTCCCGGTACTGGGTACCGACGAGGTCTTGTCGTCTTCCTGGACACCCCACTCTTGTGTTGAGTAGTACGTCCAGCTGAGGGAAAAACGGCAGTGGGACAACGACTAGAGAGAGTTGTGGTGTTGTCGCTTGTAGCGCGCTCGTAGTTGGGGGAGACGGACACCAGTAGACGTACTGGACCCCGGCTAGTCATGTTTTCCAGTGCCTCACTTTAGGGAGCTCGGGCCAGAGTCCCTAAGGGTGTTAGGCATGGGCCTGCGTGGTGTGTGACCTGCAGGTTGTGGTGTTTAGTTGGACTCCACAGTTCTTGTACTTGTTTAGTGGAGCGGCAGCTGGACCTTTCGTCCGTGGCTGCGAGACTGAGAGGTGGTCCTGTGTTGTTTGTCCGGGTCAGTAACTAGTGTCGCGAACCAGTTGACGTGGCTCGAGTGTGGCGTTTCTCTACAGTAGCTCGTACACCTGTTTGGTGTTTCCGTTTATTTATTTACGTTGATTCCTGTTAAGCGGCAAATGTAAGTGGTACTTACAGTTTTTATAACCTGTTGATAATATTAAATAGTTAGCGTAGCATTTCCCGCTTTGCTACCTGTGTGGTTTGCTCGATTTCTAGGGAGTTTCCCTACTGAGCCAGTGACCGTGAGGCTCACCCCTACCTCCTACCAGGTGAGGGAAATCCGAAAATTTCGCTCGTCGTCTCCAGTGGAGGGTCTGCACCACCAGCAGTGTAATTCTACTTTTTTCTGTTGTGCACCTCGGGGTATGCCCCAGGTTCTGTTATAGTTTGGCTACAGTTGTGCTATGACTATGTATATTTCATGTAAATATTTGTGGATTGACAAATCTTATGAATGTTTGAGTTGATTCCTTTATATTATTACGGACTCGTGGTTTGATATCCCTTGCGAGGCTTCGGCCCGTTCGCAGGAGGCAGACTCGAATCCGGCTTGCTATCAGGATAGCGGGTCTGATTGGCGAGGACCGTCACAGTTGGTATCAGAGCAAGTTCCGTAAGAATATAAAGGAATTGGAAATACATAGCTATATCTTTACTATAACCCACTGCTGGTAGTGACCCTAGTTTTGTATTGATTTCTTGTGTATTGTGTTGTTGGAATAATGTTTGTGCAGAATAGTAATGGCCGAAAGAAGAGATGTGGGAGGTGGTGGAGAAGGGTTAGGAGAGGATCCTACCCAGAGGATGATGGAGAGAATTTTGGAGAGTTTGACAGAGATTCGAGTGAGATGGATCAGCAACCACTGGTACAACCAGCGGCATCAGTACCACCATTACCAGAGGAGGCAGTACCAGTAGCTCCAGTTCCACTTCCACCCGGAGTAGAGGTACCTCCTGTAGTACATGTACAACCGGCAGTTCCAGTGAGACCAATTATTAGAGAGGAGACCACGGTGCTTGTGGAACAATTTTTGAGATTGCAACCCCCTACATACTCAGGAGGCCCCACCCCGGATACAGCGGAACATTGGATACATGAGATTGAGAGGGTTTTTGCAATAATGAGGTGTCCCCGGAAGATAGAGTGCTTCTTGCGGCATACCAGTTACGAGGGTTTGCACAGGAATGGTGGCGGTTGAAGATACAGACGGTTTTTAACAGGCAGGACGGAGGACACTATTCTATGATCGGAATCTTGTCAGTCTTTAATGATTCCTTCTTCCCAATACAAATTCAGCAAATGAAGAGAGAGCAATTTAGGACATTCCAGCAAGGGAATCTCTCAGTGCTTGAATATCAGATGAGATTTATAGCCTTGAGTAGGTATGCCCCATACGTAGTAACGGATAACACAATGATGGTGGAATACTTTATTCGAGGACTGCGACCAGAATTATAAGATGCAGTGATCCCATTGATGTGTAGAACAGTGGAAGAGGCAGCTCAGCGAGCAGTAATACTTGAGAGGACTGTTCGGGCCAGGCAAGGGCAGTCTCAGGCAGGTGGTTTAGGTTCAGGTGGCTTTCGGTATCTACAATCGTCAGGAGGAGGTAGTAAGGGAAAAGCACCTTCTGGAGCTTCATCATCATCTGGAATAGGAAATGGGGCAAGCAGATCAAGAAATTCTTCCAAGGAGGCCGTAGTAGAGGCAGGCAGCAGGGAGGTTTTCAGCAGGGTCGTGGTTTAGACCACCGGTTCCAGAAGAATCTCAGCAGAGTACGGCAGGGCAGCCAACGTACCTCCATCTTTCAAATGTTACAATTGTGGGCAGCCAGGACATTTAGCAAGGAATTGCCCATATCCTCGAGAGCAGACTTATGGTAGAGGTATTCACCGTAGCAGCAGCAGCCTTTTCAGCGGTCAACAGAGCAGAGTAGAGGTTCACCATACCAAAGAGGAGGTCGGGGTCGAGTGATGGCTATTACTAGAGCTCAAGCGGAAGCATCCAATCTTATTAAAGGTATTCTACCTTTCTTTGATTTAACTGCTAAAGTATTAATTGATCCGGTGCTTCCCATTCATTTATTTCCGATATTTTCTGGATAGCATGGTACATCTTTAGAAGAGAAATTTTGTGAGTTGGTAGTGGAAATTCCCTCAGGAGGGTATTTATTGACTTCTTGCTTTTTAGAAGATGTTCCGATAATGATTCATGGAAATCAAATGCCTGCAATATTATATGCTTTAACATTGAAAGAATATGATGTGATTCTGGGAATGGATTGGTTAGAGGCCTACAGGGCATTGGTTGATTGTAGAAAGAAGAGAGTCAGATTTTGCAGACCTGGTGGCGAGGAGTTTGAATTTCAAGGTATGCATTTTTACACTCCCAAGTTTATTATTTCTGCACTTAGAGCTAGAAAGTTAATTAATACGGGATGTGTAGCGTACCTTGCCTCTGTTAGTCTAGTTGAATCTGATAAGTCTGTAGATTCAGTGCCAGTGGTTAGAGAATTTGCAGATGTGTTTCCAGATGAGTTGTCAGGTTTAGCTCCGCGTAGAGAAGTGGATTTTACAGTGGAATTGCAACCAGGCAGTTTACCTATTTCTAAAGCACCATATAGAATGGCTCCAGCAGAATTGAAGGAATTGAAGAAGCAATTGCAAGAATTATTAGAAAAATGTTTTATCAGGCCTAGTCAATCACCTTGGGGAGCGCCAGTGTTATTTGTTAGAAAGAAAGATGGTAGTTTAAGAATGTGTATAGATTACAGGCAGCTGAATAAAGTTACAATTAAGAATAAGTATCCACTTCCTAGGATTGATGATTTTTTTGATCAACTGCAGTCAGCTAAAGTATTTTCTAAGATAGATTTAAGATCAGGATATCATCAATTGCGGATCAGAGAAGAGGATATTGAGAAATCAACTTTTCGGACCAGGTATGGGCATTATGAATTTGTTGTGATGCCTTTCGGGTTGACAAATGCACCTGCGGCATTTATGAATTTGATGAACAGAATATTTCATCAGTATTTGGATCAGTTTATAGTGGTCTTTATTGATGATATATTGGTTTATTCAGCATCCGAAGAAGAGCATGCAAATCATTTGCGGATTATTTTGCAGATATTGAGAGATTATCAACTATTTGCTAAGTTTAGTAAATGTGAATTCTGGTTAAAGGAGATTCAGTTTTGGGTCATGTGATATCAGGTAAAGGTATTACAGTGGATCCAGCTAAAGTTGAGACAGTAAGAAATGGGAAGAGCCGACAGTGTTTGAGATTAGAAGTTTTCTGGGTTTGACAGGTTATTACAGAAGATTTATCCAAGACTTCTCCAAGATAGCAACATCGATGACAAAGTTGACAAGAAAGGGTGTTCCTTTTGTATGGTCTTCGGAGTGTAGGCGCAGTTTTGCAGAGTTGAAGACAAGATTGACTTCAGCACCAATTTTAGAGATTCCATCGGGTAGTGGTGGATTTGTTTTATATACAGATGCATCCAAGAGAGGTTTAGGCGCAGTTTTGATGCAGCATAGTAAAGTAATTGTTTATGCCTCTAGGCAATTGAAGAAGCATGAGGAGAACTACCCAACACATGATCTAGAGCTAGCAGCGGTTGTCTTTGCATTGAAAATTTGGCGGCATTATTTGTGTATGGTGAAAGATTTGAGATTTTCACTGATCATAAGAGTTTGAAATATATTTTTTCTCAGAAGATTTGAATCTAAGGCAGCGCAGATGGATAGAATATTTAAAGGATTATGACTTCAATTGGCATATCATCCAGGCAGAGCAAATGTGGTAGCAGATGCATTGAGCAGAAAGGTGGTTATGAATCAACTTATGATCAGAGAATGGAAACTCTATGAGAATGTGGCGGAGAATTCTTTATATGTGTCAAGCAATCAGCGCAGAGCATATTAGTAACTAGTGCAGTGGAGCCTTCTCTTTATTGGCAGATAGTAGAGGCACAAAGAGCAGATGCTATTTAGCAGACATTCTTAGAATGGATGAAGTGAATTTAGGGCGTGATAATGTGGCTAGATTGAAAGGAAGATTGTATGTCCCAGAAGATGCAGAAATTAGACAGAAAGTTTTGGAGGAAGCTCACATCAGGTACACTATCCATCCAGGTAGCACTAAAATGTATTAAGATATGAAGAAGCATTTTTGGTGGCCGCACATGAAGAGAGAAATTGCAGAATTTATAACCAGATGTGCAATATGTCAGCAAATTAAAGTAGAGCATCAGAAACCGGAGGATTGTTACAACCATTACCCATTCCGTAGTGGAAGTGGGATGATATAGCAATGGATTCATAGTTGGTTTGCCCAGCTCATCAGGTCATAATGCAATATGGGTTCTTGTGGATAGATTGACCAAGGTTTGCAGATTATTACCAGTTAGTATGACTTGGTCAGTTGATAAACTAGCTAAGTTATATTTGGAAAGGATTGTACCTTTACATGGAATACCAGTCACTATAGTTTCAGATCGAGACCCTCGATTTACTTCAGGTTTTTGGAGGAGCTTACAAAGAGTTGTCGGCACAGAGCTAAGGTATAGTTCAGCATATCATCCACAAACAGATGGGCAGACGGAAAGAACAATTCAGACTATCGAAGATATGTTGAGAGCTTGCTGTCTTGTGTGGGGAGGCATTTGGGAGCGTCATTTGGGTCTAGTTGAGTTTGCTTATAACAACAGCTATCATTCAAGTATTGCAATGGCACCCTATGAAGCATTGTATGGTAGACCGTGCAGATCACCGTTAAATTGGCATGAAGTAGGAGAGAGGCATGTTTTGGGCCCATAATTAGTTCGCCAGTGTGCAGAAACAGTGAGATTCATCCAAGAGAAATTGAAAACAGCCCAGAGTCGCCAGAAGAGTTATGCAGATGTAAGACGTAGACCATTACAATTTGAAGTTGGTGACTTTGTATTTTTAAAGGTATCTCCTACTAAAGGTGTATTAAGGTTCAGTAAGAAAGGCAAGTTGAGCCCAAGATATGTGAGCCGTTTCAAATAAAAGAAAGAATGGGTAAAACAGCTATAAGTTAGATTTGCCAGCAGATTTCACTGATGCTCATGATGTGTTTATGTTTCAATGTTAAGAAAGTATATTAAAGATCCAACTCAAGTCGTCAGCTATCAAAGAGATGATTTAAAGCCCGACATGTCAATGCCGGAATATCCAGTGCAAATTTTAGGCCATAGAACTCAAAAGCTCAGGAATAAGGAAGTTGAGTTAGTAAATGTTAGATGGGAGAACAAGCAAGTGACGAAGACACTTGGGAATTAGCGGAAGAAATGAGAAAGGCGTATCCATACTTGTTTGAGTAAGTTTTATCCTTTTTAGGTGATAGTACTATATGAATTGAATTGAAATTTTGATAGTTGGCTTTTGTTTTAAATTTCGATGACGAAATTTCTTTTTAGGTGATAGTAATGTAACGTTCCAACCGTTCGGATCGTCCTTGTGTGATTAAGGAGGCCAGTGTGTGGCCGATGACGTGTGTGTAGCAGGTGGTTTCAGAAGGTTATGAGAATTTTCCCAATGTGTTCTCTGTTTCTCTGTTCCTATCGCGACAGTGAGGAGCGTCGCATTCGTGTCGCGACAGCTCATGGCGTCGCGTTAAGACACCGCCGTTTAAGTGAGCGTGTGCATGTCTGCCGCGTGTCGCGTGCTGGGTGCAAGGACTGACGTCAGCAGGCTTGACGCGACAGTTTAAAGCGTCGCGTTCAGGTCGCGGTTGTGAAGGGCGTTGCGTTCTTACCTACGTTGTGTTTTTAAGTAACCCTAGCAGAACAGAGCTGGTGAAAGCTCTGCTCGGCGAGGGGATTTACTGTGGGGATTTCTTGGTGATTTGGCTTGCTAGTGGTCGGCTTGACGAGTTTCCACCGCAAGGTCGTTGCGTGGAGCGGAGGAACCTCGTACGGGCTTCGTTCTTCGTGTTCTTCGCGAAGATAGGGAGATTTCCTATCGTTTGATCCGTGGATTGTTCGTGTGGTGGCGTGGATAATACATTTAATGCTTTCTAAACAATAGATGGCATGTGTAGGATCACATTAAAGCATGAAAATGGACTGGAACTATAGGTTTTAATGAGTTTGGGTGATTCGGATGATGGATTCCGAAGCAGGGTTCGCACCTGCTATCGCGGTCGCTCTGAGAGCCGCGACCAGGTCGCGACACCATGAGCTGTCGCGTTCTGAAGGCGGTCTATCGTGCCGCCGCGACAACAGCCGAATGTTGTCATTCGAGCATAAATGTAAGTGTAGGATTATCTGTTCAGCATAGTTTATGTTATATGGTGATAGAAAGAGGTGCATTGGCACTCTCTACGCTCGGGGAGCGTGTGGTGTGTGGTTTACTTGATGTTCACGTGGTTTACGTGAAGGTTTCACGTGGTTTGTGCGTTGCGCACGTGGTTTCTGTGTACGTGGTGTGTAGTTTGACGCCTTCCGTGGATACCTCTTCAGTTGGGAGCCCCAGGTTTTGTGTGAGCCAGGCACGTGAGTGCTCGGGGCTTGTCTCGGTACTGGGTACCGACGAGGTCTTGTCGTCTTCCTGGACACCCTCACTCTTGTGTTGAGTAGTACGTCCGGCTGAGGGAAAGACGGCAGTGGGACAACGACTAGAGAGAGTTGTGGTGTTGTCGCTTGTAGAGCGCTCGTAGTTGGGGGAGACGGACACCAGTAGAGTACTAGACCCACCCCGCTAGTCCTGTTTTCCAGTACCTCACTTTAGGGAGTTCGGGCCAGAGTCCCTAAGGGTGTTAGGCATGGGCCTGCGTGGTGTGTGACCTGCAGGTTGTGGTGATTTAGTTGGACTCCACAGTTCTTGTACTTGTTTAGTGGAGCGGCAACTGGACCTTTCGTCCGTGGCTGCAAGACTGAGAGGTGGTCCTGTGTTGTTTGTCCGGTCAGTAACTGGTGTCGCGAACCAGTTGACGTGCTCGAGTGTGGCGTTTCTCTATAGTAGCTCGTACACCTGTTTAGTGTTGCCGTTTATTTATTTACGTTGATTCCTGTTAAGCGGCAAATGGTAAGTGGTACTTACAGTTTTTATAACCTGTTGATAATATTATAAATAGTTAGCGTAGCATTTCCTGCTTTGTTACCTGTGTTGGTTTGCTCGGTTTCTAGGGAGTTTCCCTACTGAGCCAGTGACACGTGAGGCTCACCCCTACCTCCTACCAGGTGAGGGAAATCCGAAAATTTCACGCCCGTCGTCCAGTGGAGGTTCTGTACCACCAGCAGTGTAATTCTACTTTTCTGTTGTGCACCTCGGGGTATGCCCCAGGTTCTATTATAGTTTGGCTACAGTTGTGCTATGACTATGTATATTTCATGTAAATATTTGTGGGATTGACAAATCTTATGAATGCTTGAGTTGATTCCTTTATATTATTACGGACTCGTGGTTTGATATCCCTTGCGAGGCTTCGGCCCGTTCGCGGGAGGCGGACTCGAATCCGGCTTGCTATCAGGATAGCGGGTCTGATTAGCGAGGACCGTCACATACACTATTGGAGGCGCTGGCCCAACACCGCTACGACGTGGCCCTGAACTGGAAGACGGTAACGAAACCTCCTCCTCACCTTCGTCTGTGGGGAGTAGGGGTGAGCCTCACTAGTCACTGGCTCAGTAGGGAACTCCCCCAACTCGAGCAAACCATACACAAGTACGAAAGCAGTAAACTATACTAGCAATTTATAGCACAACCACACATATTATTAAAGCAATAAACATACTTACCATTTGCCGACTATATTAAACAAAGTAATTAAATAAACGGCAAAACTCAATTACGTGTACGAGCTAAAGTAGGGATCGCCACACTCGAGCCACGTAGACTGGTTCGCGACACCAGTAATTGACTCGAACAAACAAACACAGGTCTGCCTCTTAGTCTCGCAGCCACGGACGAAAGGTCATGTTGCCGCTCCACGAGAAAAAGTCAAACAACTGTAGAGACCAACTAAACACCACTTCTGCGGACACACAGCCGCAGGCCCATGCCTGGCACCTCTAGGGTCTCTGGCCGGAGCACCCTAGAGTGAGGCACTGGAAAGGACTAGCTAGGGACCAGTGTCGACTACGGTGTTCGTACCCCCAACTAAGAGTGCGCTACAAGTGACTAAAAACAAACTCAAGAGTCACTGTCCCACTGTCGTCTTTCCCTAAGCCGGACAAACAACTCAAACAAAGGAGTGAGGGTGTCCAGGACAGACGACACATACCTCGATGGTACAACACAAGTACCGGGACAAGCCCCGAACTAACAGCCTGGCTCACAGAGAACCTAGGGCACCCAACTGAAGAGGTAACCACGGTAGGCGTCGTACTACCTGCCACGCACACAAAACCACTTGCACACTGCTCAAACCACGTGAACCGTCACGACAATGACGAGTACCGACTATCCACAACACGTGAACACATGCAACTCACGTGCATACCACGCCAACACGCAAACAACTAGCTAGCTACGTAACCAACATGCTAGCCTCGTAAACATGCTCTCCCAGAGCGCCACAGGTGCTAATGCACCACACAGTATTACCAAATACACCGAATAATAACAATCGAATAATCACATAACATAAGTCATGCATATTCAGACCACTCGGCTGTGGTCGCGACATGGACCTGTGTCGCCTTCAGAACGCGACAACCCGATATGGCGCATTCACCACATGAACACGACGCACCAACATGTCGCGTTCCCCATAAGAACACTACGAGTTAACCTGTCGCGTTCGGATCGCGACAGGGGGTTTCGTCGCCTTCACAGGCAGGAACCCTAATCCGGGATCCTCTCCACGGATTACCATTCTACGCTATGCAAATCACCATAAATTCTCAATTTTCATGCTTTTGTGAATCCTTAGACATGGTATCTACTGTTAGGAAAGCGAATAACTGATCAAACCACTCTCTACGCAATCCACAGCCCGGAAAAACAGGAGGAGTCACCCTACCTCCGCGAAGAACGCGCAGTACGGAGATCCCTCGGTGTTTCTTCCGCTTCACGCGAGCTTCCCGCGGCGAGAACACACCATTCCACAAGCTCCATGCCGAAAATCCCCAGGGAACCCGCGCAGCACCTCCCCCCCTGGCCGAACAGAGCATACACAGCTCTGTTCTGGCCAGCCGAGTTTAAAGCCTGCTAGCGGTTGATAACGCGACAGACCATTCTGTCACGACCTTGTCGCGACGGATCTAGCCGTCGCCTTCCCAATGCTGACGTCTGCCAGTCGCCGAGCGCTGGACACGCGGCGCACATGCAGATGATCGCCGTCTCTGACGGCAGCCATAACGCGACGAGCAGGACTATCACCTTCAGAATGCGACGACCCTCTCTGTCGCGTTCACAGACAGAGAATCCAGGGTGCTACGGGCCCAAACTGTCGGCCCAATAAGCCCCAAAAATGCCTGCGCACACCGAACACAAGCTACATTGGCCTCACAAGCGCTGGACACAAGATCCACAAGGATCCGAAAAATGCGCGACGTTACAGTAGATGTGCGTCGACTTCACTGACCTCAACAGGACCTACCTGAAGGATAGCTACCCCCTGCCGCGCATCAACCAGCTTGTCGATTCTACTTTCGGCCACGGGCTACTATGCTTCCTACATGCTTAATCATGGTACCACCGCCTTCATAACCGATAAGGGTTTGTACTGCTTTACTCTCATACCTTTTGGTTTAAAGAATGCAGGGTCGACTTATCAGCGGCTCGTCAAAATTGATGTTTGAGTCTCATATCGACAAAACAATGGAGATCTACATCGACGACATGCTGGTCAAGAGTCGACGGGCCAATGACCACATCTGATATTTGGTCGAGACCTTTGAGGTCCTGCAGCAGTACGACATGAAGCTCAACCTCGAGAAGTGTGTCTTCGGTGCTCGAGCAGGCAAGTTCCTAGGCTACCTCATATCCATTACGAGATTGACGTCAACTCCGACAAGGTGCAGAAGATCCTTGACATGTCGCCACTGAGGACCGTCAAGGAGGTGCAATGGCTCAATGGTCGTGTCACGGCATTGGGCAGGTTCATGTTGAGGTTGGCAGAGAGATGCAAGCCTTTCTTTGATGTGCTGCAGAAGAAATGACGGTTTGAATGGGACGACACGTGCCAAAAGGCCTTCGACGATTTGAAGACGTACCTGGCAAGCATGCCCACTCTGAGCAAGCCTTAACCCGGCGAGGAGCTGCTGCTATACCTATCGGCCACTGACCATTCCATCAGCTCAGTCCTAGTGTGTGAAGAAGGGCGGCAACACCTACCGGTCTATTACACTAGCAGAGCCTTGTAAGGAGTCGAGATGCGCTACTCTGACCTGGAGTAGGCCAGTTTTGCCCTTGTAATGGTTGCACATAGGCTTCGGCCCCACTTTTAAGCTCACAAGATCGTCTTCCTATCCGACGTTCCTATCAAGCAAGTGATCAGACGACCCGAGGCCTCGGGGAGGCTGGCCAAGTGGGCAATCGAGCTCAGATAATTCGACGTCACCTACAAGCCTCGGTCGCCATCAAAGCTCAAGTCCTAGCTGATTTCATTTCAGAATAGACAATGAGACTAACATAGCCAGAGGGTCTCAAGGATTGGAACATAGACGAATCTAGAAATTTTGTTCAGTGGGGTCACACAAATTATTTTTTTAATAGTTATATAATTTATATATTATATATAATATAATAAATAAATTTATATATATATTTAAAATAAAAAGAAATATTTCAATAAAAATAAATTCTTGAGGCTGGACACCGGTCACTCCCATGTAAAAACTCCTCAAAATCCACAATTTAAATAGCAATTTCTAAACGAAAAAAAAATTAGTGGGATCACGTGACCCCACTAAATATGCTTTGCGTTCGTCCATGACTAGAAGGTCTTCATTGACGAAGCGTCTAGTTCTCTAGGCAACAATGCTAAATAAGATAACCATAGAACAAGTTTTTCTGTAATTTTTTTTTTCTGAGTTTATTTCAGGTCTTGAACAGCGTTTTTTTTCCCCTGACAATGGGCATCAACGGAATTAGTAAGATAATCCTAAATAATATAACCACTGAGAGTTCATCTCTTGTAACCTAACAAGGGTTAATAGTCTTTGGGCTCATTTAACAGGTGGATAGACTATACGAGTTATCAAATTGGTTATATTTTATGAGAGTTGATAATATCTTTTACCCTAACTTAACAAGTTATCAAATAGCAATAAGTGTAGCAAGTTGGCATCCAAGTGAGCAGTGACGATAGGTGGCACGATGATGGTGACCGATAGTGCGGCGGCGGCGATCGGCGGCGGCGGTGGGCGGTGATGATTGGGCTCCAAAATATAAATTTTATACTCTAAAATATAAATCTTAGGCTCTAAAATACTATCCTTAGTGTTTAAAAATATTTATTGATTTTTAATATTTAGACTCCAAAATATAAACTTTAAGCTATAAAATATAAATTTGGGTTCCACAATATAAACTTTGGGTTCAAAAATATTACTCTTAAGATTTAAAATATTTACTGAACTTTTAATATTTGGACTCCAAAATATAAATATTGGACTATAAAATATATATTTGACTCTAAAATATAAATTTAGGCTCCAAAATATTACTTTTAGGGTTTAAAATTTTTTGTTGAACTTTTAATATTGATTTGAGATCTAAAATAGAAATCTTAAGCTCAAAATAGAAACTCTGTCTCCAAATTATAAAATTATCTGTCGTCGCTGCCCCTACTAATCTACATGATAACGACATGACGCCCAATATAGCAAATCTTTCTCATTTTCCATAGGTACGCAGTAGAACATAGGAGGTGACATGACTAACTTTGGACCGGAAAGTATTTAAACCTATAAAATAAATCTCCACTTTTGTGGTTTGCCATACTAATTTTTTAGAAAGATTTTGGCTTCTTAAGGTGAATATGTACTGCATGTCCTAAGTACATGTCGGTTGGTGTGGGGCCCAACAAACCCCATCGACATATGGAGTGAGGGTGGATAGAATCATCATAGTTGTTTTGGCATCGCTGAACTAATTGTGGGGAAGATTTTTAGTACAAGAATCTATGACAAGACACAAACGTTTTCACATGAACAAGAGGTGCATTGGCTGGTATGCAAATGGATTTTGAGTTGTAAGAGAGAGAGAGAGATAAAAAGGTGAAGATAGATTTTCTCAAAAATCTATCTCAACATGAATTCTACATAGATTTTAGGAAAGTATAAGGTTAAAAATGTAAAAGACCCTGAAGACATTAATGTTTGTCCTTTTTACAAGAAAAGGAAGGGGTGATAAGTAAAATACCATTTTTTAATCCAGAATCCAGTAAAAAACCCAAATGAGATTTTGAAGGTGGATTGTTATGATGTCAAATTTATACTTTTGCAAAATCAATGAGATTGTAGGATTTTCTTAAAAATCTATAATCTCACATTGGTCCCAAACACTGTCTTAAACTATGAAGGTGAGGTGCCAATACAGGATATTGAAAACCTTTAATGGACAATGGAGTCTAACAATAGGTTTTACAAAGCCATAACTAAGATAATTAAATCTAACTATCCAAAGCACAACTTTATAATTGTGATTTAATGATAAAAAAAAAAGAATAAGAGGAAAGGCCGGAAGGCACACTATGTGGTGAACATGGAAAGTAAGGTGAGAGGTGAATAATTGGAGGAAGGGAACAAATAGATGAAGTTAAGAGAAGAGAGTAACAAAAAGAATAGAAAGCAAGTGAAGGATAGCAAATTAATTAATGGAGGTAAAGGATTTATACTTTATTGCATGCCCTTCTTAAGTGAATTACTTATTCGTGCATGACTCTCTGATCATCTTTTGTTCATAAATTGTCGAAATTTATTAGAGAAAGATATGGAAACAGATGAAAAATTATAAGATTATTTTGTCAAGAGTATTTTAAAATTGGCGCACATGATATTGATCCACATATGAGGAATATACGTACAAATAATATTCAAGATAATTAATTATATATATATATATATATATATATTTTCATTTTAAGAGGGATGTATATGTGGAAACACAACTAAGAATTTTAAAAAGTTCATGTATATAACTCTGGACGAATTGTAAATAAAATGGTTTTTGACATATATCTTTGTTAAGAGGATCTGATATATTTCCATATTAGAAGTATTCTCTTTCCAAATTACAAGTTATAACTTTAAATGCATGATGCAACCACTTATGCAAAGACTTGACAACATAAATATATAGCAAGATTGCTTGCTTTTCTTGTATGATTAACTTGATTGTTCATCAAATTTGTTGTGAGATTTCAAGTCCTATATCCGACAACATGGCGTTTGAAATCGCAATCATTGATATTCTCATAAGAAGAATAAGACAACATAGCTTTTAAATTGTTTCTTCTGATTTTTTAATGAAAATTGAAAATTGCATTAAACTAGAATGACCCCACAATAAAAAAGTAAAATAAATTGTCACAAAATCTATTTTCCTCCAAAAAAATCATTTGAAAATAACAAAGAAAAATGAATAATGCTTGAAATTCACATACCCAACATATAGGCTATTTGCATATTTGCTTAATTTTCTAAAAAAATATTCATTTAATTTTAAGTCTTTGATTTATATATTTATCCCTTTTGAAAAAATATATATAATCAAAGACTTAAAAAATAAGTTCCTAAAAAATAAAGATTAATTCATAATTCTCCTTTTTACGTGAAATTAATTGTTACAATAGGAAAAGTACACACAGATACACAAAGCAGGGGACGTAAAGGTGGAGCGGTCTTCTACCACGTAGAGCTGCCGACGCAGAACGAAGAAGCCACCTGCGGGGTGACCGCGTGAGCCATGAGGGGCGTCGACGGAGCTTCCCATGGCGTTCTGTGTTGGGAAACGCGGGTTGCTCTCCCACTCCCCACCTTAAAATGGCAACACGTAGATTTGCTCCGGATTCTCGCATCTTCCCATGGCTGCGAGCACCGAATTGGCAACCCCGGCAACCCCCAGTTTCAATCTCTGTCTACATCTTCCGCCTCTCGACGCCCACTTCCAGCGCTGCATCTGCCGCCGCCGCCGCCGCCGCCGCCATCGTCGTGTGTAGCTCTACTATTTGTTCCAGCGCCGCCTCCTCGTCCTCCGACTCTTCTTTGGCACGCCATGGACACCCCACTCCCGCCTCTGCTCGAGGCTGGATGCACCCTTTTGCCTAGACCCCCACATGCCTCACGTTTCTGTCCGCCAGGCTCTTCAGCACCCGGTATCACGCAGACCCATCTCGCCGAGGCCTCTGGTTCCTCTTCTTCCTGTCTCAAGGCTCCACCTTCGGAAGGGGAGCAGCAAGGCGGGCACCAGCTTGGTCCTTCTTCCTCGGATGCTCGTATTTATGCTAACGATGGTCCCCGGTGCTCTTTGTCGTCTCCCTCACCGGGGCTAAAGGGATGTGATGTATACGTCGGTTTGTGCGGGGGAGATCGCTCACTTCTCCGTTTCGTCAAATGGTTCCGTGCAGAGTTGGAGACCCATGGCATCCAGTGCTTTGTTTCAGACAGAAGTAGCTGCCCAGATTCCCGCGCCCACATCTTGGCGAGGGAGGCGATGGAGTCGGCCACTCTGGGAGTGGTTATTATCACCAGAAGCACCTTCTCGAGCTTTTACGGCATGGAGGAGCTCAAGCTCTTCTTGGAGAGGAGCAATCTGGTGCCCATCTTCTTTGGGTTGAGGCAGAAGGATTGCAGTGTCAGGGACATCACAGAAAGGAAGGGAGAGCTGTGGGAGAAGTATGGTGGATCTCTTTGGGAGACGTACGGAGGATTCGAGCAGGAGTGGAGAGAGTGTATCGATGAGCTTTCTTATCTGGGATGTCAGCTGGAAGCTTCTGCAAGCAACTTTCGGGACTCCGTCTTCGATTCTGTCGTGCTTGTGGCGAGGATATTGGGAAGGAAGGATGTTGTGGAGAAAGTGAGGAAGTGGAAGGAGTCAGTGGCGAAGGTGGAGCATCCATTTCCTCGCAACAGCAACTTTGTTGGGAGAAAGCAGGAGCTTCAGGAACTTGAGCTGATCTTGTTTGGGTATGTCCAAGGAGATGATTCTTTAAATGTTAATGTTAGAAGGAGGTGTGGAAGGGGCTTGCTGACAAGTAAAACCATCAGCAAGCTGTTACCGGATCAGAAAGGGAACTCTGTGGAACCTACTGAACAGAACAATTTCCATAACAAGGCTGAAAGCGAATGTGGTCGTCACGAGGAGAGGACATATTGCTTTCTTGGGCAATCCAGGGATGGGTCATCCACTAGAGCAATGTTCGGGAAGGGCATTGCTTGTGTGTGTGGTGATTCAGGCATAGGCAAGACAGAACTTTTGTTAGAATTCACATATAAGATTTCCCAAAGGTACAAGATGGTGCTTTGGGTAGGTGGTGAGGCAAAATATTTTCGCTTGAACTATTTAAAACTACTGTCCCTTTTGGGTGTTGATGAAGGCAGTGAGACCAAAGCTTATCTTGAGAATGATAGGCCAAGGAGCTTTAAGGATGTTGAAGAACAAGCCATCAGAAGGGTGTGCAAGGAGCTTACGAGAGACATCCCTTTCCTTCTTGTAATTGATAACTTAGAAAGGGAAAGGATTGGTGGGATGGGAGGAATCTGATGGAGGTTCTTCCCTGTTTTGGTGGAGAAACTCATGTCATCATCTCCACTCGAATGTCTAAGCTGATGAACCTTCAGCCCATGAGACTCTTATATTTGTCCCATGTGGAAGCATTGAAACTGATGAAGGGATGCTTGGGAGATCTCCCTGCAGAAGAAGTTGGCGCGCTTAAGGTGAGCGAAGAGAAGCTTGGCAGGTTGCCTCTAGGCCTTGCGATCTTCGGTGCAATGCTATCTGAGATTCCTATCAGCCCAAGGAGACTTCTCAATGCGGTTGAGGGGATGCCTCATGGGGATCTTACATGGAACAACGAGGAAGATCATGTGTTAAAGAAATATCCTTTTATGGTCCAGCTATTTAATCTTTGCTATCTCATTCTTGATCTTGCTGACAAGCACAGGAACTTGGCATCAAGAATGGTCCAAGCAAGTGGCTGGTTTGCCCCTTCACCTATCCCAATTCATTTACTTTCTAAAGCTGCATCTGAGATAGTCCAAGAGAATCACTGTATTCACTTACTGAAGAAGTCCTTACATGCAATTACATCCATAACCATACTCCCACACTCCAAGCAATTGGAAGTTGAAGCATCAACTATGTTAGTTAGGCTACAGATAGCAAGGACCAGCACCAAAAATGGCTATATCTGTTTCCATGAAACTGTCAGAGACTATGCTAGAAAAAGAGGAAAACCGAATGTTGCTCATGCGATGGTTCATGCAATTAGTCATAAGGGTTCAGTACATCTTCACCCTGAGCATATCTGGGCAGCATCCTTTTTATTGTTTAAACTTGGTTCCAAGCCTCCAACTGTTAGTTTGGGGGTCCCAGAGTTGGTAGCATTCATTAGCAAATTGATTCTTCCTCTAGCATGGGATACATTCACTAATTCATCCAGGTGTGAAGCTGCCTCAGAGCTTTTATTTGTATCTGAAGAGTTGCTGGAACATTTGGAGAATGATTGCATTTTGGGGAAAAATAATGCAGTAGATAATTGTCTTTGCTCAAGGCCTCTCAAAAATCATTCAATGGTTCACTTTGATCATCACATATACAAGGAATTTGCTTTATTACGTGCTGCCATCCTCGAAACAAGAGCTGAGATGATGCTTAGAGGTGGGTATTATGATATTGCAGAACGCCTTTGCAGATCAGCTATGAACATCAAAGAGGTACTTTATGGCTGTGGACATTCAGAAACATTGTCCAGTCGAGAGATAATAGAGAAGCTCAAAAGGATGCAATCAAAATTCTGATTCATGTGCTAGTCTGCAAACATTTGATATATATCTGAAACCTTGAGGAGAGGGGAAAAATTGGACCTCCAGATTCTGATTTGTTATACTGGAGTTCGTCTATTCAGATCCTTATACTCATGGGTGCCTCTGTTTCCTCTTGGAATCACAAAGAAACATACAAACCTTATCATAAAATATTGAAGCAGCAGAAAATTTTCTGCAATCAAGTTTCTTGCACGGCAGGTTGAAAGGAAGCTCTTCTATGAGTTAGATGCTTTCTTGCTTTATGGTGCTTTGCAAGAATGCAAGTCTGTTCAGGATTGGGGAATCACATTTTTCCAGTTCCTACAGTAACTCAAGTATGTTGGAACAAAGGCTAGAAATCCATAATTCATATCCTGGAAATCAAGTAAGTTTTCTATGTCCTTTTCTGCTTAGTAATATCTAAATAAATGAGGTCATGACTCTTCTAGTTCTTTGGTCATGAATTTGTTTCGAGTTTCCTATTTCTGTTGCAAAAGGTAGGCACTTGCAGGCTGTCAACAGGTGGTAACATCTGGTAATTGTTTTTTGAAGGGAAAGCAACTTACAGGCCCAGAATTATTACCAATTGTTCATGTATATGTCACTGGTTGCTTCTCTGGCGCTCCGATCATCTTGACAAAGACTCTTCAGCTTGGGTCTTGGAAGAATTGCCATCAGAAGGCAAAAGCTGATTTCAATTCCAGAGAACGAGTTTACTGAAATGATGAAAGATGTTTCTTCTGAAGCTTTGCAGGTATGGTAATTTCAATGTTGTGACATATGTTGTTTGTTGAGAAACTGCTAATTGAGACAATTTCATGACCTTACCACACTGTAAGTTGTGTGAACTGTTTTATTTATTTAATATTTCCCTTGCAGTTGGCCACTGCAGTTTTCTTTTGCGGAACATTGGTGATGGTGATCATGGACATTTAGGTTATTTTAATGTTTTTTTTTTCATTTCTTTAGTGGCTCTGTTTGTTTTGAGATCATATGAATATGATCTTCTCGTCTTGAATTTGGTATCCATGTAACCCCTTACCCTTCTGACTACTTCAATTTTTAATTTTCCTTTTGAAAATAGTTTGCTGGCACATATGGTCATTAAAACATGTTTATTCGTTTTACAACTACTAGGTTTCTCATATGCTCCAATCCTTAAGCAACACAAACTTTCTAGTTGCATTACAGCAGTCTTTCTGGTTTTCTTTTAATATAATTAAGAAATATGTGCTAACATTTGGATGGTTTTTTCCTGGGATTATGTGTCATAGAGACAGAGCATTTTTCAGTTGTTTTGTGCTCCGTCAGGTGCTTGTTTAGTGAGTTGGATTAAGACTTAGTGCCGCTTACTCATGAATGACAACCTTTTCGCAGGTCACTTCAATAGGCAAACAGGCCTCTCACTGAAAGCAAAGCATTTTATGTTAGGCCTGAGAATAATGCATGAATTACCTTGTGTTCTAAAGGTAGAACTGTGGTTGTAATGAGGGGGGTTGTTCTATTTTCTACAGATTCTCAATTATCATAGTTATTAAGCCATCTTCTTGTATGAAAACATTTCTAAGATCTCAGTAAGCTCTGTGCTCGGTACAAAACATTTTTTAGAAGAGCCAGGGCAAATCCACCTTCCCATAATCTATCCCAACAAGGGTCTCTACATGAGAGATGAATACTTGGAAAGTGAGGATGGAGAACTTTCCTGGTTCAATTCTGGGGTGAGGGTGGGTGTTGGGATCAGACTCGATTTATGTCTTGGTGTTGGTCTGGTGTTGGCCTGCTGGTCTGCACATACCAGGTCACCAGCAAACACTTGAAGCGGAGATTTAGTTAAATCCATAGAACTAACTTCTACTTTCCCCTACCTTTGTACCCATTCTTATGATCGTCACTACTTCTTTTCTTTGATTCTTTCTGCTTTGCTTCCCCTCCCTCTCCCTGTGTGTAGTGCTAGCTAACCTAGTGATGTTTGGGGAGGCTTCTAATGGGCCACTCTAAGTTTTGAGCAGGTATTCCTTGTGTTTGTAGCAAAGATATGTAGATCCTTTTTGTGTGTTGTTTGTGCATATGGACCTTGCTGCTCTGTTTAACAAGATGAACAGTCAAGTTTTGTAAGTTTGCTGTTCATTTACCAGTCCAAGTAGTAGATCTCAATGTTGAGTGTGGCCCTACTCCAGCCCAGTATCAGAATAACTCAACCCTAGTCCAACTTGAGTGTATAAAGTATTGTATAAGAGTAACATTTGTTGCACGTCTGATCACGACATGTGTTGCAAATAGACTCCTTTTATTCGTATATATCGGCGCATTTTGATATGGGCGAAAGGCATGGCTCTAAAACCAGGTCTGTAACACAGCTAACAGGAACTGTGATTTCACGGGTGGAGTTGGGGAGAGTGCTCTTGCTTGGGTATCAACTAACTTCCTGAACAAAGGGTTGGAAGAGGTTTTTACACATCATCCCTAACAAGTCTCCAGATCTGAACACGGGGAATAAGTGGAACCTTGGGGAGAGTGGAAAACTTGGACCTTCAGATTCTGATTTGTTATACTGGAGTTTGTCTACTAGGTTTTTAAAGACTCAGATCCTTATATTCATGGATGCCTTTGTTTTCTCCTGGAATCACAAGTAAAACATACAAACCTTATCATAAAATATTGAAACAGCAGAAAATTGTCTGCAATCAAGTTTCTTGTGCGGCAGGTTGAGAGGAGGCTCTTCTATGAATTAGATGCATTCTTGCTTTACGGTGCTTTGCAAGAATGCAAGTCTTTTTAGGATTGGGGAATCACAATTTTCAAGTTCCGACATTGACTTTGAAACAAAGGCTAGAAATCCATAATTCATATCCTGGAAATCGAGTAAGTTCCTCTGTCCTTTTCGGCTTAGTAATATCTAAATAAATGAGGTCATGACTCTTCTAGTTCTTTGGTCATGAATTTGTTTCAACTTTCCTATTTCTGTTGCAAAAAGTAGGCACTTTTATGCATCTGTTTTAGTTAATGTCATTCTTAGCTTGTACTTTACGGACTCACAGCAATATGCTGACTAGAAATATCCTTGTTGAAACTGTTGATCAGATATAAGTAATTTGTTCTGCTGGGATTTTCTGGGGATGGGCTATAAGAATAACATCATTAACGGATCTTTGTTCTAAACTTCTATTGTAAGGCTGATCATATTATCATAAGGAGATGCTGTTAATAGGCAAATGAGGATACTTCATGGACAATTTATCATATAACCAATACAAAATAAAGGGGCTTCTCTAAAGATTAGAAAGTGAAGAATTTAAATGTGTCTTTGACATCAAAGCATAAGATGATTGTATCCCCAAAAATTTTCCAGGTATAATGTATAAAAGAGAGAACAATATAAGTCAAGGGATCGCCATTACTGTTGAAACTTGACAGGAGAATAGCTTCAGTCTTTAGAGCATGTTAGATACCAATTTAAGTATCTTGTACTGCACACTGTTAACAGCATATTATACTGTCAATGTAAGCTAACAGACCTAGAAGATAAAATCTCACATAAAACAGTGGGTATGTTCTTTTTGTGTGGCTGGTGAGATCAATGTTATTTACAGTCCTCAGTTTCTTTTTCTGCAGCTCCTGTAGATAAGTAGCCAATTTAATACAGAAAGTGTGCATAACCTGTGCCTCAATAAAAAGTTGACTGGCGCCCTGATATTCCCGAACAAGATATCTGCTGTTACAATTTGAAATTAAACCATATCTCCAAGCATCTTCCAGATAGAAAGTACAGTCATGTGGGTTAGTTTGATCCAAGGTTGGCCTTGTCACTGATATGCACCATATCAGATCCAGTATGATGTGGTCCGATACATCGACATGGTTCAATTTGGTTTAAGACAGTTATTTGGGCCAGTTTTAGTGTTTTCTGCATAAAACCTATATGGCCTGATTTCATATTACAACTTGGCAAACCATGCTTTGATCATAGAAGCTTTTTGACATACGGCTTAAGTCTGTCTTGATTTTTAACATGATATCTGCCTTCTCAATGTGAAAACTAAATCATAACTATTGGATCTATCTTGCCCCTGTTTAACACGCGAAATATTCTTTCAAATCTTTTATCTTTTAGAAGAAAGAGATAAATTTGTTGATGGTTATCTATTTTGTGGGCGTGCCAGTCTGTTAAAACAGACAAATTTCATTTATCAGGCGATTTGGGTGTCGAGTACTGGACATTTCCCACCGACCGAAGTCGATGTTAATTTACATCGAGGTGACCTCGAATACCTTTGATTCTCTGTCAAAGAACGCCTTTGTCTCTATTCGTTGTGACATATTGATCTTGATGATCGTCCTTCATGGATATATACTCTTGCAAAGAAATTTGAAGTATTCATTGCTTATACACATGCAATTTGAAATACAATTGGTCTTTCAAGACCTTTACAAATGGTGCCGATTATATAATCGCTCTTCAGAATTTCATTCGGTCGCAATCGGACCCCTTTGGACTTGCTTCTATCACGATCTGATCGTTGATTTGCATCTTCATCTCGATCGGACCGCTGGATTTGAATATCATCACGATCAGACCGTTGGATTTGAATATCATCCCGATCAGATCGTTGGATCTGAATATCATCACGATCAGATCGTTGGATTTGAATATCATCCCGATCAGATCGTTGGATTTGAATATCATCACGATCAGATCGTTGGATTTGAATATCATCCCGATCAGATCGTTGGATTTGAATATCATCACGATCAGATCGTTGGATTTGAGTTCAATCACGAACAGACCGTTGGATTGCCAAGATGATCACTGTCGGCCCGTTATGTTTGCTTTGTGGTCATGTCAGGTTTCTGCAAGTTTGTACTCCTTTTGGGATTTCGCTGCAATCTTTCACCCTTTCTGGAAATTTTGTAGCTCTCCCATATTGGGGTATTTCTGTGAGTATCAGCCACTATGATTATAGAACTGAAAACTTGGCCAATGTTGTGTTTTGAAGAAGAAACCTGAAGGAGATTTGGACAGCATTGTATCTATGACTGTTCAAGAGCTCCTTGCCATTTTTTGACATTTCCAGGCACCTCTGTCATTCCTTGGCCTTTTTAGACCTTCTGCCATCAGTTGATATCTTCGAGTTATTTCCGCCATTTCTTGACATTCTTGGACATTTCCTCCATTTCTTGGCTTTTTCGAGCAGTCTCAGGTATTTCTGTCATTTGTTGACTTGCCCGGACGCTTCTGCCATTTCTTGGCATTCTATGTCTTTTCTGTCATTTCTTGACGTCCTAGGACATTTTTACCATTTCTTGGCTTTTCCGAGCAGTCCTGGGTATTTCCATCATTTGTTGACATTCCCTGAGGGCTTCTACCATTTCTTGGCATTCTACGTCTTTTTTGTCATTTCATGACATTCTCGGACATTTCTGCCATTTCTTGGCTTTTTCCGAGCAGTCCTGGGTATTTCCGTCATTTGTTGACATTCCCTGAGGGCTTCTACCATTTCTTGGCATTCTACGTCTTTTCTGTCATTTCATGACATTCTCGGACATTTCTGCCATTTCTTGGCATTCCTGAGTGCTTCGGTCATTTATTGACTTCCTCGGACATTTATGCCATTTCTTGGCTTTTTCCGAGCAGTCTCGGGTATTTCCGTCATTTGTTGACTTCCCCGGATGCTTCTGCCATTTCTTGGCATTCTGTCATTTTTTGACATTCTTGGGGCTTTTCAATCATTTCATGACTTCCATGGATATATTTGTCATTTCTTGACGATCCCAAAACTTTGCCAATCGTAAACCGGACTCAGGAGAGCACACGCCGCTTCAGAGAAGTGACATGGGTCCCGCTCCACCGAGCCGTGTAAACGACATGATCCTTGTATAGTTTCTTCTTTTGAAAGGACTTTCGTGCAATTTCTGAACTTTGAAGGCATTTAGTTGACTTCCGTGCAATCCGAACATGGCTTGAATGACTCTCTCACAAGCGGGAGCACTTGTGCAATTTTCCCTTTCAAGGTCTTTGGGTTTGGGACCTTTCTAGGGACATTTCTGCAATTTCTATTATCCGGGGGTACTTCTGTAATTTTCCCAGACTCGGGTATTTCTATAATTTCCCCCTTAAACAGGGACATTTATGCAATTTTTCCAGACATGGGGGTATTTCTGCAATTTCCCCTCAAACAAGGACATTTCTGGAATTTTTCCTTGACAAGGGCATTTCTGTAAATTTCCTTTGATCAGGGTATTTCTGCAATTTTCCCTTGAACAAGGTATTTATGCAATTTTCCCCTTGAACAGGGTTTTTGCAATTTGTTTCTGTCATGGGAGTATTTCTGTAATTTTCAGACAGCAGAGGGGATGATTTGCCATTTTCTGCCCTCCAGGGGCATTTCTGTTATTTTTCAGCCCTTCATGAGCATTTATGCAATTTTAAAAAAATGTTGGGTATGGTTACAAGTTCTTGTCAATCATGCAACAAATACCTCCATTTTCACATCTGTAAACGGACCAACATATATTCCATATCTTCATGGCAACATGACTTTCACTTGCACTTTGGGCAGTTTTGTAAAAAGCCCATGAACAGAGGAGAGGTCCGGGCTTCAGATCTCCCAAAACATGGCATCTTTCAGCCCCTCCAAAACTTGGCCCCTTTCAGAACTCTTCAAACTTGATGGATTTCAGATCTCCGAGAGTTGATGGATTTCAGCTCTCCCCAAGCTTGACATTTTTTAGAACTCTCCGAACTCCTCTTCTTCTTGGAGCTCCTCTCCTTTTATAGGAGTTTGGGAGTGGAGGTGGG
This sequence comes from Colocasia esculenta, assembly GCA_014218235.1. Lineage (NCBI taxonomy): Eukaryota > Viridiplantae > Streptophyta > Magnoliopsida > Alismatales > Araceae > Colocasia > Colocasia esculenta. The sequence continues at coordinate 25,684,741 of CM024753.1, read as the reverse complement.
CATCCCACCGGGAACATTCCATCAAGACGCCGGGGGAGTCTCCACCGGGTAAGTCCCCTTTCCTTTTTCTTTTTTTTTTTAATAGGGAGAGAGAGGGCCGGTGGGAGGCCCACCAGTGCGCAACACCGGTGGGACCTCCACCGGTGCGCGCAGGCCCCGGTGGGCAGCCCACCGGGCGCGCGCACCGGTGGGCGCCCCACCGGGTGCGCAGCGCTGGACATTGTCCCGGTGGGACTCCCACCGGGCGCAGGGGCCCTGGTGGAGTCCCCACCGGACTGTGCAGCCATCCCCACACACATATATATATAAATAGTCCATGTCCTTTGTCCTTTTCTTCACACGTGGAATTCTTTTTTGGTGCAAGCACACGCTCCTCACGTCATTTTCTGTAGACATGGGTATTTTGACCTGTTCTTGCACAAAATACGAGACCACGTAGGATATTTTTGGGACATTTAATTCCAGACATACCGGAAATACGGGATTTAATTTCGGACATCCCGGAAACATGAGATTCACTTCTCTTCGCGACGCACAGAAATATTTCCTTTTCTTTTTTGTACTTAATTTGTTTCAGAAAATCAGAAATAAGTGATTTTGTTCAATTCACCCATTCCGAAAATTCTGAGTGAGCTCTTCAAGGGATATCTTTTATCCGGGCCATGGATAGATATTTTCCCTCTCTCGCGTATTCATTCCGAATATTTGAAATGATCGATCGGTGGAGATTTTAGTCCGAGCATATCGGGGTTTGCATGATTTCAGCCCCAATTTTACTCGGGATGACTCTCATCCGAAATTCGACCATACGCAGAAATTTATTTCTGTTTTCTGCTGTTTTACCCATTTTGAAAATTCAGAACAAATAAATCTTTCCTTCATTCATTCTGAAATTTTGAATAAATGGGTTTGAGGGTTGTTTTTATCCGGAACTCCGGACAAATATTTTCCTCTATATACACTTGCTCTAATTTAAAACAATGTGTTTTTTATATAAGGGAAAAAATTGCGTTCAACAGCCCCATTAAATATTTTTACAGAAAACTAATACTTCTCACCAAGGTTAAATCTCGGGGATCGGGATCGGATCGGTCGGCCCAAAACCGATCCGACCGGCGATCCCGAGCCCGGCTCGGCCGATCCGGGCCGAGCCCGACCGGGTCTGGCCAAGCAAAAGGGGTGGATCGCCCCCCTTAAAAAAATTGAAAAAAAAATAGAAAAATATGAAAAAATAGGAAATATATGAACATTGTATTTATGAACTGAAATACATAAAAAAAATGTATTTATTGGAATCGTACATTATATTGTGTGGACATAAGGTTTACATAATCTGTCCAAGACATATAATGTTGGTAATATGCCTCATATTGAGTCAAATATTGACTATAGGCATCCGTGTTCGCATATATGATAGTGATTGGTGTGTAGCCCGGTATTTCAGGCACTTGATATGAGCCATATGACTCATATGAGTCATGTGAATGTGAATCGGACTCAGTGGATTGTGCATATGCTCCACCTCCGGTGTAATATGATGCATCCGGGTATTGAGGATATCCCAGTAGCCTCCCTGCCCTTGGTAATATCTTTCAGTGGAAGCATAAGATGATGTATCTGACGCTTGCTCCATGGTCTCAAACTCCATCCGTAGCTTTTCTTGACGCTCCCACTCCTCTTGCATCTTCTTCTTCTTCATTAACCAATTCCGTCTATGCGGAATGAAGTTGGGATTGTATCCCGAATCTTCGGATGCTCCTTGCCCTTGCCCTTGCCCTTGCCCTTGCAATTGAGATGCCACTTTCTTCCCCTTTCGTGCATATTTTTGACTTGAGGTTTGTGCTTCCCTCCCTTCCCTACTCCCATGATGTTGATCTTGAGTAGCATGGGTGAAGTCTTCCTCTCCGGTGAATACAATAGGGTCGGGTGGCGGTGCCGGTGGCGTTACACTGCTGACAACTAGGACATCTCCTCCATGATCGGATCCCTCACTAGGAGTACTTGTCTTCGATGTCGAGTCATTAGAAGTTTGGTATTGAACATTATCGCTTGGCTCCGGGTTTCATCATCTATATCTTCCTCGATCGTGTCCAAGTCTGCAATGCTAATGCCATGTTTCGTGCTCCTTCCTCTTGCACCCACTGTCTTCTTTTGGCGTTTAGGGGCTGGGGGAGTTTCGAACTCCGGAAGCAAAGGCACATCATCAAGCTCACCTAAATGAGACATAAACATGTTAAAATGAGAAATAAATAATTTATAAATGATGCATGTACATTGTAAATGTCATTTACCTTCAGCCCATGCACGATCATGCGGGTCGAACTCTGGTTGAACCGAAGTGCTTGCATTTACCCATGCATGTAGTGGATGTTCCTCCTCAAAAACTTCTTCTATATCTATTGTCTCCGATGGAGTTGCTTCAGCTTGTTGTTGCCCCGAGGATCTATATCTCTCTCTATCTTGAACTTGCTTGATTAATTGGAGGTTTTTAAGCTTCAATCTCATGTTGTAGTGGCAAAATACCAACTTCTCAAGATGTGCAGACTTCAACGGTTTTCTTTGTTTTGTGTGGATCAAGCCAAATGTGCTCCAGTTTCTCTCACACCCTGTGGCAGACGTTTTTGGCTTAAAACCCGAATAGCTACATAGGCCAAGTCTTCATATCCATAAGTTCTTCCATGATCCAACCACCAATCCGCTGTAAATGAAGCATGTATAATGTGTTAGAAAATAGAACCAACTCATTGTACATGCAAATAAATATGATGAGTAACTTCTAACCTGGACTCAAAATCTGAGCAGCTCGTTGTGCCGTGCTAGTACCAAAGTGGTAGAGTTGAAGTCTATAATCATGCATTTGTTTGCATGCTATGATTGCCCTATCCTCATGTCTAGCATCCGTTTGATTACATTTTTGGCCCCAATCAACACTTCGGAGGAATTGTCATAGTTCTCCCTCCTCCCATCAGTCCTATACATGTATTGGGGGTTGAAGAAATGCCCTACATGTAGAAGATAAATGTTAAAACATGAGTTGCAAATAATATGTAATCACAATTCACAATAGTTAAAGTGTTATGCTTACCTGCAGCATGAAGATCATGATGCAATGTGTGCTCCCATCGCCGATCTACGATTTCCCACCACTTGGCATACGTTGTTTTGTTGTTCATTTGGATAAGCTCCTTTGCTCGATCCATAGCCTCGTACAAGTAACCCATCTCGGATCTCCTCTCCCCATCTACCGCCCTTAACACTCGAACAAGCGGTTCTACTACATTCAACACATTTTGGACCCCCTTCCAAAATGGCTTTGATTGGATAATGTCGGTCACCTTCTTTCCATTCTCCCTCACCCGTGTAGGAGCATGTCGGTACATATAGTTTTCCCACTCTTCCGATGCTACCATCCTAATAAGGTTGCTACGTTGCCCATTTATGCTATCCAATGCAATATATTGGGATGCAAACCTTGTAGGTGCTGGCCGAAGCAACTCCCGTCCATGTGTATGCGTCCTCATGATGTCCAATATGTGTTGTGGTTGTAGATGAAGTGGTACGAACCTTGCATTGTTGACCACATTTTCCACCATTGGATCTTCACAAATGTCTTCTAGCATTAAGTCAATGCAGTGCGCGGAGCAAGGAACCCAAATAAGTGTTCCCTTTTCTCCATTAGTTTTTGGCCCGCCAACTTGAAAGCCGCTGCATTGTCGGTTACCACTTGGACAATTTTTCTCTCCAATCTCCTGCACCATCTCATCCATCAACTGAAATAGGTAGTCCGCATTCTTCACCTTGCCAGAAGCGTCTACCGACTTCCAAAAAACAGTCCCTGCTTTGCAGTAGATTAAGAAGTTTATCATACTTCTTCGTGTATGCCTGCACAATTCCATATGAAAAATTAAAACCTATGTCTTATTAATGAATAAGTGAATAACAGTTAACTAGCCAAACACTTGTACATACCTGTCCATCCATCGCACATTAACGTGCAACCATATCATCCCATATTCGTTCAAATGTGGAAACATATGCCTTCATATCTTCAACTCCATATCCAAGTATTTGTTGTAGATTTCATATGAAGTAGGGCCTTCCACCCCTTTGCCCACTTCACCAATAGTCTCTATCATGGACTCATAATATGGTCCTTTTGCTGCATTAGCCGGTATGCTGTTGAAGAAGAACCATCTTGACGTCGCTCTCCCTATCTTCTCCTTGCATATTTTCAAATTCTTGAATGCTGCAGAAATGGATGGTTGCTTCTCCCTTCGCCTGGTGAGAAATGGGTCTATTGGTCCCACTCTAGGATCTCCGTCTCTAGGGATATCCACTGGAACCTCAGGTATATTTGAACTCATTCCAGCACTTGAACTCCCTTGTCCGCTACCCCCATGGCCACTACCTTGACCTACGTGACGACCGGTACGTCGGAGATAGTCCTCTTCGCATTAGACCTTCGACTTGCTTCCGATGCCCGACGAAATTGTTCTATAATATGAGATAGAAATAGAATGAGGGTCGGAGGGTGCTTAAAGCCTTAAACTAAAATAAATGTTTCAAAAGTAAGTTAACTAATTACTAACCTTCTTCATCTTGATCAAGATCAAAGAATTGTCTCCCTCTTGGTAAATCTACGGACCTTCGAGGAGGGGCAGATAAATCTTCCCGGATTTGTTGCCGTCTTCTACTAGTGTTTGCTTGGATGTCTCTTTCTCCTTCATATATTGGCAAAATTGCATTCGAACTTCAGCAGGAACTCTCGAGCATGGTGCCACCTCACCTTAATTCCCGCTAGATGTTGTTTCAAACGAAATATGCGCCCGATAAGACCCGGTCACAATATTTACATTGGACCTTCCTTCGAGCCATGTCCACAACGATACCATGAGCCCAAGCGGGATCGGTGCTAGGAGGGTACTTGAAGAATGGGGAGCCGGAGCAGCACCACCTTCGGCGGCCATCACTTACAACACAAAAAAAGAAGTTAAATAATAATAAAACAGAAAATAAATAATTTTTTTTGCGGATGAGAGAGAGGGAGATGAATCGCAGCCAAGAGTTCGGGCCAAGAGTGTGTGTGAGAGAGCCGAATAGTCGAACAAGAATCCCAAGAGTGTGAAAGATGAGATCGCCTCCCAAATAGTGCAAAATAGTGCCCGAGAGAGAGAGAGAATGCCCAAAATATTGAGAGGAGGGGAGGAGAACTCAAAACTTGAGTTTAGAACATATTGGGGGCCTTTGGGGGTTTATATAGACCCCCAAGGCCTCCAAAGGCTCCAAAGAGCCGTTTCTGGCGTTGGGGAACAGTCCCCAACGGCTAGAAAACGGCTAGTTCTGAACTAGCCGTTGGGCCGCGGATCGCCCCGGTCCGGGCCGATCCGCGGCGGACCGGCCGGGCTCGGCGATCCCGCCGAGCCCAGCCGAGCCCGACCGATCCGAGCGCAGGGGACCGGACAGGTTACCCCGGCTCGGATCGGAGGGGCCAAAACCGAGCCAACTCGGGCGATCCGATCCCGAGTTGGCCGAGTTTTGATTCCCTGCTTCTCACTTACTCTGAAATTTGAATCCTGCTTTTTCTCCTGTTTGGCAGCTACATGCTGGTCACTTGTGATACTGATATTCAGTACTTTTAGATAGACACATTTATTCTTGGGCATTCTCTGTATCATTTACTGTATCCATGCTGAGGTTTCAATTCTTTCATGAATGAAAACATTTCAATGTTTCTTCTGTAGGTCTCCAAATGGTACGGAAAGCATTGACAACCATTTCCATTTCACCCTATTTTGAGAAAAAAACGTACCTGCAAGTATTTTGTCTAGCTTTGTTCGGGATGGCCTTGTAAACTGTTAGCTCTGTGGATTCACTATTTTTATCCAGACAGGTCCTTCTGGGTTTATTATGTGTGTGGAATGATCTTTCTTGGATATTCTGCCAGTCCTCCCATATTAGTATTTATTATCTATCTTTTATTTTCAGCTGACGTGTAAATTAAAATGGAGTTTTTTTAATTTTTTGTCCCTATAATTTCTTTGCAATTAGTCTCTAGTGTCTAGTCCATATGCTCAGGCCATGGAAAAGTTTGTAGTTTACTACATAGTAAACAAGTACTTTTGCCTTTTTCCACTACATATTAAAACATGGTTCATCTGGTATCCCTAAGCATTTGATTTATTTCATTGCAGTTAAGCATGGAGAGCAATGAGGAGGGACGAAGGGGGTATCGATTGACAGGAAACCTCCTCCATTTGAGACAGGTGACTGATTTTGGAGAGCCTAGAACAAATGGTCTGAAATGGTGTAAGGAGCTTTCTTCTTTAGGGGTGGGGGTCAAGGATGTAAGAACCTTTTCTTATTTTGCCTCTAAAAAACAAGGACTAGTTTGTATGCCATTTGGTTGCTCTGCATTTGTGTAACATACGTGCTCACAGCACAGTACATGTAAACACATTGAATTTGATCTAAATATGTATGGAAAACATTGGCATATTTTTGTGACATCACAATTTTTGGACCAAAATAATTATTTTCGGTCGAAGCAGGTGACCTTTTTGTAAATCTGTGGAAAGAATGGCAACAGAACGTGTACCTTCAGAATCCCAGAAAATATATGACTTCACTTCAACAGACTGTTAGTCATCTTAAGCTATGATTCCTCTATTAGACATTCATGCCATTTTGTTTCCTGATTTCTTACTTGTTTTTTCTGGAACTACAACATTGTGCTTCTATTGTTAGGGTTCATTTTGAAGTACGACTCAATAATTAAGACCAAGAAGACAGAAGAGTATATAGTTCAGACAACAATTTTTGCATATGTTTGTCTCTGGAACTTAAAAGGGAAGGGAGGTCAGCAAAATTAAGATTAAAAAAAATTGTAAGGTGTTTTGAGAAGTATTGAGCTACTTTTTTTAATCCTTTTTGGGTCGGGAACTACCTACACTAACCTATTTATACAACCTTACTTTAGATTCCTTTAAAACTGACCCTGCTGGGTTTCAAACCTGAGACCTCTTAAACCTTGGTGTGCACAGAGGGCCTTATTCAGCTGCTTGCCTGCTTCTGCAACACCCAAGACATGGATAAATTTCTGTACTTCCTCTGAAACTAAGAGTGATGCTTCTTTTGCCAGCAGTCATTTTGGAATTTGGAATCATCATCATCATCAACAACAACAACAACATTAGATCCTTATCCCAGGAGTCATTTTGGAATTTGGAATCATCATCATCATCAGCAACAACATTAGAGCCTTATCCCAGGAGTCATTTTGGAATATGAAACAATAATTGCTTGCCAAGATGAAGATGCAAAGGGACTGAAGGAGGATACAATTTGGGTCATGATTGGGCATCTGTTGTCTTTAGAACTTCAAGGGGAATGAGGACAGGAAAATCAAATAAAAAAATCATGTGAGGATATATGTGAAATTTTCACCTGCTTCTGCATCATCCGACATGCACATAAATTCCTGTCAGGATATCTCCTCTGAGCTGTCCCAAACTTTGATAGTCCATGAAAATCCCACTAGTTTCAAATAAAGCTTTTTGTGTTATCAGGTGTCTGCTCAGTTTTCATATGTGGATCTCAACCTTGCCTAAAGATTAAAATCTTGGTTGATGACTGAAGGCAGGCTGATTACATCCTCTTGATGATGCAAGGTAATTGACCTTTGTACGTTTTCTTTTTATTTGGGGCACAGATTCCTAGACATATGAAGATGTATGTTCTATAACAACTCTGCTGCCATTTTGGGAACCCAAAGGCAAAAGATTGCATTTTGTTACAACCAACCTCTCATGTCATTTTTGGCTGGTTGGCCAGTATCTTTTGGCTCACCTCTGTGCCTGACATTGATCTTTTGAGAAGAGAATGGAGTGATATATGAAGATATACTTCTGCCAGGCGAACAGGAAATTCCTGCTTGAACACACCCAAAACAAGGTTTATCATGTAGATCTGGCATATTTGTGCATCAACTCCAAACTAATGGATGCATATTTTGATGTTATTGGACTATTGGAGTGTGTTTTACTGTCGACTCAGCAAGGTGATCTGTCTATGTTTCTTCCTGTTTCATATCAAGCAGTTCAGTCACTTTCTTTACATAAGTTGTATTTTGACAATGCAAAGTCTCTTTCATCTGCATCGTGCATTCCACAATTCAATTTTCTTCGTAGAAAAATAATCAGCAATCTTATATAATGTCATTTCTTTTTCATCTGTTCCCGAAAGGGACTTCTTAGTGACAAATGCCTGCGTAAGCAAAGAGGGGGATGTCCTTTTTGCTGAGGTAGGGACTATCATTGTTACATGGACAAAAAGCCTAGTGACATGTAAAGAAGCTTCATCAGTTGGTCGCCAGTATTATCAAGAAAAAAGAAGATTTTTAATCATTCTTACATGCTAAAAATTACAAGGATTTGGGAATGAAGAATGCCCTCTAATGATAACACAGGTTCTCAAAACCCATGTACTCATTTGTCTGCAGTTTCTTAATCATGTTTGCTATACCCACTCCACCTGCAGTAGATGATAAACACAATGAGCTTGGAGTGTAGAATCAAATGGAACATTATACATACATCATGAACACAGTTTTGCTTCCTTCCTTCCTTTTTTTTTTACCTAAGCTGATGGCGCTCACGAAGATGGTCAGTGCCAAGACAAAAATGATCAGGGATGCTCGGCCTAACAGCACGATCAGCTTCCTCACTATATGTTGGCCCGTGAATGCAGCAATGGTGGCCAGCGTCACAAAATAGGCAGCTGGAACACACACAAAAAAACCCAAAAATTTAAATTGTTCTTGCAGCAGATGGGGCGTCACCTGGAGATCTCAACTGGGTTTTGATTGAGGAGCTCAAAATAGTTCATCATCTTAGACACACAAAGGGGTAATCCTTACAGCATATCTAGGTGTGTAACAAGTGCTAATGTGATGAACGCATCACTATATGTGATTGGGAAACTTTTACTACCCATCTGGGGCAGGCAGCGGAAAACTGGAGTTAGACTCGCAGTCATCAATGTGCTGTAGGTTCCATCAGATTGTTTCTAGGGTGGGTAACATATAATCTATCTCAGACGAGTAACAAGTCATTCTTGGTCTATAGACTCTATACACAGGTGACAAGATAGAGAAGTAGAAAATTGAGAGAAGATAAGATGCCATGCATCTTGCATCTGAGTTTTGGGGGGTAACAAGAGAGTAGAAGACTCTATATATCTTGTCTCAGAATTTGTTATTCTCATATGAACCAATCATCCAATTATAGGCATTAAGATCAATTTCTAATCAAAACTTATATCAGTTGGTGTCGTCTCTTTGCAACTTACCGTATGGGACAGGGAAGCGGTTTAATAGGTAATACTGTATGACGGACATGGATGATGAGAACGCCATTACGAAGGTTGATGTCGCACTCGCAACCTATGAAAAGACATGAGGGAACCACATGAAAACGTGAGATAGGAAGAAGAATTCTATCTTCACGCAGAAAAAACTAAACTTGAGATCAGCAGTGTTTGTAATGAAGTTATGGAGAGGGAGAAAGGAAGAAACCTGCGGGGGAACTCCGAGCTCAAGAAAGAGTGGCCCCAAGATGAAGCCGCCTCCAAGGCCGAGTAGGCCTCCAACAATCCCAGCTAAGATCCCACAGCAGCAGTAGAGAAAAAGCTGATGGATCTTCCAGTTCATGTCCTGTTTCCCTCTTGATGAGATGTTCCTCTTCCCATTGTACAGGCTCATGGCTTCGTAAATCGTCACAGCAGCAGCAGTTGGCACCTTTGTTAATTTCACAAAGCACACAGTTTTAGAAATCTGTCCCCCCACTTCAAGTCTAGATTACAAATCCTCCTCCAGTGAAGGGTTGCATGGGTCTTGAAGATTTGGCATCTCAATCAAGTCAAGTGTGTGTGGGTCTTCACATTTATGAAGAGCTAAGTGATGACAAAGGATGGGGGATGATGCATGGTGGTCTTTTAGAAGGGAAATATACATCTTTACGAAGAAAGAGAAATATTTATTACCCATCAAACTTAAAACTAAAACACATGTTTGTATTTAAGGAGTGGTCTAGTAGTTACCCTCCATATACAATAAGATTATGGGGTTTCAAGGATTCAAATCTCATAAGAGTAGGGTTAAAGAAATTTATAAAGGATGATGTATAGGCTAATTTTCTCCACAAAAAAAAAACTAAGACACATGTGTGGTCTTGTGATTGGCTACTATTGTGTGTCTATCCGCACACTAACCAATGAGAGGGCCAGATATGTAGGACTGTAATCGGGTTGAGTTCGGAATCGAAAACACAGATTCGATTCTGATAATTGAAATATAATTTCGATTCCGATAAAATCAAAATAGTTAATTCTGATTTAGATAATATTATCGGAACCGAAATTCCAGTGCTTACCATGGTTTTACCTTTTAAGTTTATGGATAATTTATCGGAATAATCGATACCGATTTCGATTATTTTTCAATTTTGATTCCGATTTCGATAACTTCTCGAAATATCCTATACCGATTCCGATAAACTATCGGTATCAATTTTTAATTCTGAAATCGATAACTTTTATCGGAATCAAGTTGAAATATCGGATTTCGTTTGCAACCCTACATATATATGTTCCATTGCATCAATAAACATTTCTGGAAGAAAGTAAGTTTGCACTCGTGGGAGGTTTTACCTGTAATGCATTTAGAATCCAGTATTCCACGGAGCAGGTCTTGGCGAATGTCTGCACCAATCAACATATATATATATATATATATATAATTACATGTAAACAAGAGCGACAGCATCAGAAGAAGCGTAGGGAGATCTATATATGTACTACATTTGAATCAGGCGAGAAGTGCCCTTGTAAGTTCTTACCTTAACTATCTGCACAACAAGGAATGCCATCCACACAAACATAAGCAGCATACAGTCTTTCCAACGAACATACTGTAAGATGGGTACCTGAAGAATGATATCACTTTTTCGTTACAGTTGATATAGATATATGTATATATATGATAAATTAATTAATAATCTTTGACTGTAAGAGGAGAGATTTTTACTGTAACAAAATTTAATATATATTGTAATAGAAGATAACATTTACTGTAATAAATTACACATCTGTTAGAGATAAAAAAAGTCAAATATTTGATAGAAATTTTAATTAATTTGACCATATATATATCAAAATCTTGCATATTCTCCGATATTCTTTATAGAGCAAATTAATTAGAAGTCTCTATCAGATTTTTGACTTATTTGTTAGTCTCTAACAGAGCTGTAATTCATTACAGTAAGTGTTATCACCTGTTACAGTATACATTAAGCCATGTTACAGTAAAGATCTCCATATTACAGTCAGGGACTTTTAATTAATTTGTCCTTCTTTATATTATAGCACATATATACTCCCATAATAATCACCAAGCATTCTGACCCCTATCATTTTAATATGCCGCTCCAAATTTATTACATTTCATGTTTTCAATGGAATATCCTATTTCTTTCATCACGGGACGACATATAATAAAATAAAGAATATAGGGACACGAAATAGAGAACACAAGGCTCTGAGGCATGTTTGGTATTGGGATAGAGTGAGGATATTCTCAAAATTTTGAAGATATCCTTAAAATTTTGAGAATATCTTCACTCTATCCTCAATCCATTTTGATACCAAACATAAGAGTTACATTAATTTGTAATTTCTCACAGAAAAAGAACACATAGTCCAGCCTCACCTCTTCATCTATTGGAGGCCTGGCCTGCAGCATGTTAGCAGTTGGGCCACTTGGGAGAGGCCTGTAGCCCAGTGCACTGCTTTCTGGAATCAAAATATAAGGGAAACTAATCAGAACCCAGTGCTGTTAGCATGGCATAAACTTATATAATGAGTTCATATTATAGCTAGTTGAGGCGCTTATATATGTACCAGTCGTCAGCTGTGAGGTTTCCAATATTTGTGCTGCTTCCTGAAAATATTGTAGAAATGTTCAAAACTGTGAAGGCAGGAAGACACACTCCACTATAAGATATAATATGGATGATAACTTGAACAAGTGTTATGCCATACCTTCTTCATTACAGTCTCCTTCTTCCAGGTCTCTATGCCTTTTATGAATGCCCTGGTTGATGTGCCTGCCACCAATCACCAGTACCATATGTTATTCTATGAAATAAACCTAGGGTCTTAATTTGCCAAAGCTTCACAGCTCTAATCCTGTTTGACAGGGGTACCCCTGGTTGGTTAAAGTGCCAAAAACACTTTGGAGAGGGTGGTAGCGCTACTCAGGGGTAACCTTGGTAGCCCCAGGTTACCCATGGGTAACCCTGTCCCACCTCAAGAGGTGGGGCAGAGTTACCCACCGTGGGTAACTCTTTTTTTTTGAAAAAATTTATAAAAATAATCATTAAATTGTAAATATTATTTTATTACATATCTCTAAAGAGGTGGGGCAGAGTTACCCACCGTGGGTAACTTTTTTTTTTTGAAAATTTTTATAAAAATAATCATTAAATTGTAAATATTATTTTATTACATATCTCTAAAGAATATCTTACTTTTTTATTACACAAAAAAGATAATTTGAGTCAAAATTTTAAGTTGACTAAAAAATAAAAAATAGATAAATCTATCTTTGGTTAGTGGTGGTTAGTGGGGTAAGTTGTCAAAGTGAAAATATGTAACTTTTTGGTTAAGAAACCCATGGTTAAACTACCCATGGGTAATTTAACCATGAATCAAATAGGTAGGCTCAGCTGATAACAATGATAAACGTTGTTGGCACTGTACTACCGAAGTTTGGAATATTCCACACTTAGATCGGGATCTCGTTTTCTTCTGTTGGAATACTTTTTCAAATAAAAATTTAAACATTATTTTTTTTTAAAAAATCCAATTTCTTAATGTGCTTGGATATATATGATTCCTTAGACATCTAAACTTTGTGTACATATGATACCTCTATCGATGTTGTTTTATCCCCTTTTGGACAAATGGAACTTAAAACAGGCAAAAGATAATAACACGATGAAGAATCTTTCCCGTACGTTTTCTTTACAATATGTGAGTGCACATGCATTCATGACCAGTCTAACCTTTAAACCTCAGACCCCACGCCACCGTGAACTTATCTACAAAGTACCTTCTTAATTAAGGTTTCTTCCTTGGTATACATACATACATAAGGGACGGATACAAAAATTTTATTGAATGGGGTCACTAAAATTATTATTTAATATTTATATAAATAATATATTATATATAATATAAGTAAATATAATATACGTAAGGGATGACCCCAATGAGACAATTCAGTGGAGTCACTCTTATATAAAAGCTCATCACAATGTCAATTTATATGGTCATTTCACACCAAAAAAAATTGAGTGGAGTCACGTGATCCCACTCATTTTATGATGCGTCTGTCCATGTATATTATGTATGTATGTATATATAGGGATCTCATTAAATTTTTAAACTCTTATAATTACTTTAAAATGTAAATCTAAAAAGGTCAAAACTCTCATAATTAGTGACTCCACTGGTTAGACTACCCTCTTGGTGATTCTAAGGAACAAAATTATTGGGTCATCTTATTGGATAAAATATATATATATATATATATTATATATATATATATATATATATATATATATGGGTGTACATATACAAATGGGGCAACTAAGAGGTGGGTATGTTAAATAAGTACCAAGAAGAGGACGATGAGGAGGATGGTGACCATCCAGTCGGGGAAGATGACGTTGAAGGTGACGCCGATGCTGATGCCGAGCATGAGCATTGGCTGGAAGAGGAGTGCCAGGTCGTAGTCGATGACCGGCAGCTGGTCCATGGTCGGATGCCTCATCCTCAGGTTGTAGTACACGGTGGAGCTCGCCGCCCCCATGATCATGCACTTGGAGAGGGCGGTGGAGGACTTGGGGTCGAACCCGATCACCAAGGTGAACATGGGGACGAAGATGCCGCCGCCGCCCACCCCGCCGACGCTGCCGAGGGCGGCTCCCAGGAAGCCGATCACCGACCCCACCACCAGCTTCCAGCTGAACTCCATGTCCTGCGCATAATTTGATCCATGCATGTCCACCCCATACTTAATCCATTCATATTTCAGAACTACCCATATATATATATGATCAGAAAAACTAATTATTAGAAGACAAAAATGCACATGGTGAAGTCCTGCATCTCAGGAACATGCATGAGACATGTTAACATGATATATATATTCTCTTCAAGAACAGAAAAGAAAAAAAATTAAGAGAATAAATAATCTTGTCTGAGGAGTAGTAAAGGAACTGTACAGTCTGAAGAAAAGGGAACTGAAACCAAGAAGGCTGGGTTGTTCACAGTTGGAGCTACGTACGTACAGAGAGTTTAGATTGGATCAGAATATATATTTATAATTAGGAAAAAGTATAACAAATTAACATCTCAGATGTTGAGAAAGTTTTTTTTTTTTTGAAAAAAAAATCGACGTCTAATTACTACAAGCTGAGGAGTTTTTAAGGCAGATTTTGCTCACCGGCCAAACATGCCTGTAGGCATGAAGCAGGGATCTGACGAAGGTGGTGAGGGCGCCGAACGGCTCTTCCGCCACTGGCGCCCGTGGGGCGCCCCTTCGCACACCAGTACTTGATCTCAGAGAAGTCCTCTCCGCCACGACGGCCTCCCCCATCAACACCAGAGCGCCACAGGCGAGAAGGGCCGTCGCTGAACCGGCCGCTATCGCCGTCGGCGCCACCGCTGGCGCCGCCCGCGGCCGGTCTCCTGCACCCTTGGACCACCCATGCCCAGGAGAGAAGAGCGCTGGCGAAGGCGTCCAAGAGCGGAGATCAAAGGGCCGCTGCGAGCTCCTGTTGCCGCCACCGCCTCCGCCTCCGCCTCTTCTTCAAGTATCACATACAGAGATTGAACAATCTCTGTGTTGGGTAACATCTTTTATACCTCTCCGAAGGAATCGAGTTGTGCAGAAATCTAAGCTTGTCGGCCTGTCTGGTTCATCTCTCTCTCTCTTCTCTCTCTCTCTCTCTTCTCTCTCTCTCTCTCTCTCTCTCTGTGATTATTCTCTTCTCCTTCATCGAAACAACCACAGCTGCATGTTACAGTACTGCATGTACACCCCCCAATCTCTACTCCTTCGTAGAAACACCGATAGCTGCCTCCTACATGCAGGTACTCTCTCTCTCTATCTCTCCTTCCCAGAAACACTCATTGCTGCATGTTTCCCTGTACGTACACCTCTCTCTCTCTCTCTCTCTCTCTCTCTCTCTCTCTCTCTCTCTCTCTATCATACACACAACACACGGATCGGAGTCCGTAAACTGCAAGTACTTATATGTGCACAATCATTGCACTTGTTCTGACATTGCCCGCCGGCAACCTCCTGCTGGCTGCAGCATTTTTCGTTTTCCCTCTTTTACACGAAGAATTTTCTGGTTTCTATCGGGCTGCCACACAGTTCTTCTTGGGAGAGGTACGTACGTACTTCGGGGAGGAGCGAAACCAGTTGTTACCACGGTGAGGAAGCCCCGCCTCGATGGAGCCATGGACGGCCATTTGTGATCCGTATGTATACCGTTGCATGGAATGATCCTGACCCTCGGATTTTGAATCGTGCGGATAGGATTGTTTCTCGTCGCTCGCGGTGGTGCGGGGCACGATCGAGCTAGCTAGCTAGGGCCCCGAACCCCAGTGGATCCGTGAAGAGATGCCCGGTGAAGCTGTGAGGAAGCTACCTGTGAGAAAGGAAGGGGAATTATAATAATGTGTTATTCAAATGAGAAGGTGAATTTAGTGGTAGACTTATATATATAGTACAAATTTATTAATTTGTTCCGTATAGGTATCTTTAGATATATGTCACCCCCTGCAAGCCATATAATAATATTATACCATATATACTGATCAGGGGGCTAATTTATCTGATATTGATATATACTAGTCCTTCAAGCCTTGCAATATTCTTTTTTTTACTTTAATTATTCCGCAAGAATTAGGAACAATTAAGTTTAATTCTTTCTTGTAAAGAGGTACTCTGAAAGTACGAAATTTGCCAAGAAAACTGTGTCACTTAGACGGCTCCTTGCCAATAGGACTTGGGTTTGATGCAAGTTAACTCTCTTATTAGTCAGATAATTAATTGAGGACTATATATATGTATTGTGTGAAGGTTAGAAGAAGAGATGGCACGCAGAGCCATATATAAATGACTTGTTTTGTACAAAATGATTACTATGTTAAAATTTCGGTCAGAAAAAAAAACCCATCTGTTAATTATTAAGTTTTCATCCTAGCTTGGCAGCAATCCCATTGAGGGCTCCATTACTTAGCAAATTAATATATCGATACCATCTTGTTTTTTTTTTATGCACGAGATAAAGGCCCACAGAAACCTGCAGGCCAGCGTGGTCCTTGGTGGTGGTTCTTCCTCGGACAGACATGGATAGACCCATATATACTTGCTGTGGAAGCTTCAATGGTGTTTCGATGTCCCAAACCCCCATCTCCCTTTCACATATATACAAGAATAAGATGCCACATTATCCATGTTTGCCTTCCTGGCGACGTTCACCTAATTAGTCCAGAATTGCCACCACACCGCATGACAGGGAAGCTATATAACTCATTAACTTGCCCCCTCAATTCTCAGACTGAGTTGTCCAGACTTTACTTCTTCCAATGGGATATATGATTTGGCTAGTACAGCAAATTAAAGACAGCAATAATTTATTTTTAAGGGGAGCCGGAAAGGGGACTTGGGGAAAGGGATATATGGGATTCCTTTGTCTGTTCCATTAGACAAGAGTTTCTTATTGGAGTTATGACTGATGCAAACTAAGTGGAAACAAGAGACTTATTCAGACATTATGGGCACGTTGTACTCATTTGGTAGAGACTTGGATCTTCTATATATGATGATGATGATGAGTGGGGGCAAAAGTGATAGCACATATCATGCCTAAGTAACATTATTATTGTGTATATACCTTAGCCCAAACGGAAATGTCAGTGAGAATTCCGCACCGATAATCTTATGCATAATAATGTGTTCCCGGACAAGCTTTAAAATGCATTACTTTAGAAGTTCTAGGTATTCATGGACTGAGCTCAGCATATGCAACAGTACTGTAAGGGCGGATATGTGATAAACGAATTTGGTTGATTTAGATTGGATAATTAATTCGGAGGACAATACTTCATCTCTCACTTGACTAATAAGAGTCCCTCACAAATACAGTAAATATACATACATAAGTGCAACAAATATTTTTCGATATATTTTTTTTAGTAACTTAAGCTAAACTTATATTTGGTCTCCCCGAGAGGAGTTGCTTAATTAGTCGGACGTTATCCCGTGGTAAACTGGGTTATACAATCTAGACTACCAAACCATTTTTAAGCTTAATTGACCGGTTAAGGACAAGTAACCCCCAAAAGCTGTATCAAATCAAGCTTAAGGTCATAACTTGTGACGGCCCTCGTTATTCAGACCCGTTAGCCCCATAACGTGCCTAACACGAGTCCGCCTCCCGCGACCGGGCCGAAGCCTCGCAAGGGATATCAAACTACTAGTCCGTAGGAATATAAAGGAACCAGCTCAAATATATATAAGATTTGTCAATCTCACAAATATTTATTAGAAATGTACATAGCTATAGCACAACTGTAACCAAACTACAACAACTACCTGGGGCATACCCCGAGGTGTACAACAGAAAAGTAAATTACACTGCCGGTGGTGCAGACCCTCCGCTACGATGCGGCTCAGAACTAGACGACAGGTGTGAGGTTTCCTGCTCTCCCTCACTTGAAAGAGTAGGGGGGGTGAGCCTCTCGAGTCACTGGCTCAGTAGGGAAACTCCCTAGAGACCGAGCAAACCAACACAAATAGTAAAACAGGAGATTACACTAACAATTCATAGGACTATATAGCATGATATAAAACTGTAGATACCACTTACCACTTGCCGCTTAATAGAAACTAATAATGATAAATAAACAACAAACCCAAACAAGTGTACGAGCTACAGTAGGAAAACGCCTCATTCGGGCCACGTGGACTGACTCGCGACACTAGCTACTGACCCGGACAAACAACACAGGACTACCTCTCAGTCTCGCAGCCACGGACAGAAGGTCCAGCTGCTGCTCCACTAAACTAGTACAAAGAACTATGGAGTCCAACTAAACCACCACAACCTGCAGGTCACACACCCCGCAGGCCCATGCCTGACACCTTTAGGGACTCTGGCCCGAGCTCCCTAAAGTGAGGTACTGAAAAACAGGACTAGCTGGGACCCAGTACGTCTACTGGTGTCCGTCTCCCCCAACTACGAGCGCGCTACAAGCGACAACACAACAAACTCTCCCTAGTCGTTGTCCCACTGCCGTCTTTCCCTCAGCCGGATGTACTACTCAACACAAGAGTGAGGGTGTCCAGGAAGATGACAAAACCTCGACGGTACTCAGTATCGGGACAAGCCCCGAGCACACACGTGTCTGGCTCACACAAAACCTGGGGCTCCCAACTGAAGAGGTATCCACGGTCGGCGTCAAACTACACGCCACGTACACGAAAATCACGTGCACAACGCACAAGCCACGTGAAACCTCCACGCAAACCATGTGAACACCACGCCAACCACACACACCACACGCACCCCGAGCGTTGAGAGTGCCAATGCACCTCTTACCATTACCGCACAATACACATACGATAATCCGATAATATCACACTAGCATACCCATGCATAGAACAACCTCAGCTATGATCGCGACGGGGTTTAGTGTCGCCTTCAGAACGCGACAGCTCGATATGTCGCCTTTAAAAATAAGAACGCGACGAATCGTTCTGTCGCGACATTGTCGGGACGCCCAGGTTTGTCGCCTTCACAGGTGCAAACCCTAATCCAGAATCTATCATCCGGAACACCCCCAAAACCCCTATAATCTATGGTTTCCATTCCATTTACATGCTTTAATGTGTTCCTACACATGCTATCTACTGTTTAGAGAGCTAGAAACACATCATTCACAACACACGAGCAATCCACGGATCAAACACGGGAAATCTCCCTACCTTCGCGAAGCAGGCGAAGTACGGAGCCCACACGATATTTCCCCCGCTCCACACAGCGTCATCGCGGCAAGAACACGTCAAACTAAGTTCCAACAAGTCGAGTCACCCAGAAATCCTCCAACACAACCCCCTGGCCGAGCAGAGCTCATGTGAGCTCTGTTCTGCGGGGTTCAATAAAAACACTTCACAGTTAAGAATGCGACGCCACACTGTGTCGCGACCTGAACGCGACACACTAGTCCGTCGCCTTCAATAAGTCGACGTCAGCAAGCTTGGCCTATGCGCAACACGTGGCGCGCATGCAGACGAAGACCAAAAACAGCGATTTCATGAACGCGACGCCCTGGGATGTCGCGTTCAAAACGCGACGCCCTTCACTATCGCGTTCACAGATAGTGAATCAGTGAGTACTTTGGGCCCAAATCTCCGGTCCACAGAGCCTCACCACCTGCGGAAAATATCTGCTACTCACATCATTGGCCACACACTGGCCTCCATACACACAGGAAGATGATCCGAACGGCCGGAACGTCACATAACTCAACTCCCAAAGATCACTTGTGCTAGGGCCTTTTGGGATACCCTTCCGAAATGAAACCCAACATTTTGATTCACACACTGTTTTGTGCGAGGTCCTTCAAAAGTCTCCAGCACACTATTCCTCCCACGTGGTATCATCACCGTCCAACTTGAGATAAAATATAAGAGGTGTTGGCCATTCAGAGCGGTCGACTGCCTGTCCGAACCTGTCAGAATGTGTGGCTTAACGTTGAGGTATTAACAACAAATATTTAAAATATGTTTGGTATTAAAATAGATCGGGATAGAATGAGAATAACTTTAACATTTTAAACATATTTTTTTTTGGATACAAACATGCTCTTCAAATTTTATTTCAAGAAGTTGTTGATATCATATAATCAGACTGGTCAGGTCTAAAAAATTATATAAGATTAGATCTAGACGCTTTTCGAATTTTGTCGGCTCAAATAGATCTCGAGTTCAATAGGAGTGTGACAAATTATACTACATTACCTTCTATAAATCCAACCGCTCTTCGTTTAACCAACCAACGCTCGGGCATCTGATCACAAGTAGTGAGAAGATTCCTGAGGAGTTTTTAGAACCCAGATGATTAGTAAAACTCCGGCAACAACTCACGCGTTTTCCGTACTTGATCATATAATTAAAACTGGTATTTTTGGAATCCTTACTTAGTGCCTAAGGTCCGTACATAGAGAGAGAAAAAAATAGAGATGGAGAAAAATTACATTTGGAAATATGTTATCTCCATCTTTAATCTACTTATTATTTGATATTTTCAGAGATAAATCTTTGAAGATAATCTCATCCTTGATTTGGTAGAAATAGTATTAATGTGATGATAAAATCTTTATTTTTTATTATTATATCCTCTTCGTTTGATAGAAATTATGTTAGTGGAGATGCATTTTTCTCATCATCTCAATCCCACTTTAATTTTACCGTCTTTTGAGTGATCATTGAAAGTGATGCCTAAATATATAACTAGCATTAATTAAGAAGATAAGAAAAATATAATAGTAGTGTTAATAAATCAACAAAGTATGTAATTAAGATGGAATCAAAAGAATAGGAAAATAATAATAATAGATTCCTGTATTAAAATATAAAATATAAAATAAAATCAAACCCTCCCTTTTCAAATTCTGAAAAATATAAAATAAAATAAAAAAATAGAAGAGAAAAATGGATATAACATCCCAACAAAAACATGGGATGACTTATCCCCAACTTACACCTATTTTTTAAGAACATCTCCAAAATACCTAAACCACTTTTGTTCTTTTTTGTTTTGACATACCAAACATGGGATGAAGTTAGATTCACCCTTATCCCCTACTTAATCACATACCAAATAGAGCTTAAAAAGGGCAATAAATGTGATATTAATTGTTTGACAAACAATCTTATAAGAGAAAAATTGTGTCAATTTTTCAACTAATAAGATTACTTGTCAAATAATCTACATCACTTTTATCATCCTCCTTGAAAGACAGTAGGTATTTCTCATGCGCTAAAATCCTATCCAGTTGGTTTTCCATCCACGGGTGACGACAGATGCAATGGGCCGCCACCAAGAGAAACCAATGACACAACGCACTACGGAGATGATTAAAGAATAAAATACCCTACTAGAGATGAAAACCCAAAAACCCTGTCCGGAAAACTCACGATCTCCCACCAAATGCATTGGATTTTGGAGACATGCGCAACCTTGAAGTGTCCGGTTCAAATGTAGTATAGTTATTTGTTAAAACCTTAGTCAAAGGCAACATCCAGGGATCAAGTATCTTCTAACATCGCTGATAGGCCTGCAAGCACTTACCTTCTTCTCAGACCTTCAGCTCGCCGATGAAGGTGAATCATCTTCCCATCTCAAAAAAACGGAGAAGAAATGGTTTCTCGAATTCTCTTTACAGTTACCAACCAACGTGAGGCAAGAAGAGCGTATATTACAAGGAATTGGGAGGTGGTGCTGGAGGAGGGCAGAGTTCCACTCTTAGAGCAAATCTTATTACAAACTGAACACCGTTACTAAACAACCACCTTCTCCGTAGCATAACTTAACGAAGAATAACAGACTCATATGTACAAACAAAGCCGTAACTATGCGGGATTAAAGCTATGTTTGGTATTTGGATAGACTGGGGATAGAGTGAGGATATACCCCAAAAGTTTGGAGATATCCTCACTCTATCCCTACCAAACATAGCGAGGAATAAAATCTCAAAAGCACTACTAATGGGGGCGTTGGGGGTTGAAAGAGACGAGTTATGCGACAAACGAAGATATTACCTGCACATCAGTTTGGTGGCATCAAGGGATTAATGGCACAAGATCCC
The DNA here is from genome assembly GCA_014218235.1 of Colocasia esculenta. NCBI lineage: Eukaryota > Viridiplantae > Streptophyta > Magnoliopsida > Alismatales > Araceae > Colocasia > Colocasia esculenta. The sequence goes on along the minus strand of CM024753.1, from coordinate 25,662,736 downwards.
ACCATTTATTCGATACGTTCATACATATAAAGCAAGAAAAATTCCCTGACACGATAAAACATCGACTCAAACTACCACAGGTAGCCAAGATAGGTTTTCAGAATACACGCCGGCTTCAAATCTGTCATGCTACAGCACACGGGGGTTTTGCAAGCATAAACAAGAATAAAGACGACGTTAACAAGCGAGTACCTATTGTTCAAAACAAAAGGAAAGGACGATCCCCCTTTCATACACAGAGACAGGCAGCTTGAAGCCCACCACTAGAGGCATAGACTAAAGCTTTTAGCTGAAATCGTTTAACAGGAGGGAAGGCGGGCATCCACGGAGTCCAGCGGGTTCGTTCTTGGAGATCAAGTCAACCTCAGGTTTCAAGCAACTGCATGTGAAGATAGGTAATGGAAAGGAAAAGGAATATATCACATCAAGATGCTTTGACAAGGCGGATAGAGAGGGGGGTAAAAAAAACTTGCCCCAGTTAATTATCACAAGAAGTGCAGGGATTGCTCCTTCCATCTGAAGTAGATATTAACAGGATAGAACTTACCAGCAGTAGCCACTTATCCAGCAGCACCAACTCAATACCCATACTCACCCGAGAGGGGCTTCTCCGTCTTCTCTTTCTCACGGGGGTCGGAGTCAGCATGGTCATACTGACCTTGATACTCGCCAGGCTCCATCTGATCATATTGTCCCTGGTCTTCATCTTCAGGCTCCCGTTTGAACTGCTTGCGATCTCGCTCATACTCTCCAGTGGCCTGGGGATTGTCATACTGTTGATTTTCATAGTAGTTATAATTATGCCCATGGCCGTAGTCACTGCGCTCATTATACCATTCATGGCTTTGATTAGGTTTGCCATGATCCCTCTCCTCGTGCTTGGGCTCAACCTGAGTGTAGTCTGTCTCTCTCCCACGAGCATGGCTGCGATCAACATCATGGCTGCCGCGATCATAATCTCTTCCCCTCTCCCTGTCTCTATCACGCCGCTCACGGTCATGTTCACGACCCCCGTCGTAGTCACGGCCACGTTCCCGATCACGATCTCTCTCACGACCCCGATCACGATCTCGACCACGTTCTCTTTCCCTTTCCCTGTCCCTGTTCCTGTCACGGTCTCTGTGCTGATGTCTATCATCTCTCGCATCCCTATCACGTGTCCTGTCATGAGAACGTTCAGGTGACTTCTCTCTCTCCCTGTCTCTATCCTTTCCCCTTTCTCGGGATTTCTCTCTGTCCCTGTACAAAACATCAAATTACTCAAAACCACAAGGGAGTAAATGCAGGAAATAGTCTGCTACACTAACTCTTGTTACTTTGAGAGAACGGAACAAAAAAACACTTTCAATTTGTTAGTGCTAAAGTTGGATACCTTTCTAGATGACGATCCTCACGAGCCCTGTCCTCACGAGCCCTAGGCTCCTCTGATCTATTATGCCCTGCAGCCATCTGCTGTGGGTCTCTGACAAGGAGCAGAAAATATCAATAAAAGCACATGATAAATATTCCTCCCACAGAAGCGTATTAGTTAAGATCGAACAAAGACACATTAAAGCTCAACCAAGAATAAATGTCTCTGACTGTCAAATTTGTATCATTATTAGACAACTTACACAAGCTTACAACGACTTCTCACAACTATGACCCCAAGTATTAATAAGGCCTGAGCGGGCATGATTACTGAAGAAATGTACGAACAAAAGAAGGAAATGACATTCACCTGCCAGAACCTTTAAGGTTTACTTCTTCTCCCCCAACCCTAGTGGAGCCAAGTCCACCACCTAATCTCCGAGGCCTCCAATTAGCAACAGTTCTGCCTCGTTCAACGTCTACAAGTACTCTTCTAGCATCGACCTTTCTGCCATCAGCTTGCTTATATGCATCTGCATCACGAACAGGGATGAGTCAAAGCATAAAAGAAACATGTGGAACCTGAGATAGTGAGATGATAGCAGAAGAATAGCATACTCTTCATATCCCGAGTGTGCACATACTCGATAAAAGCATAACCTCTAGGTTTATTTGCCTCCTTATCAGTGATCAACCGCACCTATGTTTACAAATATGAACAAGTTAAAAGAAAAAATCAGCACAAAAGGAAACAAGGACAACAACAAAGATGAATATGCTCAGAATCAGAATCCAATCAAAAGAAAGATCATATAGAGCACTAAACCCTAAATTGGCACGGCAGATAGGCACCCTAGCCGTGCTCACCTTTTAAGGTGTACAGCTTCGCCATGCAGGATGGATCACCACCATTGCGATTCACTTGGCAGAAAAACTGATGTTTGTGCCCGATTAACCAGATTTCATATGGATAACCTTATATCCCCTTACCAGGGAATTTGTTTTAGAGAGAAAATAAATCCAGATCTGAATCACCAGGGAGTTCTAAGATAACTAAGTGTATGAGAGGAGAAGGATACCAGCAAATCTTCTGAATCATGGGATGATTTTTGTTTTCGCCCTTTAAGATCTAAAGCAAACATTCTCAGTATCATCATGAATGCAACATATTCAAAACTAAACTGGAAATCAGACTCTGACAGTATGATGAAGTGTTTGGTTGCCACATGAAGAACTTCTGAAAGTTTTGTGCTTTCAAATATTATCCCAAATTCAGATAGAGATTGCCCTGATGAATCTGAAGATGTAGAACACCGCTGAAGGTTGCTTCCAACATCATGCAACGGAAAGTAAGAGCAATGAGTTCACAGAGAGCATGTCCCGCTGAGGGTTACATAGGGAGGCAGTGACAGGATGCTATCTATCTAATGGATTCCTACTGACCATCACAATAAGGATAGGAAGAAAAGAAACTCAAAAGAAGTAGCACAAACCTTCGGCAGATATACCTGGAATTACTCTTATTTATGCTTACCCTCCATGTACCAAAAAAGGTTAAAAGGCACCAAACTTACCACAAGGCATTCAACAAATACTAGGTGGTCTTCTGAATCCCTAAGAACCTCTAGAGGCCATAGAACAGAAAGTACCAATGGCATGAAAGAAATGCACCAAAATGGCACTACCAGCTTTACCAAAGTATACCTGCTTGCTCCCCATTTATAATTAGCAATCTGTTTACCTGAGTATTTCTCAAGACCTCAAGTGCCCTTGAGGAGAACAACTTGACATCAGAAGCTCACAGGAAACCAAATGACCCAGTAAATATAAGCGGTGTCGGGCCCTCTTTGGGCTTACCCAAAAACAGTACTCCAAATGTCTACTAATTGGCCACGCAAAAGGAAGAGACTGGTAGCAGAAAAGGAACCATGCTGACATGCTCCACAAAAATATCTGGTAGGATTACAAGCATCCAACAGCCAAAGTTGTAAGCACAAAACAGTTAAAAAGCAACTTCCCACCCTTACTCAAGAATGAAGAGCCCAGGTCAAACGGCCCAAGAAAACATGGGAGAACAAGTGCCAGCCAAATACTGAGTAAGCCCACAGACTTGTCTGGAGTCAACCCATGAAGAAAACTAAATGAGCCACCACATTAGGACCTCTCTCATCTTTTTGGCAAAAAACAAGAGATTGTTAGACCCCTCAAACATCATAAAGAGAACCACTATTTCAAATTTACTTCTTTTTAATGTGGATACATCACCAGCATAGGATGAAGAATCAACTGAATGTCAGTTGTAATATGATTTGTTTTCAATCAACAAAAGAAAATTTTATCACATTTACAAATTAGTAAAGCAACAATTAGGCAAATCACCTTTCCGCATCATAATTCAGGAAAAATAAAGTGAGAGAAAGAAAATACAGAACTCCATGTCCCTCTCATTTACAAACACATATCTTGGGATAAAACAATTCTAAAAAACAAAGAACAGGTAGGGGAAATTTTTTCTAAAAGAAAGATAAATTATACTAAATTAGACCAAATCCTAGTGGTAGTAATCAAAACAAATTTACAAACAAAAGCAAAAGCACTGACCCTAAGAAAGTTGGCAGTTTTTAAATTCCAAAAACAGAACCATGCTTTAAGAATTGGCATAAGCACACATCTGATCACCAATATGCCCAAGTTAAAAATTGAAAAGGATCCCTTTAAGTCTTCCGGGTAATATAAATGCTTATCTGGATGATGGATCATCTGAATATCATAGTTTGCCATTTAAGCAACATGAATCACAAACGAAATCCATTTTTGAGATGCCCAATTAACATGTGCAGCCCTTTCTTTTCTTGTTTCTCCTCTACATATAAAATGCTTACCAATTCAAGAGGAACAATGAGCTCCCAATGAAAATGGGATAAAATACTTACCCTTTTGATTGGCCCATATGATTCAAACTCCCTTTTTATCCGATGTTCAGTTGTCTCATGGTTCTGCATATAAGTTAAAAAGGCTTTAGATGATTACTTACACAATGTAGAGTTGCAACAATAATGAAATAGTTAAAATTTTGATAAACAACAGAAGTCACTAACAAGTCGGGCCACAAATAATGTCTTGTATGGATCTCCGGTTACATTAGGGTCATTAGATGGATCATCTGAAATGGAAAAAGATAAACAAGAAACTATCAGACTGTCAGAGAATAGAGACAAATAAAAAAGATAAGATCATTGCAGTCTCCTTTTGGTGAATGGCATGTGTACATATGAATAAGCAGATACATGTTTATGTGCGAGCAAGTATGGAAAGTGGTTGGTAACAAGTTGGAAAATGAGATAGTTACAGTTCTGTAGTTCTTCCGCGGCCTTTGCTGCACCCTTTTCCAGTCGAAGTTGATGGATTCTGGCCCTTCTCTGAGCCTGTTCCAACAGAAAAACATAAATGGCATTATCAACAGTGCAGATATATAAATAGGCAAATTAATTAATAGTCTCTGACTGTAACATGAGAGGTCTTTGTTGTAACAACGCTTAACATATACTGTAACAGAGGATAACACTTACTGTAATGAGTTACAACTCTATCAGAGACTAAAAAATAAGTCAAATATTTGATAGGGACTTCTAATTAATTTGCCCTATATGAATTGAACATCTTAGTTGAAATAGAGAGATGGTCACCGGAGGACACAAATGAAGATTGCTGAGTCCAACACCCCTAACTCTGCAATATCATCCTCATGTAAAACTAGTTCAACTAAAGATAGATGTTATCTATAATGTACTGAATTATTTATTTGATTCTGTCGTTTGCTAGGCGTAGAGGAAAAAAGAGACTTCAACAGAACATAAAAAAATTCAAAACAGTCATTCAAAAAATGGGCCAGGGCATGTGAAACGAGACATTAAACAGATTTTATCAAAGTGCACATCCCATAGGCATACATTGTCATGCCAACAATGCCTGGTAAATTAACACTACACCTCATTAATTATGGAAAATGACGGACACAACAACCACAAAATCAGGCCCATTAACCTTTGAGAATTTAGCACAAACAACCCTGATAATTTTTTTATCTATAAGAATACTTCAAATCATAACTGTACAGATGCCTTCCTAAAGGAAAAATGCCATGACTGCCCACACTGCTCGAAGAACATGTATAAACTATGCTGCTACAACGAGGTATTTGCATAACCAAAAAGAGCATCCATGGCATATTTTCTTCAAGGAAGATACTCATGTAATTATGATTTTCAGATGTGCATTTAAATAAATAAAAATATCAGGGTTATTCATGCAAATATCGCTCACCTTTTTTTGGGAAAGTGGGTAGTACCACATGTATAAAGTATAGGTGGGGTCTGCCCCAAAAAGAAACCATCCCCAAAACACCTATACATCATGAGCACACCAAGATGGTGCTAGGAGCCTATACCCCCAAACAACCAAAAAGAGAAGTGGTAGAATTAACATTGGCTAAAGTGGCCGCCCACTCCTTTACCCTATCCCAAACAAAGCATAAAAGGGCTTCCTCTGCTCATGACTCCCTCCTGAATATAAGGTCGCATGAAGGATAATCCACCAAATTGTCCTATCCGTTTTGAGGGGCCATGGCGTATCCCAATCTCAGAACAAAGAGGAGACATCATCCCACATGGTAAAAGCACACCCGGTGGTCTGAGCAATCCCCCTCCACATCCCCTAAGAGTAGGTGTATCCCACAAAAAGGTGATCCAATGATTCCTCCTCAATGTCAAAAGACAAAAAGTCGTTTTCAACTCAGGCAAGAATCTGGGCAATCTGTTCCTAGTGGGAAGCCTCCCACAGGAGATCCTCCAGGCGAAATTGACCTTGAGAGGGCTGGTCGGCCTCCACACGTCACGAAGAAATCCATAGCGCACGCCCCCACATAAACGGATGTAGAGTACATCCAGTGGGGCCACGTGACCCCACTGAATTTTTTTTTTCCTGAAATGGCCATGTAATCAGCCGATTTGAGTGGTTTTTGTATAGTGGTGACCCCACTAAAAATGACCCCGCGGTGATCTGATCTGGTCCCCAGAACTAGGACCCCAAATTTTCTTCTTATGAATTGTCTCATTTTTATTGTCATGTTTTTTTATTCTAAATATATATTTAAAATTATTTATGTATACTATATATAATTTATAAAATATAAAAATATTAAAAAAATAATTCGAGTGACCCCACTGAATAAAATTTCTGTGTACGTCCCTGCGCCCCCATCCGAGCAAACTGCATGTGCTGAATATATTGAGAAAGTGTCATTCCTCCCCCATCTCCGAGCCACTCATCCTCCCCATTCTATTGGTGTATTGGAAGTAACAAATCAAGCATGTTCTGGAACTGCTCTAGCTCCTAATCGGAAGCCCGCCAAAATGTTGGGCTCAGGAGCCTCCAATGATCTGCTAGTCGAATGCCTGTGTCACTGAGCCACTCGGAGCTGCTGCAATAGCAAAAAAACGAGGGAACAAGGGCTCCAAAGAGAAATTCCCACACCATCTGTCCTTCCAAAATAGATATTTGTGGCTGCCTCCCAACTTCATCCAGACCCTGGTAGTAATAAGGCCATTGCAAGAGAAAATATCCTGCCAAAGAGAGGAGGTCCTGTGGGGGGAGAGGGGGGCAAGTCTCAAACCCTAGAAGAGGGAAAATAGCGACGCCTAATCACCTCAGACTATAACCCCTCTTCCCTCTTGCCCAACCTCCACAACCATTTGCATAAGAAATCTAAATTAAAGTCTCTAATATTCTTCAGCTCCAAGCCTCCTTGCTCCTTGGAGGTGGTAATCCTGTCCCAAGAAATGTCATGTCATCTTCTACATCTATCCCCCAAGCCATGCCAGAAGAATCTATTTTGGATTGAATGAAGCTTCATAGTGGTGCGGACACCCGTGGACTTGCTCGCTTCGACCCGTCGCGGGTTTACAGGCGTCGTCGTGCGGAGCCGACGTCTCTTTGGTTGGACGACGGCGTTCTACAGGATTTTTGAGGCCTTAGTATATTTTTGTAGCAGGCCAAGATATTTTGTTTGGCCCATTTGGGTGCCATTTGGGTATTTTCCTGTTTTTATGTAATTTTTGGGCTTTTATTGAATATTTTGAGGGAATGGGTATTTTGGTCATTTGTGAACCCATCCCCTCCTATATGTATCTACCCGTATCCCTGTGGATGGGGTATGACAGATTTGAAAAAGAAATGGACTTGACGTGAGTTCGTCGTTCCCAGTTCCTGTCTCCTCCTCCCTTCTTCCCGCCTCTTCCCGGCTTCTTCCTCCTTCCCTTCCTTCCCTGCCTTCGTCCCCCATCAACTGGTATCAGAGCCCAAGCTCGACCCTCCCCTGCTCTCTCTATCTTCCCCAGTTCCCCGTTCGTCCTCTCCCTTCTTCCGGAGCCCCCGCGGGAGTCCCCCTCTCTCACTCTTCTCTTCTCCCTCACCGCCCCGCACTTCCCCCTGCGCCGGCCTCCCCCTCTCTTCTCTCTCTCCACCCCACTGCGCGAAACCCCCCCCCCCCCCCCCGTCTGCGCGAACCCCCCTGCGCGGGCGAAGCCCCTCCCTGCTCCCGCCTCCCCACACCCCGCATCACACCCTCCCTCTCCCTGTTCTCTCCCTCTCATTCCCGGCACCCCGCGCAAACCCCCGACCCTGTTTTCCCTGTTCCCCCAGCTTCCGCGACTCCCCCCCCCCCCCCGTACACCTCCTGACCCCCGAACCCCCCCGCGCGAACTCCCCCTTGGCGCGAAACCCCCCCCCCCCCCCGGAGCCCCGCATCCACTCCGACCTCCACTCCCCCCCCGATCTCCCCGCGTCCTCCCCGTTCCGGCTCTCCCCTACCCTCAGCTCCGACAGAAAGAGGAAGCGAGAGGAGAGGGGTCGCATCTGTCGAGGACCACCGCCGCCGCTCCTTGCCGTTCACGAACGAAGCCCCTCGCCGCCGCCGGAAGCCCCACCACGGTCGCCGGCAGCCGCCACGCCAGAAGCCCCCCACCGGTCGCCGGCAGCCGCCGCCAAGCGGCAGCCGCCGCCAACGCCGGCGCTCCGGCCGCCGTCGCCGGCTCCTCCGCCCGAGCACCTCCGCCCCGAAGCCACTCCGCCGGTGACACCCCCACAATCCCCCTCTGTCTCTCTCTCTGACCGAAGCAGGGAAGGGGTATAAAAGGGGAAGGGGGCGGCAAACCGGGCAACCCGGTTCGGTCTGGGCCCGCCACTGTAGCCGGTCCGCTACAGTGCCGGCGGTGCACCAGGATTCTTAGTGCACCGCCAGCGTGGAGGACTCGTCCGAGCTCCGTTTGACGCGCCGTTTACGCTGTTGCGATCGTCCCAGCGAGTCCTATTCATCTAGGGCTCATTGACCGCTGCTGGTTCTCGGATGAATCCGCGCGAGGTTGAAGTCGACGACGACGCAACCACTGTGTACCTGTACGCACCGGTGTTTCCGCACGAGTTCGGCCAGCCTCGGCGTCCTCGGACCCCACCACGTCGGTGCCCGCGACGGCCTGCTGTCTCGCCCCAGCGTGGACGTAGCTGGGAGCCAGTGGCTGCCCAGTTTGCCGCCTTGACGTTGACGCCGACCGACGCCAGCGGACGCCCTTCTACTTCGTCACCCCACACCCTCGGTGCGGATCCCCGCTCTTCAGCGGGTCAGTGAGTGCTGCTAGCTCTTCTCCCCCAGATTTCTGCTTTCTAATATATGGTTAAATGTGTTCCCGTGCTTTGAGAGTTAGGATTGTCTAGCCCGTTATAAAAACTCATGCTAATCATGTTGTTTGAGAGTTGTGCGAACCTGCCTGTAGCTCTAAATTGAGACATTTGAATGTGATTCCGTTGCTTTAGACTCTTGGTAATCTTCACTACTGTTGGCCTGTTTCGCTTTGACATTGTGAGGGTCCGCTCCTAGAGCTTAGTTTCTTGTTCTTTAATGTAATTATTCTCATGAAATTATTGTGAATGCCTAAATGATACTTCAGTAGTCGCTCATTTGCTGATTTTCGATCTAATGCATACATGTTAGAGTTGTTGAGTCGGTCCCATCTTGCATCAGTTTGCACACACTGCCACTTGTTAGAGGGTCTTTGCATTTAGTTTGCGTCATGCCCTAGCTGTGAGTCCTGTTTGCATGCCCACGCGTAGCGGTGCTGAGTACCACATCTCGGCACTAATGTCGGAGTCCCGGCAGATGCTCATGTAGATCCCGTAATGATGGAGAGGCTCAACCAACTTTTTCTTCGCATGGATCAGATGGAGCGTCGAGCTGAGGAGCGGTTCACTGAGTCAGAACGTACAGTCCAAGGGATGGCTAACCGCCTAGCAGTTTTGGAGAGATCGCCCGCCCCTCCCCCTGTTCCAGTTCAGCCCCCCGCCCCTAGAGATCCCCCTAGGGCAGACCATGTTGTTGATCGGCTAGAGGACGACCACGGGTACGATTCCTTTGGCGAGGTTGAGGGTGTCTATAGGCCTGCTGCCGCACTCATGGGAGATTTGACAGGCAGTTAGACCATGAGTGGGATGGGGATCAGCGACATCGTCGCCGTCCTTTAGGTCGGGGTGAGCGAGTTGACCATGACGGCCGAGCAGATTGGGAGATGGGTCAGGGTAGGCCCCGACACCCTAGGGTCCGAGGTGATCCCACGGTAGGTCAGAGGAGATTTAGGTGTCGGGAGGACCGTGAGGACTATGATGAGTGGAGGCCCCATCGTCATCAAGAAGATCAAGATGACGGCGGATTGTTCGTGCTGACGCCCCAACTTTGACGGGTCCTTGGATCCGAGAGTTTATCTCGATTGGGAAGCCAACATGAACCGTTATTTTGATTGGATGGGAATGTCTGACGCCCGGCGTGCACGCTTTGCCATGATGAAGTTGATAGGCCAGGCGCAGACTTATTGGCTGAATGTCGAGGCTCTTCTTGAGCAGCGTGGGTTGGAGCCCATTGAGTCATGGGAAGACATGAAAGTCAAGTTACGTGAGAAATATCTTCCCTCGACTTACCGACATCGCCTCATTGATCGTTGGCAGAACCTCATGCAGGGAAACCGATCTGTTTCGGAATACATTGCTGAGTTTGATGAGTACTTATTGAGGTGTGGGGCCCGTGAGGAGAGTGCGTTGACTCTATCCCGATTCAGGAAGGGTCTCCGCCCGGTGTACCAGCAGGAGTTGTTCCGCCAGCATGTGACGACCATCGAGCATGCTTATCAGGTCGTGCGCGAGGTGGAGCAATTCGAGCCGAGGTCAGGATTACCCCCACAGACTAGACCTACCTACCAGCGCCCGATGGATCAGCGTGTCATTCCTGGGCTGCCCCCGAGGGGCCCTACCTCTCGACCTTTGGACCCCCCGCGTCATGACCCGTCCATTAGGCCCACCTCAAGGGATCCCGCCCCCGCTTTGCCTGCTTCACATGATCGTTCATTGTTGGGCGCTCCCCCTGGTAGGCGAGAGGATAGGGGAAAGCCCCAGCTGTGGGTGAGTCCTCTCGTGGCAGTGGATCTCGGGATCGTTGTTTCAAATGCCAAGGGATCGGTCATTTTGTTGCCCAGTGTCCGTCTAGGGCTCTGACTATAGAGGGTGCTCATCCTGAGGAGGCCACCCGGCGGCACATCATGTGAGCTATGAGGCAGGAGATGACATGGCTGCAGAGTTTCATGCTGATGGAGAGCATATTGAGTATACTCAGATCGAGCATTCCCCTGCGGGCCACGGGGAGGAGCTTGTCGATGAGGGTAGGCTTGGAGTTGTCAGGTGTATTCTAGCTCAGCCTACAGAGTGTGATGATTGGCGTCGCACTTCCATTTTTCACACCTATATTCGTCTGGATGGAAAGGTGTGCAAGGTGATCATTGATAGTGGAAGTTGTATTAACGCCATTTCTTCTCAGGCGGTCGCCCATCTTGGGTTGACTTTGGTTGACCACCCTCGCCCATATCGTGTTTCATGGGTGGATTCTACTTCCATTCCGATTCGGACGATGTGCCACGTTCCGATCTCTTTCCCCCCATACTCTGGTAGGGTTTGGTGTGATGTCTTGCCCATGGAGGTCGGGAGCATTATCTGGGAAGACCGTGGATATATGACGTGGATGCGGTTCTCTATGGCCGATCCAATGTATGCGAGTTTTCCACGGGGGTACCCTTATCACTTTGCAGCCTTCCCGACCTACGATTTTGGCTTCTCATAGTTCAGCTCGGGATCGTGCCCCTACCCCTCCTGCCCACTACTCATGGGCCCTCTACTTCCCCGACCCCTGTTCCTTCCCCAGTTCCTCTTGGAGGCCTTCCCCCGATGACTGACCCGAAGCCCGAGAGCACTTCTGTGTGCTCTAGTCCCAGTCAGCGACGAGTTAGGCCCCCTTCAGCTAGCCCCACTCCTTCTGCTAGCCCCACCCCTACAGGGAGCACGAGCACTGCCACTGTCTCTATCCTCGGTACACCACCTCCTGTGACCCTGCAGTTGATTAGTGCTCATGACCTTCATCAGGAGTTCGAGGAGTTGGAGTGCCTCTATGTGTTGATGGTGAGACCTGTTGAGGGCGATGTTTTGAGTGACGCACCCTCTGAGTTAGCCTCCCTCTTAGAGGAGTTCCAGGATGTTTTCCCTGATGATCTCCCGGACGGATTGCCGCCCATGCGTGACATCCAGCACGCCATTGATTTGGTTCCGGGATCCACATTGCCCAACTTGCCCCACTTCCGTATGAGTCCAGCAGAGTTTGCTGAGCTTCGGAGGCAAGTTGAGGAGCTTCTGAGGAGAGGTTTCATTCGTGAGAGCTTGAGCCCATGTGCTGTCCCTGCATTATTAGCTCCGAAGAAAGATGGCTCTTGGAGGATGTGCATTGATAGTAGGGCCATCAATCGCATCACGGTGAAATACCGTTTTCCCATTCCCCGTCTGGACGACATGTTAGACATGATGGCGGGAGCCACTGTATTTTCTAAGATAGATCTTAAGAGTGGTTATCACCAGGTTCGAGTTCGACCTGGGGATGAATGGAAGACGGCCTTTAAGACGAAGGACGGACTTTATGAATGGTTGGTCATGCCTTTTGGGCTATCCAATGCCCCTAGCACTTTCATGCGGCTCATGACTCAGGTGTTGAGGCCCTTTATGGGGATATTTTTGGTCGTGTACTTTGATGACATCTCATCTTTAGCCGCTCCCAGGATGACCATTTAGACCACCTTCGTCAGGTATGCTTAGTCTTGCGCCGAGAGAGTTTGTTTGGGAACCTTAAGAAGTGTGCTTTCCTGACTGATCGAGTTGTCTTCTTGGGGTTCATTGTGTCTTGCGATGGCGTCTCTGCTGATCCTGAGAAGGTCAGAGCGATCGTCGAGTGGCCGGAGCCTCAGTCCATTCACGACGTGCGCAGTTTCCATGGATTGGCCACTTTTTATCGTCGATTTATTCGAGGATTCAGCACCATCATGGCCCCGATCACAGACTGCATTCGGAAGGAAACTTTTGTGTGGACTAAAGCCGCCGCCGCAGCCTTTTGTGACATTAAGACACTCATGACCCAGGCGCCAGTTCTCCGATTGCCGGACTTTTCGAGGGTGTTTGAGGTCTCATGTGATGCCTCTGGTGTCGGTATAGGTGGGGTCTTGAGTCAGGAGGGCCACCCCATTGCATACTTCAGTGAGAAATTGAATGATGCCAAGCTGAAGTACTCCACTTATGATAAGGAATTCTATGCGGTAGTGCAGGCCTTGAGATATTGGAGACATTATCTGCTACCGCAGGAGTTTGTCCTTTACTCAGACCACGAGGCCCTCAGGTTTCTCCACGCCAGAAGAAGCTAAACCCTAGACACAGTCGTTGGGTTGAGTTTCTTCAGGCCTACACATTCGTCCTTAAACATAAGGCGGGTGTGGAGAACCGAGTGGCAGACGCGTTGAGTCGACGTACCTTTCTCTTATCCCTTGTCGGCGCGGAAGTCATGGGTTTTGAGAGGCTTCGTGATGAATACTTGGGTTGTCCTGACTTTGGTGTGATCCACACTGCCCTTCAGTCTGGTCCCTCCCGAGAGCACCCTGATTATATCCTTCAGGAGGGCTATCTTTTCCGTGGAGTTAGGTTGTGCATTCCGCGAACCTCTGTTCGCGACTTTTTGATGTGGGAGCTCCATGCTGGGGGTCTTGCTGGCCACTTTGGCCGGAACAAGACCATTGAGTTAGTCGAGCACCGCTTCTTTTGGCCTAGCTTGAAGCGCGATGTGGCTCGTATTGTTGCTCATTGCCGCACATGCGCTCTGGCAAAGCAAAGGAAGCAGAATACGGGCTTGTATACCCCCCTCCCTGTGCCTGATCGTCCGTGGCAGGATGTTAGTATGGATTTTGTTTTGGGTTTGCCACGAACCATCCGCCGGCACGATTCCATCTTAGTGGTTGTTGACCGATTTTCCAAAATGGCCCATTTTATCCCCTGTTCGAAGACCTCTGATGCGTCTCGCGTAGCTCATATTTTTCTTGAGGGCATTGTGCGTTTGCACGGGCTACCGAAGACCATAGTCTCAGACAGGGACGTGCGATTTGTCAGCTATTTTTGGAAAACTTTGTGGCATCTGATGGGTACGAAGCTCAAGTTCTCCACAGCTTATCATCCCCAAACCGATGGGCAGACCGAGGTAGTTAATAGGAGTTTGGGTGATTTATTGCGTTGTCTAGTTGGTGAGCGTGAGCGTAGTTGGGACCAGGTCTTACCACATGCTGAGTTTGCATATAATAATTCGGTCAATAGGTCTACTGGCATGAGCCCATTTGAGATTGTCACCGGCTATAGACCTAGGGGACCCATAGACCTTGTTCCTTTACCCATTTCTGCACGAGTGTCTGAGTCTGCACAGTCTTTGGCCGAGCATATTAGGAGTCTGCATGATAGCATTCGTCGTCAAATCGAAATCAGCAATGAGCACTATAAGAAAGCGGCAGATGCACATAGGCGGCCACAGGAGTTCCATGAGGGCGATTACGTTATGATCAGGGTCAGACCTGAACGGCTTCCTTCGGGAGTCGTGAAGAAACTGCAAGCTCGAGGGGCTGGGCCCTTTAAAGTGTTAAAGCGAATTGGGTCGAACGCGTATGTTGTTGACTTACCACCAGACTATGGCTTCAGTTCTACATTCAATGTCTCGGATTTGGTAGCATATCGGGACCCAGCAGTGATACCCAGTGAGCCTTTCGAGCCTTTCTCCCCTCTTGTGAGCGATCCTACACCAGAGTGTCCACTTCCGGCCCCGAGTACAGCACGGCGAGAACACATTGATCATATACTAGATGAGCAGATTGTCACAGCCAGGGACGGAGCTTTTCAGCGCTACCTGATCCGTTGGAGAGGGCGGCCACCGACCGAGGACACTTGGGTTACCCGAGAGGAGCTGCAGCGGCTTGACCCAGACTTGTTGGAGAGGTACCAGAGTGGACAGGACCCTCACTCGACAGGGTCGAGTTCCTCCCAGCCGGGGGGAATTGGTGCGGACACCCGTGGACTGGCTCGCTTCGACCCGTCGCGGGTTTACAGGCGTCGTCGTGCGGAGCCGACGTCTCTTTGGTTGGACGACGGCGTTCTACAGGATTTTTGAGGCCTTAGTATATTTTTGTAGCAGGCCAAGATATTTTGTTTGGCCCATTTGGGTGCCATTTGGGTATTTTCCTGTTTTTATGTAATTTTTGGGCTTTTATTGAATATTTTGAGGGAATGGGTATTTTGGTCATTTGTGAACCCATCCCCTCCTATATGTATCTACCCGTATCCCTGTGGATGGGGTATGACATATTTGAAAAAGAAATGGACTTGACGTGAGTTCGTCGTGCCCAGTTCCTGTCTCCTCCCTTCTTCCCGCCTCTTCCCGGCTTCTTCCTCCTTCCCTTCCTTCCCTGCCTTCGTCCCCCATCACATAGCCACGGACCTCAAGATATGGAACATGGAGAGAAAATATATAGGAAATCTATCCAAAACCGAACTACACAGAGTGAGTCGACCCCCATAGGATAGCAATATGGCCTTCCAACTCGCAAACTTAGACTCGTACCGTTAAATAATGGCCTTCTGCACAGCGAAGGACCCCGGGGAGAGAGGGAGGCCAAGGTAAGAAATCGGGAACTCTCCAATGACATAACCCAACACAGTAGCCGCTCTCCATAAATGTATGTCCTCCATGTTCACCCCCACCAAAAGGTTTTATTGAAATTCACCTTCAAACTTGTGGTCGCCTTCAACAGCTCTAGCAACAGTCTCGTCATACCATGATATTGACCCCCTTTCCTCCAAAAAAAAATAGTATCATCAACATACTGAAGATATGAGACCGAAGGACCATCTCTACACACTTGAAATCCCCTAATCAAACTGGCAACCTCAGCCTTCTGTCGCATCCTATTGACTACATTCGCCACCATCACAAAGAGAAGGGGGAGAGCGGTCCTCTTAACGCAGACCCCTACCATTGTGAAACCATGATGCTATCCTCCCATTAATAAGAAATGCAAAAGAAGCTAAGATGACACAAGCTCTCATCCAAAAAAAATCCATAAGGCCCGGAACCTCATTTTCTACATGACATCAACGAGACACTGCTAACTGACCCTGTCATAAGCTTTCTCAAAAACCGTACTTTTTCTCCTCTGCTGCTTGAAAGCATAGGTCGCCACCAAAAAGTTATCCAAGATATATCTCCCTCTAATAAAAACACCTTGTGAAAATGACTAACCAATCTGTCCATCATCAAACCCAATCTCCCTACCAGAACTTTGGTAATTATCTTGTAGATACCATTGAGTAAGGACATGAGAATCAATAAAGTCTTATTGATGCCATCAGGTGTGATCTACCTTCCTAGAATTCTCTGAGGCCTCAATGAGATCATCTTTAATGATACCCCAACACCTTTGATAGAATAGTAAAAGTAAGCCATTGGAGCCGAGGCGCCCTGTCTCCTACCAACGAGAAAACTGTCTGGTGAATCTACTCCTCCGAGAAAGAAAGAGAAATGGCCTCCCTCTTAACCGAGGAAAGTCTGGGTAGGAGATCCTTAGCGATCCTCATCCTGCAAAAGAAATCCTTCGAGAACAGAGAAGAGTAGAAGATTCTTGCCTGCTCTCTAATCTCCACCTACGATGAGAAGCATCGTTCCCCCACCATGATGCAAGAAATAGAGTTGACCCTTCTCATCCCAGATACTCTGCCGGAAGTATGCAATATTTTTGTGTCCCACTTTAATCCATCTATCCTTAGATCTCTGTCTCCAGTAAATCTCCTCCCTAGCCAGTAAATCATCAAAATGGTGCCTCAATGAATCCCTAGTTCTCCTGTCATCCTCCTCCATAAGGCATGTCTCCCCCAAACTATCCAACATTGCAAGATGCTAAATAATCCTTTACTTAGCCACCCTCCCAAGTAGCATTTCACCTCCTCCCCCCGCCCCTCCGAATGGAGAATGTATGCAGAGTGCTTAAGCTTATTTACCAGCCTACCCATAGGCGAGGAACTAGCAACCGAACTCCTCCAAGCCCCTCCACCATTCCAAGAAGTCACACACCCAGAACCAGACTTGCTCAAACCTGAAGTCAATAGACCTACCATAATCCCTAGAGATCTTCAACAAAATAGGTTTGTAATCAACAGTAGATCTTGCCAAGCCCAACACCAACACATGCGAGAAGTGATCCTCCCGGTCAATGGAAACCAAGAATCTATTCAACCTAGAGCAAGAAGAATCAGCCCTCAAGTTGGACCAAGTGAAAGACCCTTGCAACATTCCTAGGACCACCAAAGCAGCCTCCTAGATAAAATATGAGAAATCCTCCATTTCTCCTATAAGAACATTGTCTCTAGACATCTTCCAAGCTGCTGCCACCGCATTGAAATCCCCTCCCAAACACCACAGACAACGTGAAGAAAGATGGAGTTGAATCAACTCCTCCCCAACTGTTGCTTCTCCTCCTTGGGTTGAGACCCATATACCCCAGTGAAATCTAATTGGAAGCCATCTCGAAACCTGGTGATAACCCCCTCCTAAGACACCTCCTCCACCTCAAATAGGTTCCAAAGGATCATAATCCCCTCAGACTTGCCCACAACAGAGGAAGCCATCCCCAGGGACAATCGGACACCTCCAAGCTCCCTAATGAGCCAATAGCAATCCTTATAAATAACTGAAAAGAGGACCCCCTTCTTACCTTTCCCCTCCTCACTGCTCCTACCCAGTTTGGAGTGGGAGCTCACCACACCCTTGATGCTCGCACCCCATCTTTTGTTGAACTTGAAGAAGGCTCCCCTCAGATCCTTCTCAACCCCCTCAAAAGGTATCCCCATTTATTCCACCACCCCCTTCGTACGCTTTATGAAGAAGACTTCAAGTTCATTAAGTAGCTCCCCAACCTCCTCAGTCACCATCCTGTTTCTATCCTGGCCCTCATCTACTTCCTACACCCTCTCTCCTCCCTCTAGCACGAGGACTTCCTGACAATCATCCAACCTACGCCAAAATCATAGCAGAAGAAGTCTCATAGTCCAAAAACTAGATTGCGGGCTCGATCCCCACAAGAAGAACTCCTAAGACTAAACAGGAGGGAGAGGTCATGGACGCAACGTGGGGACCTCTGCGACACAGCCATCTTCAGTGTCTTCCTGAGAGGAGCCCAAGGCCCCACTTGCAGTTGGGGTAGGCAAGATGCCGTTGGCAGGTTACTACAAGACGAAGTGTAGCAACCTGAGTATTCGAAAAAGACAATAAAACAAAAACCTCGTTATCCAATGTATGAAACCAACTCAAAACCACACGAAATTTCTTGTGGACAAACCAAACAACGGATTATAAAGATTGGTAAAGAAATCGGGCGAAAATAGCACGTATCAATAGGCGAAAGAGTAAATTCCGACTTAAAGCAATAAAATCTGATAATCTCATAAACTCGTTATCGCATGTGTCAAACCATCGCGGAATGGGACGAAATTTTGAACATGTGAACAAAATGATCCAATAAGACTAAGTGCAAAGAAAATTGTGCAAAATACACGCGTTGATTTTGCGGAAACCTAAAAGCCTAATTAAGCCGATGAGTAACTTGCAGACCCATCAAGTAAAGAGTGTTATTGGGACCCAATAATGGTTATTGGGGGCTCAATAAATACCAAGAATGAGAAATGAAAGTAGAAAATTCGTGGTCCCACAATACCCATTAAATAATGGGTCAATTAAGACCAAATCTACATTAATTGGGCCATAATTCATGCCTAAAACCCTAGACCAATCATGGGACATGAATTTGACTAACTTTCCCATCCTCAATTGGATTCCAAAGCTGGCCATTGCTATGGGAGGAAACTCAAATTCGGAATTTATAGAAACCAACTAGGAAACTCCTTAAATTGTAGTCCTTCTTGCCATAGGACTATAAATACAACCCATTGGCCTCCTTTGCACAACCCTAACTCGTGAACAAAAGTTGCTAGGGTGGCCAAGAAGTGGAAGATCATGGGAAAACGCCAAGAGCTTCACCTTCTTCCCCAAAACTCATCCTTTCAACCCTAAAAGACTCTTGCACATCAAAAGTAAGTATTCTCGGGCCAAATCTTAATTAAACGCATGTGTGCATAGTTCTTGACATGTAGATCATTGTGGAAGTGTTTCTCCCAATTTATCTTGACACCTATGATCGTAATTCATAAGATAAAAATGAGGGTTGGGTTTCGTTCTTACAAGTTTTCATTTGACCCATGTATCTCTCAAACCCCCTCGACGATTCTCTAATTCCTTTTAACTGTAACCTCCCTATGATGTCCAGAGTGAGTTTAACCCAAAAGCCCTAATTCTTATTGCATGGATTTGACGTATTTATTCCAAAAAGTTTCATGTATTTGTTTTCTCGTCTAGTCCCAAACTCCTTTAAAACCCTGGTTAGACTTGATTAGATCCTGATTCATCGTTACAGAAGATTCCTATGAATCTAGAACACAACCATAAAGTTATTCCCAATTTTATCAAGTAGTTTCATTGCATTTGACAAGTCTTTGGTACTATGTCATGTTCTTGCAGTAGTGATTTGCTTGCACAAGAATCATGTGTACACCTGATTAGGGTTTGATTGCTTGATATTGTAGAAACCTCATTCTGTCCAGTTTTAACCCTACCTTTCTTTCCAATTTTCATGCTTGGATCGGGAAGATATTAGTGTTTTTAGACTCCGGTGTCGAGATTAGTCCCATTTGGTTGGAACCCGTGCATGCTCATGGTTAGATTTGGACTCAGATTGAAATGAACATGTTGCGACAGGTCAACCCGTCACCTTCTGACTGAGAAGGCAAGAGTCACCTGGTTGCCTTCTAAAGGCGACACAGTAGGTGTCACAATCATCTTCAGAAGGCGACATGCTCTGTGTCGCCTTCTAATTGTCACCACCGAGACTGCCTATTTTCAGTGTTTTGTATGATGGGATGACTCTGTTGATATTATTCATGAGTTTCAAGGTTATTCCTGCATTTAACAACCTATAGAATAAGATGAATTGACTTGAACATGATTCTAATTACCATCACTAACTTGATCTTTCTCGATTTGCTTGAATAATCAACTTACCAAAAACGACAACTTGCTAAATCTAGACATGCATCCAAGATTACTACATTGTAAACGATTATAGATGATTTGAAAATTTATTTACATGACGGCACCTGCCATACACGGCACCTACACATATATAGAATAGGAACACCCCTTCATGACTGATGGACTTTCCGTCGGATATTCGTCCTGTCGAACTAGGATGTTTTTACGAGAAACCTCTGTAAGTCTCCTCTGACCACGGATTTCCATATGGTCGACGAGTTAGTTATACCTTTAAAATCCCGAACCCATTATCTAGAAGCATGTCGGACCTTATGATGTGTTTCACTTGGCCTGTGCATGTGTCTGATCCGATTGTAATCGCGACGTACCTTCAGTGCGCAATGGTAAACGTTCTGCCTAACAAGCATGTATGTTTTACCAAAACCCTGCTAGTGATCCGATCTGACTAGGCAAACAAGTGTCTTACCCTTGATAGTGTCACACTGATTGCACATGTCAATTTCTTGTCATCTTCTCTATATCATCTGTGTCATCTTCTCTATTTCTTGAATAATTTCAAAGTCATCATACAATAAGCTTGTTATTGGAAATCATATTGCCATAAACTGAAAGGAATTATCAGAAATTACTTGGAACTACAGTTCGTAACCGCCTGTGCATATAGGGCCCTGTTTGGTCCTAGGAGGTGCACCCAAAGTACTGGTAACCGCGAAAAAGTATGGATCTCTTGAGATGTATGGCGTGCAACCTAACTGACATAAAAGATTGGTTTGGTTAATTCCAACTGTTATTAAATGATTGTTTGCATGATTGATTGGCATGATTGAATCGTTACATGTGAAAATGGCCATTCCTACTATACATGTCATTGTCCACTGAGATCTAGTGAAATTATACTCGTACTGTTCATTGTATATGTTATTGGGCATCGCAAACTCTTGACTCGTTCTTTCATGAATAAATTATCGCATTCATCTATAATATCATGGGTAACAACTCTTGTTACTTGTTGCATAGCATTGCCCGTTGAATGGTTTACTCGTCAAGTATTTGTCATGGCCCTAAATTTGATTTACCATGATATCGTGAGCTTCTCGGTTTATGAATAATGCATGTTGCATGATAAAATGTTAATTTACTTAAAGCATGTCCGCACCATGAGATATAAATCATACTGGACATTAACTCATACTGTTGTTTAACCATTTTTCAGACGATATCACGATGAAGATATGGAAATCGGAACTGAAGGAGACAGGCTCTAGTGAAGAGAGCATCCAAGGAGTCTGTAATAGTTTAGTTTACTTTCGATATAATCGGATGTAATTTTTGCTTTTTAATAATGGACCCTATGTCTGACTATAAATATTAGGGGATGTAATTTGTCATTGAAAATTTAATGAAATAAAGAGTAGTTCTTTTAGTTAGTACAATTATTGTCTCGTCCAAGGTATCAAAACTCGGCCGGCTCGGGATCGGATCGCCCGCGTTGGCTCGATTTTGGCCCTCCCAATCCGAGCCGGGGTAACCCAGCCGGTCCTTGCGCACGGATCGTCCGGGCTCGGCTGGGCTAGGCGGGCTCGCCGAGCCCGGCCCGATCCGTCGCGGACCGGCCGGACCGAGGCGATCCGGCTCTCACGCTAGTTCAAAACTAGCCATTTCTAGTCGTTGGGGGGGCTCTCCCCAACGACCAGAAACGGCTCTTTTTGGCCTTTGGAGGCCTTGGGGGTCTATATAACCCCCCAAAGGCCCCCATTATGCTCCAACTCAAGTGTTGAGTTCTCCTCCCCTCCTCTCAATATTTTGGGCATTCTCTCTCTCTCTCTCTCTCTCGGGCGCTATTTTGCACTATTTAGGAGGCGATCTCATCTTTCACGCTCTTGCGCTTCGTCTTCGACTCTTCGGGCTTCGTCCGGGCTCGGCTGGGCTAGACGGGCTCGCCGAGCCCGGCCCGATCCGTCGCGGACCGGGCCAGACCGGGGCGATCCGGCTCTCAACGGCTAGTTCAAAACTAGCCATTTCTAGTTGTTGGGGGGGCGCTCCCCAACGACCAGAAACGGCTCTTTTTGGCCTTTGGAGGCCTTGGGGGTCTATATAAACCCCCCAAAGGCCCCCATTATGCTCCAAACTCAAGTGTTGAGTTCTCCTCCCCTCCTCTCAATATTTTGGGCATTCTCTCTCTCTCTCTCTCGGGCGCTATTTTGCACTATTTAGGAGGCGATCTCATCTTTCACGCTCTTGCGCTTCGTCTTCGACTCTTCGGGCTTTCTCACACACACTCTCGGCCCGAACTCTTGGCTGCGATTCATCTCCCTCTCTCTCAGCCGCAAAAAAAAATAGTTATTTTCTGTTTTTTTATTATTTAACTTCTTTTTTTGTGTTCTAAGTAATGGCTGCCGAAGGTGGTGCTGCTCCGACTCCCCAATCTTCAAGCAAGCCAGCGCCGATCCCGCTTGGGCTCATGGTATCGTTGTGGATATGGCTCGAAGGAAGGTCCAATACAAGTATTGTAACCGGGTCTTATCAGGCCAACAACAAGCTGAAGCAGCTCCATCCGAGACAATAGATATAGAAGAAGTTTTTGAGGATGAACATATATGTAAACCTTATGTGTCTTGGACAGATTATGTAAACCTTATGTCCACACAATATAATGTACGATTTCAATAAATATAATTATATTGCTTTTTCTCAGTACCCATGATGTATTATGTCCTATTTTTTCATGTATTTCAGTTCATAAATATAATGTTTATATTTTCCTATTTTTCCTATTTTTTAAAAAAAAAATTTAAGGGGGCTGATCCAGCCCCCTTTAGCTCGGCCGGGCTCGGCCGAGCCGGGGTCGAGATCGGCCGGTCGGATTGGTTTGGGGCCGGCCGATCCGATCCCGATCCCCGGGTTCTTGAACCTTGGTCTCGTCTACCTATCTTATTTAGTTCTACTCTGATTCACTCGACTGCGTGACTCGCATGTATTCTCACGTGCCCAATTTATTCCATAAATTGGGGGCGTGACAGGCTCTGCTTGGGAGGCCTTGACCCCCACCTCAGGAGCCAGAAGGAGCACCCTCTTCCCCATTCTAAAACGTGTTAGCCATCTTCCACTTGGACGAGATGTGTCGGTCGGCGCCTTCGAAGCCGCGGAGGAGTTTCACCTCCGACGCCTTGATTCGATGGCCGCCTGCTCATCGCCAGCCATTGGCTCAGTTGGACATGCTGTCGGAGGACGAGAATCCCCTTCCTTTTGCCAGAGCGAGAGGAGGCAAGGAGAAGCGCTCGGGGAAAGAACAGAGCGATGCGAGTGGAAGGGTTCAAGGGACGACACTGTGCTAGTGTCCCCACTCCCGCTCCTCCCCTCGACCTGACAAGCGAAGCTATTGGGTAAGTTGTGGGTCGACCCACAACCCACACCCGCAATGCCGAACCCGAATGATAAATTGCTCCCATAGCAAGCCGGAGACGCCGTGCTTTGGTCTGAGGAGGTCAGTTCGCCTCTCGAATTCAAACCTCCCTCCCCATTGACCCTCCGTACTTCTACCTCTGGACAGCGCCCTTGGAACCCTAACCCCTACAGCACATTCTCCTTCAGCTCCTCCATATCGCTCACATTTGTCGAGTCCTCGGAGAAAATTACAGGCAGATATTAAATGATACCAGAAAGCTGCACTTGCTTCTCTAGGCAACATTATAGAACACATCTTTCTTGCCTTCTCTCATCTTCACAAACACCAAGATAATCAACTCCAATCCTTTTAAGAATTAAGACAGCATGTACCATGTCACAGTCCACATCATTAATATGCCAAGACAACACTCAGATATGTCATATCAGGTATTCTTAGGATAGGTAACAATTCAAAAAATTCTAAGAAACAAAGTAATCAAATCATGATTTGTTCAAGGAGTTAGAATGGTAGTGCATCATTGATGCGGGAGCATGTTGGCCCTCCCTTGGGTATTTTGGCCCATATCATTTTTGGATTTCTAATGACTTTTGGGACAGACATGTACAAAAGTTTTATTTGGGCCCATTAGTAGCTAGGGTTATTTGGAGTCCTTTATCTTTTCTTATGTATTTTCTATTTGGGCCTTTAGTTGATATGTGCCCATGGGCCTTAAAGTAGTTTGGCAAACTATGGAGGCTTTTAGGGTTTCCCCTCTATAAAGGTGTTGTAATAAGATTTCAGATTATGAGGATGGAAAAAAAAAATTGAAAGATGTGTTGCCTTGGGGCGCCACCCTCTCTCTTGCTCTACCTCTATTGATCCTTTGCAAGGGAGGGCCAGTCTCGACCAGGACAGGCATGGGAGGCCCCCAGCCTGATTGGACAAGTCCAAGGGGTGCGATGCCCCAGGCTGCCACCGTCCCGGCCCACTGCTTCCACTAGCGCCGCTGTTGCGCCACCAATCCACATTTGCTCCCCACCCCCCGCTGCTGCTGCTGTTATCCTCCCTGCACGAGGGGAAGGTTGATTCAGCACTACCGCCAGGTTGCCTTTGCCGCAACTCCATGCCACATCCGCCTCCTTCCTCAACACAGTGCTGCTTCTGACATCTCCTGTGACAGGGAGGCTCATTGACCACCCGACTCCGCTAATTGCCTTCTCCGCAAGCCGCCGACAACCCTCCGCATGGCCCTGCCGCCCGATCCACAACTGGGGCCAATCTCCCCACCCCTCGTCCTTCCTCTGGCTGTCCCCCTCCTCTCCCCGGGGCCATCTCTCTTTCTCCCATCACCTCTCTCTCGTTGGCTCGCTCTTTGTCGCCCGAGCTCTCTCCCATTGGCCCATTTCAGGGCCTGGAGTTAGGGGTGTCAATGGATCTTTTGGATCCGGAAATCCGACCCGAAATTGAAATTTGAACCGGATCCGGATCACATATTTTGACCCGAAAAAACCTCTTCATCCGATTCGGAGTGGCTAATTTTGATCCGAAAGTACGTATTTCGGGTTGCATTCCGGGGCTCCAAAACCCCATCCAGAGAGCCGCGCATTCCCCTTTTTTTCACATCTCCCATTGTTGCCACAGGTTGGGTTTCTGGAAAGATGTGGATGGCTCAGGACGGACCCATCTCTCACAGCTGCGACTTCAAGATCTACACCCCAGCGCCGCATGCCACTTCTCTGCGACTTCGGCGTGGCTGGCCATGCAACGGCCCACCCTGTGCCTTCGCGACCACAGCAGCGAGCGCACGGTCTCCGGGAGCATGGTGTTCGGGGATGATGGCGGCTGAAGGGGAGGTGCTCTTCACTGCCTTGGTTGCGGCCAGTGCTTCGCCGGCGTGCTCGAGAGGGGACGGCAGCGGCGGAGGCGGCGTGAGCTAGCATGCTGTGGCATCTCGATGGCAGCCCCTGGAGGATGTGGAGATGGATCCGGCTCCTGATCAGCATCCCTTCTGGGCCAGAAGGTCGACGAACTTCCCCTCCACCGGGCGGCACGTGTTGAAGAGCCGGCCTGCGGGGGGCGGCGGCTTCTCGTACTGGCGCCTGATGAAGCCCGTGAACTCCTCCGTGAAGCAGCCATCGATGGGGGGCACGCATCGGCAGTTGGGGAGCACGGTGTGGAGCCGGCCTTCCTCCCCGCGGGCGGCCCACTGGAAGAGGAGGTTGGCAAAGGTGGAGACGCTGTGGAATACGTAGGCCTCGCCGTTGGGGATGGCGACTGCCTCTTGAGAGGCGAAGGACTTGAGGGAGTCGTGGACGACGACGACGCGTCGGGAGGTGGCGGAGAGTGAGCGTAGGGGGCGGCGAGAGGTCTCTGCATGCGGAGGCAGGCGTTGAAGGCGGGTTGGAGGTGGGAGGGGAACTTAACGGCGGTGTGGGGGTCGGGGCGGGCCGCACCGGCAGGTCGTGGAAGCGGATGTTGGGGAACGCGCTGACGTCCCAGCCGCTGAGGCGGACCTGGGCCTGCCGGTTGTGCGTGGGGGAGCCGGTGAAGTGCACGGCCATGCCCCGATCCGAATCTGGAGCCGAAATTTACCCAAATTTGGATTCGGGTCGGATCAGGAGCATGTTCTTTCGGATCCGGATCCGGATCCGGATCCGGATCTCAAAGGATCCGACCCGGATCCGATCCATTGACAGGGCTACCTGGAGTGAGCCGACCCCAGCCCATCTAATTGTCAGCCCACTCAGCATCATCATCCCGCATCAATCAAGACTCTACTACATATCATAAAGCACTTTTCAACAGGTAGCAATGAACAGTCGTGGCTCCCCAACAGCAAGCTAATTAGCTCTTGGATCCAATAATAGTTGGGTTGGCCAAATCAACCAACTATGGACAATTTACCAATCCAGGCAATCCCTTGGGAATCAGGGAGCACTGGATAGCTCAATACGGCACTATATCAATTTGATCCATGAACCATGGGTTGAAGCAGAACTGCTAAAGTCTGGTAATCGTGTCTGGGATGCTAGACAACCTGCAGTAGCTTGGAACTTCAAATGGATTCATTTAGGGTTTTCATCAGTGGTGGACTAGGGCTAAGCCTGGAATTTTTCCCCTCCACTCAAGCAGTCTAAAAATGGGATCATCTCATTCCTCACACATCCTTCGCCTATTTGGGGTTATCAAGTACACCTACGACTTTCCATATTGAAATTACTCAACAATTAGCCGATGGCAATAACGGATAAGAAAGGGCAATAAACTGAAAAATAATTGACCAACTTCCGAGAAGGGTCCTTTCTCGACAGAATGCAATGACAAACCAGAATCTACAGCATAAAAGAACAAATAGAAAACGGACGGTTCATTATAAGTAAAGTAGTTCTTCTATAAATAAACATTTGCAGGAAACATATTGAATGAAAAATCTGGCATGTAAATGACAGGTATCCTACTGATGTTTCAGCTTTCTGAACAGGCGGTGCATATTCTGGATCCCCTGGCTCCGCAAAGTTAGATACGAATTGTCCAATTCCTGCATAGGTAAAATTAAAAGAAAAATTAGTGCGCTCCATGTCACATCATCCCGAGAGCAGGCGCTTCAGAACACAGACCTGTATAAGGAGGGCATTTTCTTTTCTCTAGGGGAGGTTTAAACTCCAAAGGAGGACGTGGTTCAAAAAGTTTCAGAAGATTTGTCGTGAGACCAGTGGGATGACTCTGTCCAATCTGAGACAAGAAACGCGTTCAGTTAATCAGCAAGAGTATTCTTAGTTCTCCTAAGTAAGGTTACCGAGTCATAAAATAGGATGCAGGAATCATGACCACAGACTATCTACAACAGCAGCAGGTAAAAGAAGTAAAACAGATTAAAACGAGCAGATACATAACACAATCTGCAGAGAAATAAACAACAAGCAGATTCAAACATGGCAAAGTCGAGCAAAATGAAGCAGATCACAAACGCAAACACCAAACTAAAAATGACACGTTTGCAAAAGAGAGCCGACCACCATTAGTACACGTGAACAAACCAACCATTAGATCGAGAGGGTGGGATTGCCCGATCTGAAGCTATAGACAAACCCTAATCCTACTAATATAATCATGAAGTTTTCCATTTACCAGCTTCAACTGGAGGACGGTGGCTCTGTTCTGCGCCTTGGTCCGAGCCTGCACGTTGGAGTCCCGGTTGCGCATGAAGGGATCGTTGTAGTCCCCCATCGCAGCGGATCCACGGGTCGAATCCTACTTCACAGGGGAGAAGCCAGGATCTCGCCTCCCGAGATCTGTAGACCGAGGGGACGATAAGTGACACCGCGGATTAGGGTTTTACGCGCTCAAAAAACGAGATGACAGATCTGCCGAGCTGGAATGGGAGTCTGATAACGTCGGAAACCGCCAAGGGAGTTGAGGGGCCCGGGGCCGGAGAGGAAGATGGCTGCCGGAAGGGAGGGCGACGGCCGCCGGAAGGCTGCCACTCCGAGGGTCCCAACGCCCGACGAGAAGGGGACAAAGGACCAGTCTGGTTTGGCAAGGGTTTCTACCACCGCTCGACCATAAATCCCATCGGGTGGGGGTGTGATGAGGCCGTTGGATCAAAACACATCTGAACGGTCAGGATGCCAGTCTAATTTTTAGATGCAAATATAGCTCTCTTAAGTCAATAATTGAAATCGCCACTCTCATATAAATAATGGTATATATGACCTCTTGGCATAAGATGTTTTAGATGGAAAATATTTATTATCTAGATGCCTAAGTATCATCATACTCGAAGGTAGACACAAATGCGCGTGGTGGGGCCCATTGAGATGGTGTGAGTCTCACACGTGTTGTATATGACGTTCAAGCATCATTATACTCGGACGTCAGAATAACTAGTATCGTTTGACGAGGGATTTTCGGCAGAGATTTTTGTGAGGGGTTCTGGATGTGTGGGAGGTAGGGTTGCCAACGGGTCGGAGTCGGAATCAGAAATGGTGTTTCTGCTTTCGCTTCTTATAAGAAATTTCGGAGTCGGAAACGGAAAAGGGTGTTTATGTTTTTGCATCCATTTCCGCTTTCTATCGGAAAATCGAAAACAGAAACGGAAACTTCAGATGTAACAATATTTGTACAATTAGAATTAATTTATAAATTTACAAATATATTAATTGTTAAATTTATGAATAATTTTAAATATAAATTTAATAATCTTTTCTACCATATCTTCTTCATCATGTACATTATAATGACTCTTACTAAATGAAGTATAACAAGATCAAATTAGTATGGTAAAATTATATAGTGATATATAATAGTTGAGTAATAGGTAATCAATATATGTAGATATAATATCATTAGAGAAAAAAACTGCCAATAATTGGGACTAAAATAGATGACATTTACATATAGATGGGAAGTGAGAGACAATTAGTTAAAAAATTAAGAGCTAAACTTTCGAGTTTGAGGAGATTTTATTATTAAAAATATTATATAATATATATTAAAAGTTATCGAAAACGGAGAAGCGGATGCGGAATTATGTGTTTCCGCTTCCGCATCCTATAAGAATTCGGATATCTATTTTCGCTTCCGCTAAACTATTGAAAAGTTCTTTTCAGAGTTTCGCATCCTATAAAAAATACAAAATTGATCAGCTAAACAGAATTCGGAGGTCCATTGGCAGCCCTAGTGGGAGGGGCTCTGGGTCTCGAACCCAGGGCAAGGGTTGTACGCTCTTAGTGGCTTTGCCATAGAGTTATCCAACCCCCCCCCCCAAAAAAAAACTAGCTTCTCTATTTCTAAATATTTAGGTTGTTGTTGTCATAGTGGTTGGCACGGGATATATAAATAGTGTCAAATTTTCTTATTTTTACTTGTTTTAAAGATTCGGTTGAAATCTTTTGAACGTACCATATAGCACCAATATAGTACGATATAATACGTCTCCATATCATATCATACCATGCCACTAGAAACATGGTATTTTCAATTCATTTAAACAGACTAAGCTTGGTTGTCACAAAGTAATCAATAAACACATAATCTATTTTTCTAAAACATTGTAAAAAGATAAAAATGCCTCTCAATTTATGCATATTGTCTTGTGTTTTCATGCACATCATCACGATTAAAATTTTTGAAATTGTTAAAATATGGGTAAATTATTCTTATCGAATCTATACTAAATTAAAAAAATTAGAATTCCATGTTACCACGTGTCAAGTAGGGAACTCTGTTCTCTTTATTTTCACTTTTTTTCTTGTCGTGAGTGCTTAACCAAAGAGCAAATTTGATATTTCCTTTCGAAGATTAGTCGAACTTATGGTTAAACGGATGAAGAATAATTTTATAGTACAATGGTGATATATCGTACAACGATTCAAATTTACGAATGACATTTTTAACAACATCTAATGAACATGGCCCATCTGACATTTTTCTTGTAAAAATAGTTTGTATGAAAAAAAAAATTTTAAGTAGGCAATATGAACATAAGTTACTAAAATGCATATAGAAGATCTTAATTAATGAATTACTCATATGACTGTCATCTAAGTTAACAGCCATCCATACCGTTATAGTAGAAGATCTTAGTTAATGAATTACTCTATGAATGATCTCAAAAGTTAACGCCCACCCATATTGTTCTTGAATATAATCAAGAGTTTGCATGTATTCAAAGTGAGAAATGCTTATTACAAGGCACATCTTTGGATTGTTTAGGGGAAAAAATTCTATTAGTTGAGAGAGAGAAAAACAGAAAGATCTTATCAAACTTTCAATTAGGGGTGCCAATTAGGCCGGGCCGGCTCGAAAGTCCAGTAACCTGACCCAATTTTACACGAATTTGGGTCGGATAATTTAATTTTTTTTTTTTAATTTTGAGCCCAACTCGGAATAAGATTGAGCCGGGCTCAAGCTTGGCTCGACCCGAGCGGCCCGATATTTTTAAAAAATAAATAAATAACACGACAATAATTCTAATATTCTAAAATTTTAGATTGAAAATTATACTATGAAACTATATTTAATGACTTAACATTTATTTCATTTTATAACAACTAAAAATAAGTTTATCTAAATTAGTCTAATATTTACTTTATGCTATTTTGATTCAATGAACACTAATTTTATTATATAAATAAATAAAAAATAGTAAAAATATCTTTAAAAATAAAATCAAGCCGGGATCTCGCTAGATGCAGTATCAAGCATTTGTGTGAAGGCCAAACTTGTTGAGTTATACAGAAGATGCCTGTCATTGGCCCGACATCTACTTCTCTACATTTCTCATGGTTCAAGCTATGTAGTACATGAATTGGACTGCAATAAAATGAACAAACCTGAATGAAAAATTCCGGAAGTTAAAGAACACGAAGAACCCCCCATTCACAACCAGCAATACAATTGTTTGTCCCTGTGTTTTCTTCCAAAAAAAATCAATCCACCTCTACGGAACTGAACAGTATAGATATCTCAACTTTGAGCTGGCATAAATGCTGAGAAGAAAAAGATGAGCCAACTGAACATGGATTAGTTGTTGGCAACGATGTCGTGGATGGTGTCGCTGACGGACATGTCGTCGGATCTCACAGCCAGCTTCATAGCTACTTGCTTGGGTCCATCGATCCCGAACGACAGTCTCACGAGGACTCTCACATTATCGATGAAGACGCCGGACAAGAGACATGTATGAGACCTAGAATTGCTCGGAACAACTTCTGTCCCCTGTTGACAATGAGTCATAGTGAGAACCAGGGAAGAGAGATGCTGCTCATGAGTTAAAACTCTGGTTTCACAACTTCTAGCACGGGCCATGCTTTAGACGCCAAAAGTGAAAACATAGGGATCTCATAGCATCCGAGCAACAGAAGGATAAAACATCTGCACTACATGAAGGCATTGAAGCCATTCTCCACTAGCAAGTGAACAACTGGCAATTTCCTGTACCATTTAAACACAAGGAATTGGGTAACCAAAACTAACCTCACAGGGCTGCATGCCGAGGATGCTGATGACGGCATTGACAGCCTCTGCCAAATTCTCCCTCACGCCAAGCCCATATTCATCGACACGTTCATTATCTTCGCCCATACTTTCCCATGCATTCCTGAAATTGGAAACACCCACCTTTAACATGTAATCTGCTGCGACAATCTCCAGGTCCTCCAGTTGGTATTCATCTTCAACGCCCTCTTCTTCAGCTTCACCTGTAGCTGGATCCACCTAAAAAATATCCCACAGTTAACATGACAGGGAAAATCTGCCTCATTTGATGATCCAAGGATACATGCTTCAAATATTGAGTTCGCAGCAGCATAAATAAAATTGGGTTTTTTAGATTTTGATACCCAAAACTATCCTACATTTGACGTAATCCCTGTATTTTGCATATTTAGGTATATTTCCCACCAAAACTTCATGCCTCTTATTAGTTAGTCCTCATTAACAACAGCTGGAAAACAAACAGTATTCATGAAATGTTCTCAATACTACCCACAAATTGAACAGCTCTATAAAAAAATGACCTTAACGCCCTCAAGTTAGAGAGAGAGAGAGAGAGAGGCATGAGGTATAAGGTTCGCATGGTTCTGGCCTCAACCCAACAAGGCAACAAGCTTCAAGGTTGGTGTGAAGCCCAAGAAGCAAAGTTTCATGGTAAAATTGGGGGACTTGGTCCATGGGTGGTGGCACTGGGACCCCAAAAGGCGGGCCGGTGCCTAGCCTTTGTCTGGGCGCCTTACCGCCTCAGGTGCCTTGACAACTATGGCGGATGAGCAGGGAAAGCATGTGAGGAGCCCCATCATGGCAATCACCCGCCACTCCAACAGTGACTACCCAGAAGCATCTTTTTTTTTATTGGTTGAAACTACCCAGAAGCACCTGCTGGCCATTGCCGTTGTAGAGATATCTGATTCATCTTCTCCCCATTCCTCAAGTTAGAGATAGAGAGAGAGAGAGAGGGGGGGAGTGAAAAATTGACCCAGAGACCACTCTGGTGCCAGAATATCATTCCAGGGTGTTCCCAAAGAGAGAGAGAGAGAGGCAGAGGCAAATGACGTCATCTCTCTCCCTATGTATGTAGCATAGAAAAGGAAGAGAAGCATAAAGAAGCAGAGGGGCAAAAAGAAGCAAAGAGGCAGCGGCATCCAAGAAAGAGAGCAGAAAGAGGTTTTCGGTCCAGCACAGGCATGGCAACTCCATCCAATGCTGGGCATTTAAGGGCAGCACAGAGAGACATTGAGAGACTTATAATGGTCGTTTGCATGGCTACTTATTTAGCTCACAGTAACCATAGTTAAGTTACTCCATTATGAAAGAATTGAACAGTAGGGGTTAAAATATAAGTAGTTTAATTTTAGAGGTATTACTACTCACTAGTGGGTTCCAACCGGGAAGGGGTGCCATTGGTTGCTGGACATGGGTTGAGACAACCCGGTAATTATTTCAGATGAGAAAAAGGTGAAAGCACATAATCACCATCTATTAAATATAAAAAAAGTTCTTATTAATTGTAATGGTTAATAGGGTGTTTGGTTGCACTATTTTTTTTATCAATTTTTCTCTTAATTAAAAAAAAAAGACAAACATGTAGACACGTTTGGTAAGTAGTTTTTTATTTTAGGAAAGAAATTTTATCCTATGTAAATCTCTCCAAAAAAAAAAAGTATAAAGCATTTTTTTAAAAAATCACACACACAGCTCTCTCCCGGCACACACACACCCCCCCCCCCCCCGCCGGCTCCCCCTCCCCCTCCTCCTCCTCCCCCCCGCGCCCCCCCTCCTCCCCGCGCCTGCGCCCCCTCCTCCCCCCCGCCGGAGCCCCCTCCTCCCCCTCGCCGGCTGCGCCACACCCCCTCCTCCTCCCCCCGGATCCCCCCTTCACCAAACACCCTATACTGTTTTTTTTTTATTTTGAAATTTTAGTTAAAAACAGATACATCATTTTTTTTAGGAGAAATAACTTTTTAAAAAATTTGCTCCCAAACACCCTATAAGACTTTTTTGAAAGGCACAGCATATGTTTTCTGATGCTGCAAACTTTGCAACCTGCATCATGATTCCTCCTCTTCATTGTCATCAATGAACAGCAGTTCTTGGCAGCCTTTTAACACATCCACACATCATACGAAAACAAACAATATAAAGCAAAGCTGAACTAGCAGATATGAAACAAGAGAACTAGCTAGAACCTATAAACCAAAGCTCGCTCAAATGGTACCTCTTTAACAATGAACTTTAATAAGTTCGAGAATTTCCCAACAGCAGGAACACCAGCAGGCTTTTCAAAAGCAACAAATGTCTGTCCTGGTGAGTCATAAGGTAAGGATCGCAAAGGCTTGGATGCAATTTCTGTGAATTCTTCGGCTTCAGAAGCATCAACAAACACGGTTACCTGAAGCAACAAAATGAAATGAGGATTGAGAAAAACCTATAAAAGCAGAAAGGAGGCAACAGCCCCTTGTTTCCAGGGGAAGGTCACTTACATTTTCAAGCATCTGCTCAGGTATTGTGTTTGTACAGTTGTACTGGAATACAATATGCCCATCATAAATGTGCTTAACAACATTAACTGAATACTCAGTCTCAGCTTCAGTCAGCTCTACTGGGGCAGATGACTGCAAAGCAAAACATCAAGAAATTTGTCATAATCAGAGTGACAATATACCTAGCCAAAATATGCCTTAGTCTGTTGCAATCGAGAAACAGTCAAAAACCTTGAAGAGTTTCCCAAATGTTAAGAACTCGGGAATAGATGACAGCAACTTTTCATATGCATCAACAACTGGTGTAGGTCCAGCGGCAGGTGCTCCCAAACCTGTTGGCTTTTTACCTTGTGCCTTCTTCTCCACAAGAGGTTGAGATTTAACCTCTCTAGGCACAGAAGCAATATTGAATGGTTCCTCAGAAGCTTCCTGTGATGATAATAAGGAGATTTAAGAGACTAAGATTTTATGTTAAACCACTGATACACCTTAGATCATGCAGAATACTTACATAGTTCCGCAAGCTTGTCTCTAGATTGATCAATGGGATGTCTAATGAGCCAAAAAGAAACTCTTTTACATCTTCCTCACTTTTGTCGATGCTATTTTCACCATCAAGAGCATCCAGATAAAGTGTTGCACGATCACGGACCTATTAAAAACCATATAATCAACACACAAGTAAGAAGGAGGATTCTACAATAGAGTTAGTTAATTGACATCCAACCATATTTCCACAAATTTTGAAAGAAAATTCATTCAGAAACAATATATGAACGATCCAAGCACCAAAACTGCAGTAGCTACAAGGGAGAAAATGTCCACAACTCAAAGCATGCAGGTGAATTTACACCTTGATTGATTAGTTCAAGTGATCATCTCATGAATGCTAATATGTCATGATGACTGAAGAAAAGGTGTATTGAATACTGCATGAAAAGACAATCAACAGTTCACCAAAAAAAAAATAAGTCATTCAAAATTTTCAATAGTTCATAAAATGTTGTTTTTTTTAAGTGTTCATAAAATGATGTTACCAGGTTTTGAAGTTACATTGTTATACCTTAGTTCTAACAATATTGTAAATTCCATTACCTTTCCTATAGTTTCATCACGCATAATGATCTATTGACAATGTCATTGGTACTCATCCATTTGGGCATTTACATCCATACGATATTTAATACTACCTACATTCACTCTCTTCAGTACTCCACTTTTAGATCCATGCAACCTATATTATCATGAAAGCACATGGCAATCCCCACATTTCACACACCATGTGAAAGGAGTCTCCACTTTATTTCATGAGTGTTAATTCTGTTGAGAACAGCTTTATATATCTTCCCAATTGCTGAACAAGAGACAGCTACTAAAAGCTCACAACCAAGAGAACTGCAGATTGAATTGACTAATCAATAGCAATTGTCAACTCATCCTCAGCATAGCTTCCACTACTAATTAATAGCAATTGTCAGTGCATTCCCAGCATCGTCTCCACTGAACATACATTATATGGAGATCTATTAGCATTTGAATGGGAAAAGAGCTGCCAGATTTCTTTCACGAGAATACATCAATATTGCTGGAAACATGTGACCAACAATGTTGACAACTGCAAGTGTCACGCTATATTCTTTGTAGGTATGGAACATTGGTTGTTGAAAACGGCAACTAAAAAGTCTTGGCAAACAACCAAAATAAAAGAGTCAAGCAATTACATTTATAGTTGGGAACATGTGCTACAAGTTGTACAACAGTTACTGCAGCCTTCATACAGTTGAACTGGTGCAATAAAATTCCACCATGCATAAACCAAATTGCAAATAGTGACAAGAGGAAACAGATACTAAAAAAGCAAACCTGTTAGCAGACTTTACCTCATCATCAATATCATATAAGCAACGTCTCAAAAGGACCAAAATTCGAGGCTGCAACACCATTAGGATTTGGGCATTTGTCAGTATATGAATAAGATGTACAAAATGAGATAAAAACAAAGGTGTAAATGGATACCTTTAATGAATCAACCATTGACCCAAACTTTGCCAAGGTGCTCACTGCAGCAGCCCGAACAGTTGCATTTTCAAGTATAACACGATTATAGATGTACCTAATATACTTGCCGGGGTCCGATGTTTTTGGCCCTTCATTTCCAAGAAAGTGAAGGATCTAGGAGACAATATGCATTTTAGCAAACCCAAACCAGCAAAAGTAATATATAGAGTTGAACTTAAACAAACTGACAGTTAAGGATAACGCAATTTAAGTCATTGCCTGGTGAAAATGAAATGAAAAGAAAAAAAAATTAAAACCAATGGAAATGCAAGTTAAAGCTTGATCCACCATGACCCATTATCTAAGCAGTTTCCAGCATGTATTAGGTTTTGACAGATAGTGATTGGACATAAACATTCCCAGCTTATGACTTACATGAATACATGAAAGTTTGATATACATGCATAAATGAAAATGTCTTTTCCTCTTCAGAAATTTTGGTTATAAAGGTCATGATGAACTGGTCCAAATTAAACAATTTTTAAGATCCGAATGCCCAAAAAAGACAACATGGTAAAAATTATGTCCGTGCCCATAAGAAGTGATGTCTTTCCGGAGTAGCCATTACAAGTATTCATGCAATATGAGAGATGTAGTGAATAAGAAACAGC
Source organism: Colocasia esculenta (assembly GCA_014218235.1). Taxonomy (NCBI): domain Eukaryota; kingdom Viridiplantae; phylum Streptophyta; class Magnoliopsida; order Alismatales; family Araceae; genus Colocasia; species Colocasia esculenta. Next base: position 25,626,259 of record CM024753.1, on the reverse strand, counting down.
AGAAGCAAACAAGCTATAACAGTTTGACATTAAAAAAAAAAACATCAGTGATAACTATTAGTATCAGAAAATCAAAATCAGTTTGGTTTTATGCCAAGTAGATCTACTACATAAGTTATTTTCTTATTATGGTAGTTAATGAAGAAGTATAGAGAAATGAGAAGAGATTTATATGTGGTTTTTCTTGATTTTGAGAAGGCATATGATCGAGTACCGAGAGATTTGATTTGGTAGACATTAACAAAAAAAAAGAGTCTCTCAAGGATATGTTGACTTGATTCAAGATATGTATGAGGGTGCTACTACTAGTATGAGAACTATTGCCGGAGAGACTTGTGAATTTTCAGTCACTATAGGTTTGCATCAAGGTTCTGCTCTAAGCTCGTATCTCTTTGCTCTGGTTATCGATGAGGTAACTAAGCAATTACATGATGATATCCTTTGGTGTATGCTATTTGCGGATGATATTGTCTTAATTGATGAGAGTATTAATGGTTTAAACGTTAAGCTAGAAAGTTGGAGACATGCTTTGGAGTCTGAAGGTTTAAAATCAGTAGGAGTAAGTCAAGTTTATGTATAGTAACTATAGTAATTAAGGACTTGAACTTTTTGAGTTTAAACACGACTATAGCACTTGATATAAATCTTTGGCGGAAAAGTATTCATGTAGCCGACCCCAAATAATGGGGTAAGGCTCTAATGATGATGATGATCAGTGATAACTATTACCTGAGTAGAAAGATAAGTGAATTCGCAATCTTCAATAAACTCACACAAATAAAACAATCCACTTTCTTTAGCATCTGGTATGTCCCGGATGAGAATAACAATCGAATCAACAATTGCCTTTTTGTACTCAAAACCTCCTTCTTCTCTAAGAATGTTGCTTAAGAAATTCATCCTGGAAAAGGGAATATCGGTCAGTGGTCACAAACAGACAAAGGATTAACCAAGAAAAATAACGGATGTCTTAACCAAAAGTAATATTTGACATACAGTGAGCGATATTTGAGTGGAAACTTCAAACACAAAGATCTAATAGCATCGACAACGACTACTTTGAACTCATCAGCAATATCTGACATAAAGCTCGTTATCTGTTTCATTAGACGATCCACACTTGATTCATTGCCAGTTTTCAGGAGAGTGGTAATAGCAAGTGTAGCAATGCTCCTGTTCTGATCCGAAATTAAACTTTCCATGTCTATATTGCAGTTTGTGACTGCCAAAGGATGTGTCATGGCCACCTGCAAGTGTTCAAAAAAAAATTTAACTTTGCCAAATGAATTTTATACTCAAATCGAAAGGATACACTTAGGAGATTTCACATCATAGATAAACTAACAATTGGAAACAGTTAACAAAATGAATTACATAAAGGAAAAAGAATATTTTTCATAACAGGAATCTCTAGAATCATCATGGAATAGTGATTTTTGATATCTACAGCAAATATTTAACCAGATTATCTTTATAATTATGAAGCTATGAAACTGGAAGTGAACAATGACAAGTAACATGCAGGTATATCAGTCAGCCTATAAAAAGGTTTAGTTATCACCTGAAATACCCACAGCCTAAGGAACATTTTCTAGGGTGGTCAAAGACCATGGTTCATTCATGCACAAAAATAAACATGTACACCATGGATCTCAAAAACCATGGTTCATTCGTGCACAAAAATAAACATGTACACAATGATCCATATGTGACGATCGCTAGTACAACCTTAATCACGTAGTCTGCTGTCTACCAAGCCAGTAGATGAGCTTTCATTTTAAAAAAAAAAAAATCAATGTAGATGCTATCAAGCTAGCCATGACCATTTGCAATATCAACTAGAGATGCTTCATGGGAATCTTTACTCCCCATGAGGCTGGGCATGGTAGAAAGCATTGCTTCTACCCCTGCTAACATTGATAAAGAGAAGAGAAATGGTACGGGAAAGGAAGAAGAGGAAAGATGGACCATGCTCATCAGCAGGAAAGGGTACGAAGAGGAGGATTGGTGACGGAATCACGGTGCTTCAGAGATGAGGCAGCTTCTAGCATGGAAGTTTCACATCAAAATGACCAGCTATGTATACTCCCTTGGTAGAGGCCATCAAACTGCTAAATGTCATAATGCTAGTGTCTGCTGGTGTCATGACAAGATTGACCACAGAAGATTTTCACGCCCAGAGCAAATCATAACATGTGAGGTAGTGCCGCATTGTACATGGAGCTGACCTACTAGGAGAAGAAAGTTCTCACAGATGATATTCCATGGTTCCCTCAATATTTTGATAATCCAAGTTCCCTGAGGAGAGATCAGATCGTTACCAGACAAAAGAAGGTTTACAGATAGACTCCCTGCTAAGTACTCAGATTAAAATGGCCCTCAGGGGGTTTTGGAAAATAAGCAGGTTTCATGATGCAAGAGCATTAATTTTCTTCAACTTGGAGTCTTCCCATACTCAAATCTTTCAAGGAAAGGAATATCCAGGCGAGAGCTTTGACATGAAATGGTCAGAGTGGAATGAGATAGTAGGTGCTACAGAGCCAAATCAGGGAGCCATCATCTGTTACAGGGTATCCAGTGTCCCTTATGTAGACGTAGTCAACGACAAAAAAGATCAGATCCTCCTTAGCCCCCAACTGAGCTTGTGTAAGTAAATATCGCCTAATAGGGCTGGCAGTAAGATGGAGTAACAGCCTTCTCACCTCCTACAAATCAACAGGTGGAAAAGAATATTTTTATTATGTGGATGTGCACACTGATGCACGTATGGGAAAGGATCCAATGATACCCTGGGTGTATCTAACTTAGATGCATCCTATTTCATTTTAGCATTTTATCCCCGAGTGTCCAAAAGGGATGGTATGTTCAGGATAGTTATAGTTATGGTACAAGAGATATTTGTGGCAATTGATCGTCAGATGTGTGTGTGGAGGGATATTTATGTCAATTCAAGTGGAGGTCTAATAGTTCGTGTTTGGAAGGTAAAATGATAAATGATAGGTAAAGTAGTACATTTGTTAGATAGCTACTATTGTACTACGGCAGTTAATGGAGAAGTATAGAGAGATAAGAAGAGATTTACATATGTTTTTTCTTGATTTGGAGAAGGCATATGATCGAGTACCAAGAGATTTGATTTGGTGGACATTAACAAAGAAGGGAGTCTCTCAAGGATATGTTGACTTGATTCAGGATATGTACAACGGTCCTACTACTAGTGTGAGAACTATTGCTGGAGAGGCTTGTAAATTTCCGGTCACTATAGGTTTGCATCAAGGTTCTACTCTAAGTCTGTATCTCTTTGCTCTGGTTACACATGAAGTAACAAAGCAATTGCATGATGATATCCCTTGGTGTATGTTATTTGCAAATGATATTGTCTTAATTGACGAGAGTATTGATGGTTTAAATGTTAAGTTAGAAAGTTGGAGGCAAGTTTATGCATCGTAATTATAGTAATGAGAGGGAGTTACAGGAAGATATGATTCAAATTGATGCACAAGACATTCCTAAGAGCAGTAGCTTTCAATACTTAGGGTCTCATCCAAGAGAATGGGGAGATTTATAACGATGTAACCAAGGTTCGCCGTACCGACCGGATCGACCGTACCGTATTCTCCGTGGTACGGTACGTATCGAACCGTACCGTACCGTTGAGATACGGTGGAAAATTGACATGTTGTGTTGAAACTCATTCTGTACCTTGTAAAGCCATTCAAATAATGTCCATTTGTGTTGAAATTTTAGCTATAAACTAATGTAATAGTTTTACAAATTATGGTGATTTTAGTTTAATTTTTAAAATTTATTTTACACTGGATAAAAAATCACCCGGAAAATAGTTGCATCGGCTTAATATCGAAATCCGTACGTCAACAATTCTGGATATTTACATTTCTGATATCACCATATTTTTCTAAAAATTATGGTGTTCTCAAAATTTATTTTCGTTACAATTTTTTGATGTCGCCTTGTCGGAGCGCGCACTTCTGAGTATGGCATTGGGCTATCATTTATTAATGTTAATTAATCCTAGATATTAATAAAATTACTATAATTTGTATCATCTCTTAATTAGTTTATGTTTGAAATTTTATCTCAATTAGACACTAATTAGACCACTTAAGTGCAGACAGAGTTTGTCGCGGTACGACGAACTCTCTGTGCGCGTACTTCAACGGGACGCATTTGGTTTCGAAAATAAAGTCAAATATGAAGTCATCATAATTACTAGAAAAATGTACTGATTATAAAAATATAAATATCATGAGTTATTGATGCATAGATGTAGAGATTAGGTCGACCTAATGATTTTTGGGACAGTTTTTACTTGACAAAAAATTAATTTAAAAAATTAAACTAAAATTATTACAATTTGTATCACATATTAATTAGCTTATGTTTGAAATTTCATCTCAATTAGACACCATTAGATCCCTTAAATGTTGAGATTAAGTCGATTTACTAATTTTTGAGATAATTTTTACTTGATAAAAAAATAATTAAAAAAATTAAACTAAAATTACTATAATTTGTATCATCTCTTAATTAACCTATGTTTAAATTTTTATCTTAATTGAACACCATTTACATCATTTTAATATACCTAATATAAAAAATTATGAAAAAAAAATAACCCGGGTCACCCCAATGGGGTGACCCGACCGTGCTCGGGTGCCGCTGGCGCCCGGGCACGGTACGGTACGCCCGTGCCGCCCCGGTTTGGGCGGCACAGGCGACCATGGATGTAACACACAGATTAAAGCAGGCTAGTTAGCATGCAGAAGTGCATCAGAAGTCCTTTGCGATCGTCCTATACCAGTGAAACTTAAAGGGAAGTTTTATAGAACGACTGTAAGACCTGCTTTATTATATGGCACCGAGTGTTAGACAGTGTGAAAGGAACACATTAACAAAATATATGTAGCAAAGATGAGGATACTGAGATAGATGTGTGGTAAGAGTCGTAAGACTAAGAAAGATAAGATTAGGAATGAGCACTTCCATAAGGATTTTAGAATAGCTCCAATTGATAGAAAAATGAGAGAAAATAGACTCAGGTGGTATGGACACGTGTACCGTCGTTCTAACTTGGCGCCGATTAAAAGATGTAACCAAATCTTAGCGGATGCAAGTAATAGAGCTAGGGGAAGGCCTAAATGAAATGGTGAGATGTTATTAGGAAGGACTTGGACTTCTTGAGTTTAAACACGAATATAGCACTTGATACTTGATAGAAATCTTTGACGGAAAAGGATTCATGTAGCCAACCCCAAATAATGGGATAAGACTTTGATGATGATAATAGGTAAAACAGTATATAGACATATAAGTAGAAATATCCTTTTAGAAACTGGACTGGACCAGATGGTCAAAACAAACAAACAAAAACATTGCAATCCATTCTGGTCAAATCATAAGAAAACAGAAATTTAGAAGAAGAAAAAATAATGGGGAGCAGCCAAAATTTGACAGTTTTAGACCGGTCCACTCTGGTTCAAGGCCAACTACTATGTATGCTTTTCACAAAATCACAGGAAACTCAGAGTTGGGCACAAAACCCATTGCTTAATTATAAATTTTGCAAACTGCCATGCCACATTTTTTTCTTGGGAAATACATACAAATATACATGTTATGTATTTAATTAAACAAATTGATTCAGTCTAGACACTTGGACCAAAGGCTTCTCCAGTTTGGTTGCCAGACTAGTTTTTAAAAGACGGGTATAGATATATAGCTTAGACAAGTAAACGGAACTCAAAACAGAAAAACATAGACAGCCAATTATCCTTGGAACCATTCTCACACTTCCATTCACATTATTCTCATGGCAATAAAAATTCTACAAACTAATTGACCAGCAGCTAAGTAAAAGTTAATAAAGAGTGGATAGGCGCAGTAGTTGAAAGAATAGAAAGAGAGTGCTCAACAGCAACACAGAAAATAATAGGGAATAATTTCTTAAAGACCACTCTTAGTTCTTGAATTTCAAAAACTAACTTCCCACACAAACTGCAATTCTCAATCTCTCACCAGAATGGAACTCACATTTTTATATTCTTTGATAAGAACGAGGTAGACAATTTTCATTTTGGTTGACTTTAACCAAGCTTAGTTGACTAAACATAATGGTAGGTGACATGGATAGCCTTTTTAAAAGGAAAGCAAGTTAGACAATCTTCATCTTGGTTGACTTTAACCTAGCTTGGTTAACTAAGCATGATGACAGGTGACATGGTGGTACTTCTAAAAGCGGGATATTAAGGACAGTAAGTAAGTCCATAGACATCTAAGCATGGTATTGAAATTCAAGAAATAGGAGTGCTATTTAAGAAATAAGAAGCACTCATACCCGGCTGGCCGGGTAAAAAAAACACCCAGAAGCCATGGGATTGGCTGCAGGCGAAGGCCCTGTGCTTGCATGACCGCTTTTTAGGCACGGGGCCCGAGCCCGCAGCCAATCCCGTGGCTGGCCAAGTAGCTTTTTTACCCGGTCGGCTAGGTCTTAAGTGTTTCTCTTAAGAAATTGTCTCAAAATAATATACTTATGAATGTTGTTGCTGACTTAACAAAAATAAATGTAATTAACCAAGAAGGGTCAGAAATTATCAGTAAGAAACTTCCTCATGACATGACTTCTGCAATGACTAATAATAACTCCATATGACTAGCATAGACAGTAAGATTAGAATTCCTTTGAGTTCTAATATTGAAGGGTGTTGAACCCGAAAAAATTATTTACTTAATTTTCTGAATTATCTCTCAGAATGATCATGTGCTTTGGTTAAAGCAAGAGATTACAATTCAAATCTCGCCCGGAAAATTATACAACTCCAAGAAATGCTTGTTTTGAATGTTCAGAGCAAGTCTTTGGTGAAAGAAAAAGTTATTCGGGGTTCTAAATGAAAACGATCCTCGAAGCCTATTTATTCTGAATTTTCAGGATGAATAAATGAAAATAAAACATTTATTCTGAATTTTCGGAATAAATAAACAGCAGAAAAAAAATATTTCTGTGATATCTTAGAAAAGTGAGAACGATCGCTCCAAGACAGTTTGGGGCAGAAACCAATGTGTTCCAGGCGTTGTCGGATTAAAATCCTCGCCGTGTGAATCATTTAATGCCCCGGAATATATTCCAGTGGAAGTCGTCGTGTGTGACACACGAATTTTAAATACGTGTGGGGGTCCAATCCGTACCCATAGCAGCGAAAATGATGTGGCGTGGACCCGGATCCTTGCACAACAAACAAATGAAGAAAATTGCACCCTCGGAGCATCCCACGTGGTGGAGACAACAGCCATGTGTCTTTATTTATAGGAGAAAAGACTCTGAGGGGTCCCATTGGAGCCCACCACATGAAGGCTCCGATGGGACTCCCATCGGAGCCCACACCGCGGTGGGAGGACTCCGATGGAATGCCCATCGGAGCCCACTGCTGCGTGGAGCCCACCTGCCGCGGTGGCGGCTCAGATGGGAGCCCCATCGGAGCCCGCCGCGGTGGCCTCCGATGGGAGCCCCATCGGGGTGCCCACCACAGTGATGGGGACTCCGATGGGTGCCCGAGCCCACCAAGGGGGGTGGGGGGGGGGGGTGGTGGAGGGGGGAAGGGAGTGTGTGTCCGATGGGAGCCCCATCGGACCCGCCACGGTGGGGGCCCGATGGGAGCCCACCGCGGTGGCCGGTGGGACTCCCATCAGAGCGCACCACCGCGATGGAGCTCCGATGGGGTTACCACCAAAGGGGGGCTCCAGTGAGCTCCCCACTCCTCTCTCTGCTGAAAGTAAAAGGGGTGAGAAGCAGAAAAGAGCAGAAACAACAAGACAGAAATTGAAAAGACTCATCTTGATGGGAGGGCTCAGATGAGGTATGGAAGAGAGCTCTGATGGGCCTCCCTTTTTCCCTCCAAACTCCTATAAAAGGAGGGCAGCACCAAGCAAGAAAGGGATCTGAAGATCTGAAAGACTTGAAAAATCTGAAGTTGGTTCAAAGGTTCGCGGGGAGGGGGGGGGTTGTGCACGAGCGACTCATTGCTTCCCGCTTGTCTCCAAGAGGAAGCCTGCGCAGGTCTTCTTCCAAGTCCAAGGACTTCTTATATAAAAGTCCTTCTGAATTTGTAATTTGTTCAAATGTACAACTCTATGTAGAGTTCATGTTTATATGAAAGGAAATGAAGAAAATGTCAAAAAAAAATGTTTCTAAGTGATCCATATGTGTTACAAGAAGGATTATTTTCTGTGGATGAGACAGAAAAATATAAATAAACCCCCATCTCTTGTTCAATTGCACAAATAACTGGGAAATGTGAGAAACACCCTAATTTACTATCTCTAATCCAATGAATGTTAAGATTTGGCATGAAGCTTCAGAAGAATGACTTTAGAATCTTAATTGAAAGAGAAAAAAAATTACAAATCAATCCCTATTCCAAGGAAAATTGTGAATCAGTCCCTATTAAAATGGAAAATCACAAATCAGTCCCTATTAAAAGGGATAATTATATATCAGCCCCTGTTAAATACTTCATGGCATGGTTTGCTGGAGCGGCGATTCGGACCAAGGTGTTGACTTTTTTAGTAGGAGAGTGGCTCTCTTGGAAAAGTCACACGTACGTTTGACTTTTTTTTACCAGACTTTGAATTTTTAGTGTTTCATGTGATTTATTTGAATTATCAAATTTTTAGATAGGCCAAATTATGAGAGATTAGAAAGTTAGCATTTCCATAAAATCACCGAAATCGCGATTTTCTTCTTCGATTGGAGAATTGACTTTTTATTGGTAATAGATATGATTTTTTTGATATTTTTATTGAATTTCAATGGGGGGTACTTCCTTATTTATATGTAATATCTTAAGTAAATGAAACTATAAATACTAACATTTACTGAAGAAAAGGTATGTATGTATGTACTCATGCGAATCGGATCGGATCTCCCCTGATCTGATCCGATTCGGCCAAATCGGGCCGATCCGATTCGCCTTGCAAAACCATGCTTCGTGGGTTAGAAAATTGTGTGCAACTAAAGGGTCTATTTTGTATCAAAGGTATTCGAGTTTATCTCCATGTAAACAAAACATCGATTTTGATTGGTGGAGAATGGTCCGACGCACAAACTCAAAATCGTTTGAAAGATCATGCGTGGAAAATGATAACAAAACCAAATAATGCATTTCTTCCTATGCATGAGGGTTTTAAATCTATATTTTCCGCCCATTGATACTCCGAAAGAAAGGAAAAGAAAAAAAAGAAAGAAATGATATAATATTTCTTCTTTTTTAAACAAGGGGTTACAAGAATTGTTTCAGAGCTATTCAAAAAATAAAGCTATTAGTAGATTAAGGAAACTAAAGCAGTGCCCCAACCTTATTTAATGTCCGGACAGCAGCAAACCGAAGCACAGGCTTAGATGAGCTCAAGAACAGCTGTAGCACAGTGATGGCGGGGGTTAATTCTCGACTTGTTACACCACTCAACTCTGTTATTGCCCTTGCAGCTTCAAATATCACCATTTCAGCTTTGTGTCGTAAACAGGCCTCCAAGAAATCAAAAAAAGGTCGGTCCCCTGTTTGATTGTTCACATTTGACTCGCGTATTACCTGATAGAAGAAAATTGAGCTTTCACTGTGATTAGTTTCAGGAACATAAATGACCGAGACTTCATAAGCCAGACAAGTAGTAGAAGAATGGAACCTGACTAGTATATCGAATCAGAAGACATTGTGCTAGAGGTGAACGAACTGTTCCTCTTGTCAAGCTTGTGACAAGCTTGCTAACAGCTAGGCGGTCATTTTGCCGTATCTGCAAATTATGACAATCAGTTGGTCAAACTCCCATAAGAAATGTTCAACTCAACCAAAACATATGTAGACTTTAAAAAAATATTAAAGCAGTTGACTTCCCCAGGCCAAAGAAAAAGGTCAGTGTGATGATGTAATCAAGTATGAACTGGGAAAATCTAACCACACTTTCAAATTCTTGGATATTAACAACCATACTTGGTGAAGAAGAGCCAAAGCATGAAATTGCACAAGTGCGGCCCTCGACTGGACAGCTTCCTGCACCTCATTACTCCACCTTTTCACAATCTCTGGACTTGTCTGTTCAAATAGGATCAAAAGAAGTTGAAGATGTTCAATCCACCAATGAATCAAACATCAATCATAAGGTATCATACAAAACTACCTGAAGCAAGTGGATGCCACTGACAAGTGCAGCACTAGCAACTACAGGGTTCTTGTCAACTATGGCCTGTTTTAAGTATCTCTCAATTTGAGTAAGTAGTGTTCCATCAGTTATTCTACAGAGAACCCGAATGGCATTTGCTCTATACATGTCTGTCTTGCTGTTCATGTCTTTCATCAATGAACTTGTAACAATTATAACCTTCCACAAGCAAAATGATATATCAATATAAATTTTAAGTAATTCATTAAATATGAAGCGATACTAATGAAAATAAAGATGCCAAAGAAAAATGCAAATGCTGCTAAAAAACCTCATCCGCACAGGGAGAGAGTTCCTTGATCATTAGATACACCATTCTCCTAAGCCCCGTATCCTTTGACTGAAAAAGCTTAGTGACTGCAAAGAAAACTTCTGTAGCTTCAATCTACGAACCATTGGGAAAAAGATAACATTAGAACAGACTGGAATGGAACGAAACAAAAGTAAATCATAGGGAAAGTTGGCTGCTCTAGAACTCAATGAACCTAACCTTTGTAAATGTTTCACCTTGATTGAGTAAATACAACAGTTTTGTGATGACCTGAGCTCACAAAATAGAATAAGTCCCTCGAACAGATTCAACAAAATTATATCCAATTCAAACGGTTTGCACAACTAGCAAAAAGTACCTGGGAACATCTCCTAGCATCGAGCTGAGGATCATTAAAAACCCTAGCTTCCTGTAGGACCGCGCCTTTCTCAATCCCCAGAAATGGGGAATATTCCTCTGCAATAAAAGGAACAGAAAACTGGGATTTTCTAGTGAAGAAAATAAAATAAATAAACTACATTGAACAGCCTTCTGCTCGGGTGAGTCTTGAGATCCTGGACCGTAACTCAAGTAATTACCTGATCTACTACCCGATCTAAACGGCTCCCGCTTACACGGCAGCAGAGTAGCCGTGGAATGGCAAGATACAACATTGCGGGAAAGAAGACAACTTTTCTACAGGTTCCAACAATGGCAGGAACAATGATTCTACCGACGACAGACTGACCGCTTCCAATTTCAGATCCTATGAACTCCAGATCTAGTGCAATAACAACAGATCTCGACGTCTACCGACAGAACCGATCGAGATCCCCTCGTTCAATAAAAAGAATAGCACAATGTGAAATTAACGAAAATGGACGTGAGGAAGAAAAGAAACACAAAGAATCCGCGACATGAAACGGGAAACAGAGATCGGGGAGTGGGCGGGGCGAGAGGATTAGGGCTGGAGTTCCAACCTTCCTCGTCTCGATCGTCGTCCTTCTTGACGAAAGGCTGAGCCATCGTGGAGCGAGGGCTCCCTCTCCCACTGAGAGAGCTCTGCGATGTCGGAGTCGGAGGGAGGGAGGGGAGGGAAGGACGGAACTGGCGAGGCTCTGCAAGTGTGAGTTCGAAGGGGATCGGGGGAACGGAGAAGAAAGTTAAAAATATTATTATTAACAAATAAATAAATAAATAAAACTCTGCGATGGGACTAAAATTAAATGGCAAACTTCGCTTCAATGGAATGTTTAAGATCAAGGTTGGGTGGACAGCTAATCTTAATCGAATCGGCCTTATGTGGTTGAGAAATACTTTGTGCACGGCCGCCCGGGCCAGGGCGCGCCGCAACACCACAAGGGCACCCAATGCGGCGCGCCCTGACCCTATTGATTTGTTCGTGCGTACGGGCATCAAGTATTTCTCTATGTGGTTTAGTATTGCCTGCCGTACTGTTTCATGCTCCAAAGCAGCCAGCCCCCCAATATATTTTTTTCCTAAATTATCGTCTTTAATTTTCTAACTCATTTTATGTTCTATGTATATTATTTATAATATTATTCAATAATTTAATAATAAAATATTAGTATATTGCTAACATATAAAAATACACATAATTTCATATTTTACAATGTAATGAAAAACTATTAATATGTATAAGTGTAAGTCTGCATCAACTTAATAATCATGTGAATCGTCGGAATGAAAGTCAAAGGAAAAATAATCTAAGTCAATGGCATCTTATGGCTTATGAACATCAATCTCTATATCCACTAAGATGGGGCATAGTTTCATGGATAAAACTCTGGTCATGTCAACAAATTAAGGCACATGCATGTGGAACTTCGTAAAAAATCGTGTAACTGCGTCAAAAGTTGTTGCTCTAAACGAGGAGGAGGAGGAAGGGAAAAGGATCGGTCATGAGGGATCTATGGACATAGGTGGAGCCAGTCTCGTGGCATTGAGGATGACATCTTGTAAATCTTTGTGGAACTAAAGTTGTACACGTCGAGGAATTAAGAGACAATGTACGTAGTTTCTATCAACATCAGCTAGATGCTTCGAGAATCAGTAGATTCCAGTGACACAATATCTATAATATATATAATAAATCCTTCGATCCCCATCTACATCGTATTTATACGCCCAAGCGATATGGTATTGATTCGCGTTGCATCTGCTTCATCAATTTTTAACATTAATTAACGGTGTGAAATAAACAATAATACATGCAATATATATATTATATTTATGAAGTGCCTTACTTATTCCTCAAAATCATTTATGTTCACATAACCCTCATAGTGTGTCACATAACTCTCATCTCCAACCAATCTAACATTCTATGTCATCATTAAATATTGCAAATAGTCACCATATGACATGCACAATGCATATGTTTGGTGGTACATACGAGCATATTCCTCGCAGTGCCTCAATCCTTGATGACATGTGATAGGTTTAGATGGCTGAGTGAAAACAAGTTGCATGTAGGCACCATTATCGACGTAACCATATCCATAACCATAGTCATGTGTCTGTGGAACTACAGTACTATAGGCGGATTTGATAACCGAATAGAGAGACTTTTCCCCCACTCAACATGGGTGATAAAATTTAGCCCACTTTGATAACCTATTTATGATAAACTCCAGTGATAAGTTTTATACACGGATAAAAGGATGTTAAGGGGGGAGAAAGGTATCCCACACATGGAGGGGAGATAAAAGTTATCCATAGGGATAACTCATTAAATGTTGTACTTTTCTCTTAAAAAACTATGTATCCCCTCTTTATACATGGATAAATGATGTCAAACTAGAGATAAAAAAGGTGATAACTTTATACACCACATCACATTCACTCGTTCCCTTTACCTAAAGCAAGGGGACCATTTTATGGATCCCTCGAGGGATGGGGGTTGCAACACACAAGACATGGCACATGTAGAGATCGATGGAGTCTAGTGTTTGGTCGGATGTGTGAACGCCACTAGAGAGAAAGGTGTAGTTCTTTTCTTAATTGAAAGAGTGGTTTCTCCATAAGTCTCTCTCTCTCTCTTATATCGTGTTGTGTGTGTGAATGTGGATCTCGTCTTGTCATGTCAAAAATCCTCAATATATGGGGCCCATTATGGGGATTTGACTGAAAGGCGATGTTTGTGGGACTCAATGTGGAGGTTATATTTGCAAAGGCGGCAACCTGTTGCTGGGGTGGCAAGCTCCGATAGGGGGTTGTGCTCACATGCGCAAGGCAACGTCCAGGCAGGAAGTGCAGAGGCGTATGTTGCACGGTGCTCTTAGCAATGGATGACAGGGCTGAGGCAACGGTGCTCAATGACTTTTTGTGACGACCCAACCAGCAAACTGGCCCAACAACCGTACTAGTTGGTAGACTTCCCAGGAAGGTCACCCATCTTGAGACTACTCCCAACTGAGCACGCTTAACTTCAGAGTTCTTTTTCTGCTCGAGCTCTGAAAATAACTAGTCCGAGTTGTTGGTAGTCTACTGATTTAGTACATTTAACATATTCTTTTATGGAGTGTTACAATCTACCCCTCTTATATAAGAGACGTCCTCGTCGCTGCTCACATATAGCACACAATCAAACCCCAGGCAGGCAGGATTTTAGAGGTGGCCCCCACAGGCTCAAGAGGTGGCTCCCACTATGTAGCACTTTGCGCCATTATGGCCTCAAGAGGTGGCTCCCATAGCGTAGCACTTTGCCCTGTGTGGCACTTAGTTCCTGCACTTCCGGCTGGGCAAGTCTCTGATACTATTTGTGACGACCCAACCAACAAACTGACCCAACAACCGTACTAGTTGGTAGACTTCTCAGGAAGGTCACCCATCCTGGGACTACTCCCAACTGAGCACGTTTAACTTCAGAATTCTTTTTCTACTCGAGCTCTAAAAATGACTAGTCTGAATTGTTGGTAGTCTACTGATTTAGTATATTTAACATATTCTTTTATGGAGTGTTACACTTTTGGCCCCATACGACCCTTGGATGAAGGCTGGCGGTGGCGAGATAAGCGGCCTCTGCGTAGGAGGATGGCGCAGGCTGCAATAGCAGTGGTGAACACCAAAGACGAGGTCGATGGAGGCCCCTGGAAAGGAGCCTAGTATAACGGCAGCTGTTGGTGTACCCGACAGTCTTCGACAAAGCGAACACACAGTTGATGGCAGCAGCAACAGGTTTCGGCAACGATGATCACTGGAAGGGAGGCTAGTGGCAAAGACTATAACGGCTAGGGTTTGGTTTCTCTTGGGTTTCGTCCGTGAGGAGGAAGAAGGAAGGATGAGGGTGAAATGATAAAAAAATAATTATTTTTAGGTTAATTGGATCTAATTTGGGTGTCTATTTTGGGTCTATTTTTTAATCCAATGTATTATTGGATTGAAATACACTTGTTGGGTATCTAGGTCCAGGTGGATCTGGAAACGGGTCCGTATGTACCCCTTTAGGAGATCCATCTCACTAGTTTAACAGGTGGGCGATCTGACAGTCAGAATTGCTTATAAGAGGCAATCAGAGGTAGAATTGGGTGATTTAGGAGTCCATCCCTAGGTTTGCATACACTCCAGACGTGTTGGATAGTGTGGATTGGACAAATTTGAGAGATTTGTGTAGGAGGGTGTGGAGAACAGCGATAATCACGGTGATTGGTTGAATCAAGGTTGATTGTGAGTGTCGATGGCAAACACCAATAGCACAAGTCACAAAGGTAGCAGTAAAGGTCACATGACCTTTCAATGGCTACTATAATTTTACACTGTGATAGTAGCATGTGAAGAACATATTGACGCAAAAAGGACTAGTGAAGGCTCTCAACAACTAGGCGGAGAAATCAGATAAGCTATTAGTTGAGGCATGGCATGAGATGCATGACTTAGAAAAGAGTATGATTCAGTTGTCTCTGGTAGACAACACGCTTTTGAGAGATGATTAGCAGTCTGGATGAAGTTGGAAAGCATGTACAAGTCCAGTCATTGCCAAATTTGTTGTTTCTAGAATATATATATATATATATATGGCCTAAAAATGGAGGAAGGAGGAAGACTAGAGGCTCATCTGGATGAGTACAACAAGATTCTGACGGAGGTACTCGCCCGATACGTGAATATTGATGAAGAGGACAAGTCACTTCTCCTATTGGTTTCGTTGCTAGCATCATACGATCATATTGTGACTACACTATTGTTCAAAAAGATACTCTCAGGTTGGATGATGCGATCACTTCGATGTTCATGAATGAGTCGCGATGGAAGGGCAACAATGATCGAGCATCAGGTGAGGGTGTTTTTTTGTTGCAAGTGGAGGTCAAATGAGATTTGATGAGAGACAAAGGTCTAGAAAGAGCAAGGGGTGTTCCAGGTCATAAGCTTCCCGGATGCGTTACTATTGTAACAAGGAAGGCCATATAAAGAGGGATTGTCCAGTGCGGGAGGAGGATGCTAGGCTACAAAAATAAAAAGGAAAAGAGAAGGAAGAGGCATCAATTGCCAGGGCAGTTGGAGAAGACAGTGAGTATAAACTACTCTTGTGCACGACATCTAAAGGTGATGAGAACACATATTAGATATTAGATTCTGGTTGCTCGTTTCCTATGTGTTTAAATAAGGAGCAGTCTAGCATATATCAAGCTTATGATAGTGGCGCAATCCAATTGGCGAATGGCATTGAGTGTTTAGTCATCGAAGTAGGATCGGTGCAGATTCACATGTTTGACGGAGTGGTGCATATGTATACACGCTAAAAATGACACCATCGTGGGCAAATTTCAAATTACGTCGCAATGCCACAAATGGCTCCCTTTTTGCCTTGCGATAATATTTCCCCCATTATTCAAGGTCTCCCCCATATTTTCCCCACATTTCCTATTGCTTCCCCTTCATTTTCTTAAGCTTGCCAAAAGTGTGGACAAAGAGTGCAAATCACGACGGTCTAGGTGGTCGTGTTTATGATTGACTGAATAACAATTGAAACGCGACGGTACATGCAGTTGCGAATATGAAAAAATCGATTGGTCGCATCGACTATCTTAAACGTGTATGTCATGCACGTCACGATTCAAATTTATATATTCTCCAATAATTTTTTTATTTCATTTATGGAAATACTTATTGCCATTTTCTGAAACGTGTCAATTATCGCCGTCACGATTCTAATTTCCATATTTAACATTTGGAAAGTTTCTATAAACAAAATTCAGAAATTCATAGACACGATGTATCATCATGTCGCGATTAATAGGTCATAATCCGATTGAAATAGAAATTCAGGAATGCGTCCACTCAGGTCGTCGTGATTTAAATTTAATAGCAACTACTGCATCTGTCGTGATTTTTATTCATATTCCACCTCAGACTTTAAGCCCTTCTCCTATATATACATCCCATGTCTCGTCGTCCCAAGGTTAGAGAGAGAAAGTGCTCAGAGCCACCACGTCCAACGGGTTTAAGAGAGCACAATTCCTGGCAAACCCCTGTCAGACTGCCGCCTCACATTGTGAACACCTCTCATCTCCAACAACTGAACTAGCAGGAGCAGTAGTGCCTCCTCCTCCTCTGTATCCAAGCTTTAGTCAACTGCGCCATCTACATCAAGAGGAAGCACCCCTCTCCTCTTTCTCCCTTTGTTTATTTGTTTATTCCTCACATGCACACCACTCTCTTCATGCTCCCACCGTGATTCTTTTAAATCAACACTTCCCATCACAGGCCCAACGTGGTCACCTTCCTTTTATCCTCTCTTTTAATCATCAACACACATACACACACACTGTTTGCATGCATGCACACACACCTAATTTTCTTAGGGGTTTAAAAGCCACCAAACAGGTGTGTTCTTCGCCATGCTCTTTATGTTATTTCATTATTTTAGAGTTGCATACTACACGTTATTGGCTAATCCATATTTTTGTGTGTTTCTTGCAAGGGTAATCAACTGAAAGCGCCTTCTACCATGGCCGACCGTGCTTGTAGAAAAAGAAGCGAACCTACATCTCTTCCGCGCAATCTCCACGCTCCAAAAAGTAACTCAGCGATCATCTCCATATTTGCACTTGCTGCACCTCCTTCGATATCCACGTGTACCTGACGATCACGAACATCTAAGGAGTTGTGCTCCACCTTTCCTATTTTCTTTGTGGACGCTTCGGAGTTCGAAAGAATGAAAAAGCGGGATCTACAACATACACTGACAGAGGTTCAACATGTGTTAGATCTAAAGAGGAACATGATTTTCCCTATGAGTCTTGGATTCAAAAGGTTATTGATGCACTCTTGAAGGTGAAGCTCTCCGGATGTGCAGAGGAGCACGAGTTATACTACGGGGACATATGCTTGATGGTGTGCATAGGCTCATAGGGAGGGTTGATAATGGCATGGCTCGAGCATTGGGTTCCCAGGTGAGCAATATGAATCAGTAGAGAACTCAGTATGTTGATGGAGAAGCATGGAAGAAGCGGGTCACTTTCGCTTCAGTGGTCGATGATGGACATGGTCTCTCATGTCGATTGAGAGAGGAGGTGTCATATTGAGGCATACAACAGTGCTGAGCTGTGCGGTGCATCTGATCAAGGTGCAAGCATATGAGTACAAGATGTGGGGCCATGTAGGTGGAGATGCATAGCATGGCTTGTGGATTCAACACCGAGTTGATCTCCATATGGCTTGCAGATTTAAGCCAATGTGGAGTATGTTATGGTGTGGCTAGATCTACAACATTATAGTCAAACTTGGACCCTGAGTCGGGTCTGATTAGGACTTTGGATTAGAGTTAGCATCGGGAGTTGGACTCCAACTGAGACTCTGGGCTGGGCATTAGGAGGCAATCCTAATGGAATTATAAGAATGCTATGTGGTCTTCAATGTATAGTGGTTGTACCCGAGAGGGGTTGCAGCACACGGGACGTGGCACATGTAGAGACCGAGGAAGTCGGGTGTTCAGTTGGATGTAATGTCGCTACCTGAGAGAAAAGTGTAGTTCTTATCTTAATTGAAAGAGCGGTTTCTCCATACGTCTCTCTCTCTATCTTCTATATCATGTTGTGTGTATGAATGTGAATGTAACACCCCAAAATTTAATACCAAATTAATAATATGATATTAAAAATTAGAGAAGATTCTAATTTTTATAAAAGACATAAGTACTTACTAGAAACCTGATTATCTTTATTTTAGAGATATTTCTACATTATTAAAGTAACCTCGGTACTGTTTTCAGATGTGCGCACTCCAACAGGGCGCCACCAGAATTCGGTAACGGAATTGAAATCCAAAAATACCATAATTCTCAGATAAATGTGTTGATTCTAGAAACGTAAATATCTTGAATTATTGACGCCCGGATATCAAGATTAACTCGACACAATGATTTTCTGGGTAATTTTTGTTGGGTGAAAAATTAATTCCAAAAATTAAATTAAAATCACCATAATTTTTAAAACATTTTAATTAGCTTATGTTTGAAATTTCAACTTGATTGAAAATCATTTGGATACAAAAACCTTAGGACAAAGGGGTCAGATGAATTATGCTCTATTTACGTAAGCTATTTTTTAAATATTTTTGCTTACGTAGCCTTGGCTACGTAAGGCTTTTTTATTCCTTGTGTAACTAGGTTACACGTACCATAGCATGTGTTAGAAGGGGAAATCTCTTGGTTAACGTGGTTGTGCTGCAAGGGAAGGAGTTTTTACAGCAACATGTGTATGGCTACGTGCCATACATGCACCAAAACTACACCCCTATTTATACCCTTCCTTGCACACACTCGTGAAGGTTTACCCACTTGCTCAACCTTCCACCCTGCTGCTGCCATAGCTCCTGCTGAAGCTGCTGCTGCTCCTATTGTAGCTGTTGCTCCTGCTGTAGATCCTGTTGCTGCTCCTGCTATAGTTGTTGTTGCTGTCGTTCTTGCTGTTGCTGCTGTTGTAGCTGTTGTTGTTGCGACTCCTACTGTTGCTGCTCTTGTTGTAGTTGCTACTACTACTGCTGGTTCCTTTGTTGAGGAGAAGAGGAGGATTTGCATTCCTCTTTGGCTAGGTAGGTTCCTCCCTACGACTCTTCTTCCATTTCTTATTTTCATACTTGTGCTCTCCATTTGTATAACCCATATTTCCTTTTGTTCCATGTTCTGTAAGATTTCTTTCCTTTTTGTCTCCTTCTTTTGTTAGAACCTTGAAGTCTAAGTGTCTTACCATGTTCCTATCTTGACTTGTGTTCAGTAGAAACCAATAGGAATAGCTTTCTTTTCTGATTATCATGTTTCTTTTAGTTATGTCCATGTTTATAGTTGGAGTTCATGTACTCCTAACATGGACTTTACACTAGATGAAGGAAGAAGATTTTAGAAGAGTTGTATACATAATGACTTTCCTTTCATAAGTTTTCCATGCCACCCATGCTATAAGATTTGTCTCCTATTGTTCTATCTTTTTCTTCATGTAGAATGTGTTAAGGAATGAGTATAAGATCCATTAGGTGTTGTTAATCTTTCATAGAATAGTAGGAACTCTTAGAAGAGTCTCCTAAGTTGATTTTAAACCATTTATGGAAGATCAACCTGCAGCTGTCGACAGACAGAGCCCAGCTGTCGACAGGTATCATGCTTCCAGAACCCATAATTCCAGAACAACCAGTAGATGTCGACAAATAGAACCTACCTGTCGACAGATGATAACCATCTGTCGGCAACTACCTATGGCCTATCGACAGATAGGGACCAAATTCCAGAATCTGGTTCTAGATGGGTCAATAGCTGTCGACAACCACCTTATGACTGTTGACAGCTGCTGCTTGAATTCTTCCAGAAGTGTCAGCAAGAACCCTGTAAAATTGAAACTCATATCTTATTTACATTTCATATCATTTAAGTAAATGTTATAATTTGATGTTTCATTTACTTAAGATATTACATGTAAATAAGGAAGTACCCACATTTGAATCCAATAAAAAGATCAGAAAAATCATATCTCTTACTAATAAAAAGTCAACTCTCCCACCGAAGAAGAAAAACGTGATTTTGGCGATTCGATCAAAATACCATCTGTCTAATCTCTCACAAATTGGCCTACCTGAAAGTCTCATAATTCAAATAAACCTAGTAGAATGCTAAAAAAATCCAAGGTCCGGTGAAACCACCAGTTTATGTTGACAAATAGAACCATTTCATCCTCAATCCAAGTTGTCACACTCTTGTATTGTCCAAACAAGTTACCTTTCTTATTTTATTGGATTCTAAACTATTATACCACTGAGAGGAATCATGTAATCATCATCTACGTCCACCTTTGGATTATTCTTGGACATCCTAAAATATTTTGATTCATATACCTTCTAGATATCTTTGAGCATTAACTTCTAGAACCCCACTTCCTGTAAAAATGCTTGACTCTTGATGAGTGCCCAAGTACCATGTATGTATATCAGAAAATGGAAATGGGATGACATATTTTTGGGTCTTCAGACTCTCTTGATTTAATGCCAGTGCAAATGGGGCAGATCCAGTCCCAGGAGGAGCACCCAAATACGTTTAATCTGTGTAGAGCGGCATGGATCTCTAGGGTGTTTGGCATGACACCATTACAAGCTAGATTGGTCGACATTTCCATGAACTATGTTGAAACATGAATGTTATTTGCTTGTTTGAGGAGTGGACAGGGCATCTCTACACATACACTTTCTCTATTTCCTTCTGAATTATTGATCATATACACTCGTGCTTTGCTATTTCATTGATGGTCACATTATGTCAGTTCTTTGGCATATTATTTCATACTTGTTACTATTTGATAATCATGATTCACTTCATCTATGATCTGATTTGTATCATTTTCCATTACTTATATTCAATACTTATTACCTTCTTGTACCTCAATTATCATTGACTCATGTAAACTTTTATATTCTTGATTTTGGAGGATAAATCCTACTGGGCAGGAGTGCTCATACCTACTTTTTCTCAAGTATCTACAGTTCTAGAAGATGTGATATCGAGATTTGTGTGTTGGGAGATCAACTTTTGCGGCATTTACCTTTGAGTTGTAAATTGAGAATCATGTAATACCTGTAGAATGATAGTTAATAAATCTTTATTTAGTGAAGCCCTGAGCAATTTTCTGCTCAAATAGTTCAAAATTTACTCTTGATTTCTTATTCGTTCACGTTCCAGCATTTATAGATATATTAAATATCGGGACGTGACAGTGAACCTCTTCTTGCTATGTAAAAAATCCCCAACACCCCCGTCTCTGGTCTTTCTCTCCCCTCTTGTTCTCCACCATAGTGTCGGCAGTGATAATCTCTTCACACTCCCCCTCTTTATCCCCCTTGTACAGGCCAGAAGGGGAAAAGCTCTTTCGTTGCCCTCAACTCCCATCCCTACCCGTCTCTCCCTCACTGGCATTGAGGGCTGGGGGCCTGAATGAGGAGGGGTTGGGTTGAGGAGAGGCTAGGGAGGGGACATAAGGCTTGGTGCGGAGTAAGGTTGCACTTAGGGGGGGGGGGGGGTGACGAGTGCCACCTTGTGCTGGCGATCCAGGCAATAGCTAGGGTTGTAGCCTTCCTACTCCATGAGAGAGAGAGTTTAGATCTCTTCAATGGGGTTTGATAGAAAGATATTATTGTCAACAAATTAAATTAATAGGAGTAATGGAATGTACACAAGAGTTTTTTCCCCATAAGTTAACTATAATGGCACTGTCACTTTTTGTGTAAGAATGTTTTATATGAAAAACTATTTATTTAAATTATTCATGTAGATTGGATGACCAGAAAAAGGGAAAAAATGCAATTGGAAAACTGGCACTGGATCCCTCATATGATGATTTGTTTGTGGGCCTCGTGGCAATATTGCTGACATGCGTAATTAAGTTGTAAGTTCCTCTATTGTGTCGGTATTGGAAGCTTCTCACATTAGATTTTCTTTGTCACTAAACTCCTTATTGCAAAACATTATTCTCTTTCATATCCTCTTAACCTCAATCTAAAAGTTAAACTGCCATTTTGTATGTTTGTTGCATTGTTATCCGCTATGCCACACGATAGTGCTAGGAAAAGGCGATCTTTGGCACGGTCGGGACAGATGAACCCCCCTCTAGACAAACCCCCCTCCCCCATTCCCTGGCGGCACCCCACCCCCCGACGCCCCCCACCCCATCTCCAGCATGGGTAGGGCTTCCACAGGGTTATCTTCGATGGGGCAGCTATGTCTCTGTCACGTCCTAATAAAGGTCTATTTATTGGAAATGACATAAAACAAACTTAAGAAATAAAACTTATATTCTCATACATCTAATATTGTCATAGCAGAAACTTAATTACAGTATACTTCTCATTATTGTCCATAAGAGTAGGAAAAAGAAAACTGAATTACATCTCACTTCTACATTACTAAAGCAAACTAAAGATATTGGATTTCTGAGGTCTGGTTGTCCCTCTCAGCACACTCCCCCTTAAGCATTTTGTTCATCTTGATCACCTGAAAAAGTAGGATTTGATGAGCTAACTAGCTCAGTAGGATTCAATCTAAGAAATTTAACTGTTAGCAATGTTGGATATCAAAGATGACTAGATGACCATGTCAATTAGATAGCAACTGTGAAACATGAATACTTAATTAAGATTACTGATCAAGAATTCAAAATAACAACCACGTTCTGGTTCATATCCAACTCATGATAAAATAACATGATGACTAATCAAGCTAGTATTGATGCAATGCCAAACATCCACAGATCCTTTATCGTTCCATACGGCCACTAAACGAATTCAGGTGCTCCTCCAGAGACTGAACCAGCCCCATTTGCACAGACATATTTCTCAAATGAGTCCAAAGACCCACAAATTGTCATCATAATTCATTCTTGTAAAAGATTCAGATGGGGGTGTGGACGATCTGTTTCCCATGGCTCCTCGAACAACCGTGTGCGTCGGGGAGTCCTCTGGAAGTGACGAACGTCGATGGCGTCCCTCGATGGCGATGAATGGGTCTCTAATTGACCCCGTTGACTCTTCGGTTGACTAGTTTGACTGAAGAGAAAACAAGGGAAACCAGAAGAAAGAATGGGAGTTTTGTGATCGCCAGGGCCTTACTTGTGCCCAAGGAAGGTGTTGATCACGTTCACGCAGCGGCCTCACGCAACGGACGGAGACGGGGGACTCAACTTCTTCTCCTTCGGCCGGCCAAAGAAGAAGAGCTCCGCGGTCTTCTGCGAATTGTTCCTGCCACAAAGAGACACTCTATAAGTCTAAAGGAAGAGTAGTAAATGTTCAAAACGGAAAGAGACAGCCCAAAAGGTGAGTCCTGTACCGGTTGCGGACTTGAGAAGAGGGGTGGCGAAGTGCTATGACCACCCTTCTTCCCTCCGTTTTTGGTTGGGAAACCTCTTTCTAGGTGTGTAGGGAAGTGACCTACGTGCCTAGATTGAGTGGGAGAGTGTGTGTGACATGCAACTATTAAGGAAAGAAGAAATGAAAGAGAGGAAGAGGGGGGAGTTGATCCTCGTTTGCAAGCGATGTAGCTTCCTTGCAAGGCTCCTCCAGCTCCAAAAGAAGCCTCCTGAACGTCCCAAGGTGTGAGAGGAAGAAGAGTGGAGTTGTGGAAGCTTGGGTACAATTTCTCTCTCTTCTCTCAAAGCATCAGCATGTGGACGTCCAGCCTCTCCCCTTGGCTTAGAGGGCTCAAGGGAATGTTATATAGACAGTGGGGGTCGAGCTCAGCAGCCTTGGATCCTCAAGTGTGAAGAAACACACTTGTACACTTGGCAATCCAAGTCTAAAAGCTCCAACCAATGGGGAGAGGCCAAATAGGATTTTTACTGGGTCAAGGGGGTGCCAAGGTGGCTCATTTGCCCGTTGGGAACGGCCCCATGCGGTGCATGGGCGAGAGAATGGCGCAAGTGGGCTATATTCTCGGGGTTGTTGCGCAGACCAAGTAAACCAGGTTGACGTCCAGAGATCCTGCCGCCAACACCATGCAGACGTCCAGCGATGTGGACGCCAATAGGTGTCAACGTCCAGGGCCTATGCCGTCAACAAGTAGTTGGCGGCCATCGAAGCTGCCGTCTACATGGCATCTGAGGCAGGTCAACAAACGGTCAAACGAGGCTTATTGGGCCAAAGAGCCACACGGGGATGGGCCAAATCTCGCGTCTACAAATGCCCCTCCGAGACATCCGGTCTTGCAGGGGAGCAGAGCGGACTAAAAGGTTGGTGTCTCGGTAAACAAAGGACGCGGAGATTTGATGAAGGACCATCTCCGAGGATAGGAATTCTAGCGAGCCAAACAAATGAGTTAGGCTAGAAACAGATGACAGATCGTCTGAGAGACAAATGTGGGTAAGAAGAGGAGTGATCTTCCCGTGTAACTACAACTGCAACCCAACGGTAGGGTCCCTGGCATGGCTGTGTTGGACTTTGACTAGTTTCTGGCGTGTCTGAGTCAAAGGAGTTGTAATATGACGGTTGAATCAAGAGAGTCTCATAACCAGAGCTCATGGGCTCGCTGGCCTAATCAGGACGTCTATCCCGAATTTAGGAGGTCATGAAGACAAGAGATGGTTGATCTCTCAAAAGATCATCAAAAGATTCTAACTGGAATCAATGTTCGGAAAGCCTGAATTCCGGAATTAAGCTCGCGACTGGAGAAGGCTCAATGAACTTAGTAAGGCTGCTTGACTATTTATGAAAGTCACGGTGGGACAACTTGGGAGGGGGGGGGGGGGGGGGGGGGCAACAACGACCGATATCAGGTTGAATAATCAGGAAAGGCGGACCCTGTAGGCTACCTAAGCTGGGGGAACCATGGAGCAATCAGATGATCGAGGAAAATCACCATTTTTTTTAGTGTTAGTAAGAGAATGTTAGCAATGAAGACTAAATGCATGTTGGTGTGGGTTGCCTATCTAAAATGTAAGTTAGCACCAGAGGAAAATTCTAAAGGCCATACGAATAACTGAGAGATCGCAAATCCATCACGGTTTTTGGTAAAGGGGAACTCAGGGTTCATGGTCGCCAAGTTATTCGCCTCTGGTGGGTCCTATGTTAGACATACCTGTAACGCTCAAGGTCGCATGAGCGTTCCAAACTTTTGAAGCGCAGCTTGTATCTAGAGATCTGCAAAACAACTTGAAGCACAAGATAAATGATAATGGCCAAATGAATATAGAACTTTGAAAATTTCCAAGGGAATAAACGTCTGCATCGATGGCCGCCAGCTCCTAGTTAATGACAACAGATATTGCCGCTAACCCCTCACTAACGTCAACCGATCTGGACGTCTATTGGACAACGGATCAGGCCGAAAAAAAAGGTGATGGGAGTCCATGGGGACTCTTTCATCTTCTACCTCCGTCTCCCCCTGCTCCAGCTGCGAACCAGAGAGCTGGGAGACGAAGAAAAGCAGTGAGATGGCCTCCTCTTCGACCGGAAGATCCACGGGCACGAACCCAAGAATTCTGAGCGAAGTCCCGGGGCATCTGAGCACCATACTGGCCAATGGGGAGGTAAGTGACACTTATTTCTGATTCAACCTGTGCTGAAAACGCCCCAAACATGTCTTTTACAGCCCACCTTGATGCAGGAAGTGCCTGCCTTCCCGAGCCAAGGCCAGGTACGGGCCTTCTCCTGGCTCGTGAACCTGATGAGTGCCATCACGCTGGACATGCGAGGCTTCATCAGAATGTGGAATTTGAATTTCATGGTGGTGCTGGCAAAAAACATGAAGGAGATGTGGTGGGGGTTTGATGCTCTGGGAGCGCTAGTGGAGCGGTGGCATCCACACACACACACCTTCGTGTTCCAGGCATTTGAGGCTAGCGTGCTGCTAGAGGAAGTGGAATTGTTTCTGGGATGGAAGCAGTGCATGGAGTACGACGCGGCGACTCCTCTCCTTCCATGGGAGGAGATTCTCGCGGACATCGTACGGGACAAGAAGGAAGTATTGAGGATGACGAACAAGCACGGGATCTTCCTAGACCGACTGGCCTGGTGGCTGATCCAGCATGCGAAGGAAATTGGCGGAGAGAGGGTGACACGAGGACTGACACTTTGTCTAGCTGGAGTTTTTCTGTTCCCCACTAGCGGCGACTTCCTCCTTTACGAGCATGTAGGGATCCTGACTCTGCTCTGGCACGGGCAATCATTTGCCCCTGCAGTGCTGGCACACCTGTACAGTTCGCTCACCACAATGAGCCTAGGCGGACGCACGTGCAGGAGCTTGTTCCTGCTTCAGGTATGGATGGAGGCTCACTTGAAGTTTGATTTTGCTAAAGCACAACCTACCCCCTCCAGAGTCTTCCTTCGGAGCTCGGTGTACTGCAGCAGAGCGTGGTATGAGCCAGAGAATGAGATTAAGTGTGTGACAGCGCATTTGAAGGGCAGAGACGCTTGGCGCGATCATTGGGCCTACCTGGTGATGGAGGACTTTATTGTAAGGCCGCTTTTTATGAGAAATATTGAGTTCAGAGCTCGAACCAGGGAAGACAAAGATTTGTGGTTGATCGGGGATGATAGGATGGTGGTTTACTAGCACATCGGTGCCATTGTCAGCTTGGAATCCCACGGGGAATTCCCGCCTCATCCAACTGCACGGATATGATTGTCATCGGGAAGAAAGAATGGAAGATGACGAAGAAGGCAAGAAAGACTTGGGAAAGGTACACAATGAGCAAGAAGGTAGGAATGGCAGTTCAGGAGAAAGGGAAGACATTTGGAAATATGAAGAATTCAACGATACCATTCGTCCCATTTCTTGTGAATTTTATATGGCCCGCAGGGCAAAATGATGTATTTTCCCATTTCCAATAAATGTAACACAAAGTTAGATGAATAAAAGTTGTTTGCACTTGTGTTTTGAATGGCTTGAATTGTGGGATGTGTGCCTTGAATGGGATGAATGAGACTCAAAGATGTTCAAAGGAGTGTGCTGTGAGAACTGAGTGCGGAAGTGTTGGTGTCCACATCGATGGTCGTCAACAACTAGTAGACGTCCAGCAGCTGGTCGCCAACCAGGAGACAGAAGGGTAGACGTCCATAACAATGGCCGCCTAATTCAAACTTGACGTCCCAACATGGCCGTTAATCTTACTTCGAGGTCTGACACTGAAGAAACATTGACGTCCACACCCTGTGTTAAGGGTACGTCAGCGGCCAAGGCTTGACGTCAGGAAAAGGTAAACGGCCCACGCTTGACGTCAAATCAAAAAACTGCCTTTTCTTCAAACCGACGCCTCTCTGGCGCCAATTCACCTTCTCAAGCGCCGGAGCCCCTTCATCTCCTTTCTCTCGTCTTTCCCCACCCTCTCAATTCTCACTCTTCTTCGACTTTCTACTTCTTTGTTTTTAAGCCCCCAAACCCCTTGACACTGCTTTCGATGAGGACGAGAGGGAAACATACTGTCCTCCGGTCTCGCCGCCAACCGGAGGAGGAGGAGGAGGAGGATGACGGCGGAGGAAGAAGAGGCCGGACCGGCGGTGGCCGACGCCAACGGAGAAAGTGGACCGGAGGGGGACAATGCCGGGGATGACGAAGGGGAGGGAGACGGCGGAGGTCCCCTGACGCCTAAGGTAGGTCCCCTGACCCTCAAAACTCTGTGGGTGCATGTTTGTAAAAAAGTGGAAAGAGGGGAAAAAGGGGAGGCTCTGTCGGGCTTGACAGGATCTTGACGTCCACATCGGTGGACGTCTAGGTCCTGTTAACGTCCAGCCCCTTGCCGTTGGGGTGAACTTGACGGCAAGGGTTTGGACGTCGACAAAGGAACTTGACGGCTACCCCTGGATGCTGATTCTGAGTAAACGGCAGTCCCCTTGCCGCCAATTTGTGATTAACGGCAATCGATACTGACGCCAACTTTTCTGTGTTTTCTGCAGGGCAAAGGCCGAATGAGGAGTAGGGTCACATGGGACCTGTGCTGGGCGTGGTACAGGGCGCTACCGGAGGCCCATCAGTCCCGGATAGCGATGATGGGGTTCGAGCATCTCCTATCGGTACGTCCTTTTCACATGGATGTTCCGTATTTAGAGGCCCTTAGGGAGAGATGGGAGGAGGACTGCAAGGCATTCATCATGCCTTGGGGTCACATGATACCTACGTTGGAGGACGTAGCGTATCTGACTGGACTACCGGTTCAGGGAAAGCCGGTAGTGGAACAGGAGCGGAGTGACTACTACGATGACATCGTGGAGTTACTGGGCCCGGAGTTTGTGGCGGGTAGGAGGAGACCGATCCGGAGCATCCTGCTCGGATCATTGTCGGAGGCGGTGGGATTGAGAGGCAGGAGGAGAGGGCCTCTGGAGACTTTGGAGGAGTTTTACACAGGAGTGCGGGGGGCACTCGACTTGGGGGACCGGAACGTGGAGCGCTCGGTCAGGATCTTCGTCGCCTACCTCTTCGGGCGACTATTGTTCGCGACACAGTCATCGCAGATGAACTGCAAGTTCGTACTGCTGCTGAGGAACCTGGCGCAGGCTGGGAGGTACGCATGGGGCGCCGCGATGCTGGGGCATCTTTTCTCTCTTCTCTCCAGTAGTTTGCGGCGCTCTCAGAGCACCAGGGGCTTCACCCCCTTTCTTCAGGTACGCAACTTTCTTTAAATGGTCATCATTGAATTTGAAATTGATTAACTGCCTGACTGACATTCTTTTTGGTTGCCTTGCAGATCTGGGGGTACACCTGCTTCCCCATGGGGCGTGGGACACTGAGAGAGGGGATCCAGGCCTTGGTGCCCCTCATGGCGAGGTGGGATGTGGCCCCTGACCCTAGGGTTACAGATCGGCGTGCCGAGGACGTGCGCGTCGCCCTGGACCACTACCCGCATGATCAGGTATGAAACTCTCAACCAGCTCTTCCACTCATTTAATTACTGCATTTGATGTTATTGACCGGTGTTCTTTTCTTTTCTCAGGTGGTATGGACCCTTTATGTGGGGGAGGCAGACGGTTCGCACCCGCGGTGGCGGCGGGCCGACCCCTGTTCGACCACCACCTGCTTCTTCTCTGCCTAGGGACTTGCGAGGTCCTTTATTTAGAGCTCGTGGTACGGACCCTAGGATGGCACCAGTCGGCCATAGAGGTACCGTCCCTGGGCAGAGAGGGGCACTCCCGCCGCCGGTTTTTCGTCGAGGACCGGGATTGGAGCACGGAGAATGGGAGCACGGTCGCCTACTGGCGAGATGGAGGGGCCGGGTGTGTGCGCAGGCGAGCCTCCATGACAGTTCGGCCTACATGGAGGACTATCGGGCGCGCTACGCCGGACGACTCCGGCTTGACCGGCGAGTGGTGAGTGAATTTCTGTGATGGCCCTGGATACTATACCCAATAAGGGTCCATATCCAGATCCGCCTCCCCCGCGAACGGACCGAAGTCTCGCAAGGGATCGCTTGTACACGTGTCAGGAAGAATATAAAAGACAAATCACAACAATAAGAGACACAAGAAAGGATGTGTGCTCATACCTGCATAAACAATTTACAACGTGTTTATTAATTATTACACGTCCAAATTAAAGAAAAGTACAACTGCCTGGGGCATACCCCGAGGGAGCACAAGCTCACACAACTCTACTAGCACTACTGCTGGTGGTACAAGTCTGGCACAACACCTCCTCAAGCCACACCAACGGTAACCCTGAAAAGACTGTAAGGGAGTGAGCCTCACAAGTCACTGGCTCAGCAGGAACCACTCACAACGACACACCACACAGAAGAACCTCACCCCAATGGGTCTCACTGGCAACACCCGGAAGCCAAACCATTCATGCTCATCCAAAGCATAATTAACAATACTAACATATCTAACTCAGTTACTGCAAGACTCGAAAAGATGAGAGACAACAACTCTTTAATCATTAAATAACTATAAAGCCTAGGCCACAAGCCTCACAGGCACACTTCACAACAACTGGTCGCCTAAGCTGTAAGCCACACAGGCAAAGCATTGCCTAAGCTTCTAGCTTCACTGGCAAGCCTCTACAACAAAGTAAATGATTGCTAACCAAGAGTAATCCTTTATACCCTTCAATCACGATGTAACAAATGTCATACTTAAGAAACATGATGGCTACCACGATACCAACCATCGCACACTGAATCATATCAGAAACTTACCCGAGAAGGGTAAACACAACTAGTGGAAAGTCTCACCACATGACCTCCACTTTACCATCTGAAAAGGTTAGTACTTAGCGTACTACAAGAAACCAGTACTCACAAAGAGTACAAGTACCTACCACCACGAGGTACCACCACGAAAACACAAACACAACTGTGCCACCACTAGGGCACACCACAACCAGCCAAACCACAACTAGTGAGTCCCTGCTCGCTAACCACAACAACAATCGTGCCAACACCATGGCACACCTCAACACGAAAAACCACAACTAAAGCACGTTACAACCAATAGCAAAGCAGAGCGAAAGGAAAGCATGACGCCACCACACGGGAACGAACTACTGCTGATCAGGCCAGTATCCAACCGGACACAAACACAAGAACAACCTCTCAGTCTCGCAGTCACGGACGAAAGGTCCCACTGCAACTCCACAACACAAGTAAAGCCAAAGACTGTGGAGACCAACCAAACCACCACAACCTACAGGTCACACACCTGCAAGCCCATGCCTAGCACCTTTAAGAGACTCTGGCCCGAGCTCTCTAAAGTGAGACACTGGAAAACAGACTAGCGGGGACCAGTACATCTACTGGTGTCCGTCTCCCCCAACTACGAGCGCGCTACAAGGACTAAACACAAACTCTCACAAGTCATTGTCCCACTGCCGTCTTCCCTCAGTCGGACGACACTCTCCCCGAGAGTGAGGGTGTCAGGAAGACGACAAGACCCTCGACGGTACCACTGCACCGAGACAAGCCCCGAGCACACTCACGTGCCTGGCTCACACAAAACCTGGGGCTCCCAACTGAAGAGGCATTCCGGATTAGGTGCCGGACCACCAAACTCAGCAATGCTCAAACCACGACATATACATATATATTCTTTATTACAAATCACAATAGCCATTCATAAACTGGCCTATCATCGGTCATCGGTCACCATGTGACCTCCAAACCATCTCACACTATTACACACGTATACCACAACAGTATAACACAACCTTGCCTGTCATTGGTCACACTGTGACCTCTATGGCAATACACATTACTTAACACGTATATCCTTATCATATTCTTTAAAAGACAACCAAAGACTAGGGCTAGGTTCATACCCGACCTTCATTGCCCCGTCACCTCACACCAACTACAGAAGTACAATACAACCGTAATCACGTCAACCTCTAGCCATGCATACTCATGCATGACACTCAAATCATAAAAACACCACAGAGTCATGGCTAGGCTCACACAGGAACCTCACTGCCAACCAGTACGACAACTAGTGCATGTGTCACACACACACACACACCACTACAACGGAGTATGTGCCATGCACATTCTTGAACCACGATAATACCACACCGATTATGTAAACCTCCCACTAACCATGTGGGCCACACACTCACAGAGTTTCACGGGTGTCAATGCACCTCTTCTCATAGCCATGCACTATAAACAATGTTACCGGATAACCAAAGCACCAAGAGCATGCAAAACAGAACCCTCGGTTGCTGTCGCGACAGAGGCCAGGACCGCCTTCTGATCGCGACACCACGATATGACGCGACAAGAAACTGTGTCACGGCGGATCGTCCTACCGCGACATGATCGCGACAGTAAGAACCGTCGCCTTAGCAGGCAGAAACCCCATCCGGAAACCATCTCCAGATTTCCATACAAACCACATTAATTCCTGATTTTCATGCTTTAATGTATAACCTAGCATGCCATCTATTGTTCATAAAGCATTAAACCCATCAAATATACATCACATGCCATTCACACAATCGAAAAATGGTGGAATCTCCCTACCTCCACGAAGAACACACAAACTGGCTACGACACGGCGTTTCCCCCGCTCCTCGCAACAACCTCGCGTTGAGAGCGCGACGAGAACACCACTAAAACACCACATCACCCCGAGCAGCCGCAGCAACTCCTCCCCTGGTCGAGCAGAGCTTTTGGGAAAACTCTGTTCGGCCGAACCTTTTTAAAAACTGAACAGCGGTTACTAACGCGACACACCTAGCCGACGCGACCAGATCGCGACAGCTTCAAGCGTCGCCTTCCCACTCCTGACGTCAGCAGCCCCGCTCCGTGCGCGACACGCGGCACGCAAGCAGACATCGACACCAAACAGCGGCAACCTGAACGCGACCCCCACAACCGACGCGTCCAGAACGCGGCCTTCACCACCGTCGCGTTCACACTCTGTGAACCAACGGGCACTACGGACCCTACCAGCTGGCCCACTAAGCTCCACACAACACGCGGAAACCACAGCCAATGCCCAATGACCCCATATTGGTCATGAGCACCAAACCAAAACCAATAAGCACAGATCCGAACTACCACTAATCCACGATCCGCAAAGATCCGAAAACACGTTACGTTACAATTTCTATCTCTAAGCCTCTGTCATTTAAATTCCTAGATTTGATTTGATTCTAACCCTGAAGTGTGAATGACAGCTGCCGGAGTCACATGCGATCCGCCTCTTGGAGGGGCGGTTAGCGGAGCAGGAGGTGGAGCTCGAGAGGCTCCGAGCAGAGGTCCGGACACTGGTAAGTAACATCTTAAACCGATCTTGGGTTTGATTTAAAATTGACTTGACTTGATGACTGACCAAGATATGTGAATGCAGAAAGGGGAGCTATCGAGAGTGCCGGCGAGCCGAGGCACAGGGGCGAGCTCGTCCGCACAACCGGCTGGAGGGGACCTGGTGGTCCGTCTACTGGGGGCCCTGGACCGGGCGCAGGCGAGGGTCTAGGAGCTCGAGTCGAGGACCCAAGAGCTGGAGGCAGAGGTAAGACACATGAAACACTTATTTTCTTCATGAGATTCAATTGATTGATTGATTGACATATTTGCTCATTTATGCAGAGGCAGAGAGGAGGCGGAGCGGCGACCCTCCAGGCGCAGATAGAGAGTCTGCGACTGGAGCTGACGAGGGTGGAGGGTCGCCTGCTTGAGGCGAGGGAGAGGGAGCGAGAGGCTAGAGATCACGAGAGGGAGGCGGACCGAGCCCGAGCTGATATTGCGAAGAACTATGAGATCTTGAAGGATCGGGTACTGAAGAAGCGTCGGGAGCAGCAGCGGGCGGCCCAGCAGGAGGCACCGGGGAGGACAGGATCTGCCTTTGCCTCCCTAGACGACATCGTGTCCCTAGGGGACCCCTCTGTGGTGCGAGGAGGATTACCGCGTCCTGAGGCTTCGACGACATCGAGACCTCCTCTCCCAGACCGACGTCGGGAGAGGGAGGAGGACGAGGTGAGTAGCTCGCGTAGGCAGAGGCCTAGCGAGGGCGAGAGGAGAGAGGAGTGACTTGTACCACCAGGGGTATGCCCCTGTCATGATAGGTACAGAACTTATCATCATAGTGGAAATTTTTGTCATTTGTGCACTTGAATGGTTTGCTTGTGTTCTTTGGTTCCTGCATCCACAACACTTAGAGGAAAAATGTTAGTGTAGATCTGTCTTTAGCCCCTTGCCTAAAAGATGTACTTTCTTGAGATCTGGTCAAGGGCTAATTTCTAATCAAAGATAAAACATAAGAAAGATAACGAAGGGAAATATGTCACATGAATTTTGTTGTTTTTTGTATTTTCTCGATTTTTTTGGTCATTTTTGATTTGGATAAGAAAATAAGGAGAATGTTAGTGTATAACATATTACCACTATTTTTTTGGATTTTGATTTTTTTTTATTTTTGGCTTTTTGCAAAAGAGTAAAAAATACGTACATTGTGAAAATATATATATCGATAGACTCTTTTTGTCATCATTTTTTTTTGAATTCTAAAATACATATTCATCACATGTCAAAGCATAGGATCTGTGTGATCTACTTAACCACGGAGGTCAAAATAAGGAGGATCGTTCATGAATTCCTTGATGTTGGAAATTGCCCCTAGCCTTCTTTATATTTTCCGCCACGGAAGTCTTATATAGTCAAATTTGCCCCTAAAGGGAGGAATTGGAAGAAATAAGTAGGAAGCGCAAGGATTGGTTCAGACTACTTTCTGTTTCCAAACCAACACCTCATACTAAAGACTTGGTCACAATTATTTTCAGGAGAATTTTTCTTATTTGATCTTAGGGGTGGAGGCACGTACTTTTTGCTACCTCCTTAATTTGGTCAGCTTTTCCTGGGTACGTACTTTTTGCTACCCTTTTTTGACCTTTTGGCTTTTCTTTTCCCCTTTGAGGCTTGATGTAGCATTTTGCCCCTTATTTTTTCTTTCTTTCTTTGATTGCCCCTGTTTATGGTGACTTTGTCCTTTAGATGGAGTGGGTGGTCCCTTACTCGTAGTTTGCTCCGCTTCCAGACGCGACCGAGTGGGAGAAGAATAGGGGAAAGATACTGACTGGATTAGACTATCCGAGTGTACTTGTGATTTTCCACACCAGAGGGCAATATCTCAACATCGTGTGGTGTGTGAATAAACCCTACCCACTAATGACCAAGTGGAAAAAGTAGAGACTTAAACCCACACTATCGGCAAGTGATGAATAATCGACTTGACAGACAGACTGACTAAGGATAGAATTTCTTGAGGTAGACTGTGTTCCATGATAACACAAACTCCACTCCTTCTGTATCTACCAACCTATAGGCATTCCCCGAGTATGCTTCCTTGACAACGAACGAACCTTCCCAATTTCTACAATTTGCTCCTGGACCTGGTGCCTTTATGATTTACGCTTTAGGACCATCTCACCCACTTCGAATTTTCTCTCAAGAACTCTTTAGCGTAAAAACGTGCAATCTTGACGGTAAAACTTGAGCATGGTCAGCCGCTATCATTCGCCTTTTCATCTAAAAGTTCAAGTTGTGCCAACAAGGCCTCTCGACGTTGATCAGGGTCAAGTTCGGAATCCAATTGAACTCTAACTGAGGGACGAAGATCTCATATGGGAGTATCGCATCTGATCCGTATGTCAAAGTATAGGGGGTTTGCCCCATAGGAGTTCTGACCAAGGTGCGATAAGCCCAGAGAGCTTCAACCAGGCGGTCCTGGCCAATCAAACATTGTTGGAGATTTGTATGTTTTCTAATGATTTTGATGAGAGTTTTATTAGTAGCATCCGCTTGTCCATTACCTTGAGGATAATATGTGGATGAATGATGTAAGTTGATACCATATTTAACCACCATGTCGCGAAGCTCCTGTGAAGTGAATTGAGGTCCATTGTCGGTGACGATGTCCCGAGGCATGCCGAACCTTGCAAGGATGTTGCGCTTGATGATTTGACCACTGTTGAAGCTTTGACCTCAATGAATGCTTCTGCTTCAGCTCACTTTGTGAAGTATTCTGTGGCGGTCAGGATGAAGGACTTCTTAGGATTTCTCCGGTTCTGTCCGCGAGAGGGCCGACCACGTCAAATGCCACATGGCGAAAGGCCATGGAGCGATGAGAGGGTGAAGAAGAGGAGGAGCGTGAATTTTGTCACCGTGTAATTGGCATTTAGCACAGTGACGGACAAAATGACGACAATCTTCTTCCATGGTAGGCCAATAATAGTGTCTTAGCAACTTTTGGGCAATTGCTCTACCATAACATGGCCCCCACATTCACTAGAGTGAGCGGCTTCAACAACATTTTGAGACTCAAATTCATCAAGGCAACGAAGATAGACCCCATTGAGAGATTTCTTGTACAGAATGCCACCTATGATCTTGTAACGCTCCGAGACGCGGCGAATGGCTCGTCTATCGGCAGAGGTGGCATAATCGGGGAAGGATCCATCTTTGAGAAAGTTCTCGATGTCAAAATACTAGGGATGGCCATCTTCGAGGTCGATTTCAGGCTCTTTCGAGAGCCATGGACCCGAAGGGATGGAGACCGAGACGTGAGTTGAGAAAACCAAGGATCTACTGGGAAGGGACTCTCAACCTTTGGACCAGACGGTCCAGAAGATCTTCCAAAGGAAGGATGGGAATGGAAGAAGCTAGGGAAGCAAGCGAATCTGCTAGAATGTTCTGAGCCCTAGGGTGTGTGCACTAGTGTGAGCTTCCTAAACTGCCGGACTACTTTCCTACAAACTCTTGGTAAGGTTTCAACTTGGGGTTCTGGGTCTGGTACTGCTGAGGGATTACCGAGTAGTATCAATGCGAATCACCAATTATCCTTAGTTCTTAACTCCAAGCAACAACGCCATTTCAGCCCAACTAAGAGTGCCTCATACTCGGCCACATTATCCTGGCTCGTAAGGTGAATTGGTAGGCGGGTGCGGAATGACTACCCTTTCCGGTGAGAGGAGGATTGCCCCTATTCCACACCCTTTGGAATTGAGGGCCCCATCAAGTAAAGCACCCAAGAAGGTTCACCATCAATAAGTAGCTCCTAACTCTTCATCGGGAAAGCTTTCATGCTGGGCGAGCATGAAGGTAAGGGGTGGTGGGCCAATGCTCAGCTATAGCATGCCCTTAATTGACTTTTGGTTGACGTAGGTGATATCAAATGGTTAAGGAAGCTTTGCCACCTCATCAACCGATTAGTCAGGACGGGCTTCTCAAGCAAGTACCGAATTGGGTCCATGCGCGCCAGAAGTTTCCCTCATGAGCAAGAAATAGTGCTTTAACTTCTGGACAACCCAGACGCGGCCGCACATGTTCTTTCATGGCAGTGTACTTTCTTTCAGCTTCATTGAAAACTTGGATAAATAATACACCGCTCTTCCTTCTTCTCGTCGTCATATTGGGCCAAAACTGCTCCGTTGAATCTTCAGGGTTGACACATAGAGCAGTAAAGGCCGACCCGGGCGGAGGAGCGAGAACAGGGGATTGAACAGATAACTCTTAATTCATCAAAGGCCTTTTGACACTTATCGTTCCAATAAAAACTTAGCCTCCCTTTAAGCATTCTCATAGAAGGGCTTACAAGGATTGAATGTGGGAGATAAATCTCCTAATGAACTGAGTCTACCAATCAGCCCTCTGACTTCTCTGATATTCATAGGAGGAGGGATATGATTATTGCTTTGGCCTTACTGGGATCATTTCAATTCCCGCTTGCTAACTATGAACC
>CM024753.1:25453934-25588529 GCA_014218235.1 Colocasia esculenta | reverse complement strand
ATGAGGGTCCACAACTTTCAACTTGGGGTTCCGGGTCTGGTACTTGCTGAGGGATTGCCGGAGTATCAATTGCGATCACCAATTATCCTTAATTCCTTAACTCCAAGCAACAACGCCATTTTCAGCCCAACTAGGAGTGCCTCATACTCGGCCACATTATTCGTGGCTCGGAAGGTTAATTGGTAGGCGTGCGGAATGACTACCCTTTCCGGTGAGAGGAGGAGTGCCCCTATTCCACACCCTTTGGAATTGAGGGCCCCATCAAAGTAAAGCACCCAAGAAGGTTCACCATCATAATAGCTCCTAACTCTTCATCGGAAAGCTTTCATTGATGGAGAGCATGAAGAAGTAAGGGTGGTGGGCCAAATGCTCAGCTATAGCATGCCCCTTGATTGACTTTTGGTTGACGTAGGTGATATCAAATTGATTAAGGAAGCTTTGCCACCTCATCAACCGATTAGTCAGGACGGGCTTCTCAAGCAAGTACCGAATTGGGTCCATGCGCGCCAGAAGTTTCACCTCATGAGCAAGAAAATAGTGCTTTAACTTCTGGACAACCTAGACGACGGCCGCACATGTTCTTTCCATGGCAGTGTATTTCTTCTCAGCTTCATTGAACAACTTGGATAAATAATACACCGCTCTCTCCTTCTTCTCGTCGTCATATTGGGCCAAAACTGCTCCAGTTGAATCTTCAGCGGTTGACACATAGAGCAGTAAAGGCCGACCCGGGACCGGAGGAGCGAGAACAGGGGGATTGAACAGATAACTCTTTAATTCATCAAAGGCCTTTTGACACTTATCGTTCCAATCAAACTTAGCCTCTCCTTTAAGCATCTCATAGAAGGGCTTACAACGGATTGAATGCTAGGAGATAAATCTCCTAATGAACTGAAGTCTACCAATCAGCCCTCTGACTTCTCTGATATTCCTAGGAGGAGGAATATTGATTATTGCTTTGGCCTTATTGGGATCAATTTCAATTCCCCGCTTGCTAACTATGAACCCAAGCAATTTCCCCGAAGAGACACTTCTTAGGGTTCATTTTGAGCTTATGTTCTCTAGACCGTTGGAGAACTGCCCGGAGGACCTCAACATGGCCATGTCGAGTCTTTGATTTAACCAAGACATCATCCACATAGACCTCCATGTGCACATGCATCATGTCATGAAAAATTGCCATCATAGCCCTTTGATAAGTTGCTCCCGCATTCTTCAATCCGAAGGGCATGACGACATAACATTAAGTCCCCCAAGGCGTTGTAAAAGAGGTTTTCTCTTGGTCCTCCTTCGCCAGACGGATCTGGTTATACCCAGAGAAACCATCCATGAAAGACACAGCATCAAAACCGGCAGTATTGTCTACTAGGACATCTATGTGTGGGAGAGGGAAATCGTCATTTGGGCAAGCACGATTAAGGTCGCGGAAATCTATACAGATCCTTCTTCATTACATGGACGATATTAGCTACCCATTGTGGATATAGCGCAACCCTAATGAATTTAGCTTTGTGTAACTGTCATCTCCTCTTTGATCTTGAGTGCAAGCTTGGGGTGTAGCCTCCTTAATTTTTGTTTGAGCGTGCGCGTCGGCTTTTAAGACTAACCGGTGTTCGACCAAAGAGGTGTCGAGTCCCGCATATCTTCGTAGGACAAGCAAGCCGTCAGAGAATTCTTTAAGAATAGCTACCAGAGCTTCTTCTTCTTCAACACTCAAGTTGGCACTAATTAACACTATCTTCGGGGATTCTTCAGTGCCAAGATTGACTTCTTTGGTGGCTCATCGGCAGCCATGGTTGGCTCGTCGAACCTCTTTGTGCCATCCACATAGGAGCTCACTGGGTCCTCTTCTTCCGACCCAGGATCTCCCGACTCACCCTTTTCATCAAAATCTAGCAGATAAACTCCTAAACCGTCATCTAAAGAGTCACCTTCCTCAAAATCACCTCTACAAGGGCAGGATCCTCAAGAAACTCTGGGACTTGACTTAATTTGGCACACCTCTCAGCCAAGGCCATGACATAACGGGCAGGAACTTGCCTACCCTTCTCTTTGCGCACACATGACTGAGAGGGACTAGACTCTTCTAATCCTAAACCTGACTCTAGACTAGACCCTAGACTTGACTCTAATCCAAAATCTAGACCACTATTTACAAGACTGCTATATACAAAACTATGTACATGGAAAGTGCCCTTAGAAAGGCGAGAATGGGAGTTTAGGCCGGAAAGCGTCGGCCCCTGGTCGAGCGGAAGAGGTTCCACAGAGGAAGGGTGCTCAATGGAGACCTCGCATTTCCAATTTTCAAAATTGGCGTTTTTTTTTTTTTTGAATCATGGCCAAGAACCATGAGTTGCTGACTCAAGGTAGTCTCGACTGGCCAGGTGAGGGATGGAGGAAGGACAGGGGGAGAAAGAAGAGAAGAGGAGGTGGTCAAGGCAGATTGTGAGGGGGATAGAGATGATGAAGAAGGTGGAGGTGAAGAGGGGTCATCCGAACCAAAGAGAGAGAGGAGGCCGAAGTCATCGCAGACTTCTTCAACTTGGGCAGCTTCTTCATCCTCCTCTTCACTCTCGGAGTCAGATAGCTCCTCCACTACGGGTTCCCGAGTTCCCGGTTGGAGAGGTCCCCGAACGAAGTGGTCACTCAGGATCCAAGTAAGAGGCTGATAGGGAATGAAAGGATCCGGATGAACGGGGTCTGGATGAAAGCCTAAGCCGGCCCTATCTAATGGCCTCCTGGCTGAGACGTGGTGGACAGGACCCTGCTGATCCTTGCCTAACCCGCAACCATGTATATAGCCGATTCTAGCCATCACTTCCCAACCCTTTCCTGGGGGACATGGGACATGGGGTTCTTCAACTGACTGGGGAGGTTGGCTGAGATCACAGGGTAAGGGGAAGTCAAAGATTGACATGACCGGCTTCTTCCCCTGTCCGGAATAAACAATGTGGCATCTGCTCCGAGGTGATGGAATTAAGGGTCTCCAAGATGGGAATGCTCTTGATTTTGATGACCCGCCC
The DNA here is from genome assembly GCA_014218235.1 of Colocasia esculenta. Lineage (NCBI taxonomy): Eukaryota > Viridiplantae > Streptophyta > Magnoliopsida > Alismatales > Araceae > Colocasia > Colocasia esculenta. The sequence continues at coordinate 25,585,506 of CM024753.1, read as the reverse complement.
ATTGAAAGGAAATTTGAAGCATTGATGGGCGGTGGAAGGGACCCCTAGAGTCTGCTCTAGCCAGGGACGACCAAGGATGGCCTTGTATGCCGGATCAACGTCAAGAACTAGAAACTCAGTAGACATAGTGACAGGTCCGATTTCCAGCTTAAGAGCAATCTTGCCTTTGGCAACCCTCTTGGAGTTGTCATAGGCAGCGATGGTGGAGCAGTTCTTCTCCAGATTGTCCTCTCCTAAACCCAATTACTAAGGTCTTCATCGGACAGACATTAATAGATGCCCCGGGTCGATGAGAGTGGGTCTACCGAAACCCCGTTGAGGTAATGGTGACACAGAGAGGAAGCGAACGACACTCGGGGGTGGCAGATCTTTGTCCGAGAAAGAGATTGAGGGACCTTGGGTGAGGGAGAGAATGACGTTGGTGACCCCACTAGGAGGGAGGTCATCATTGACCATGATCTTTTGGAGAAACTGGAAGGATTGATGAGACGACGACCTCCGAATCAATTCTAAAATAGACACCCTTGCGGTGTCTTATCCAGATGTTGCAGAATATCATATTCGGTGTCAGCGGGGGGTACTGGTCCACCATCCTCCTCATCTTGGGATGGCCGCGGAGGTGGAGGAACAATTCGATTCTGAGCGTGACATGAACGGCCTCCTGGGACTTAGGGAGGATGAGCTGGAGGGGTGTGGCAGATGACTCACAGGTAGGGGGGGGTGAGGATAGTGGGGTAGGCATCCTGAGGAGGTCGGATGAGCACTGAAGGTCTCTCCTCTAAGATGGCGTCTACTGACGTGGAGGGCTCTTGAGATTCTGCAACGGGGCATGGGTACCATTCCTCGAAGCCTTCTACCCCCCACTGTTGCTCTCTCCTCACAACCCAGGGCCCTAAGTGTATCATGGTATGCACATTCTCTTGGGTTTTGGAGGAAGAGGGATTGTTGCTTTGGTGGTTGGGGAGAGGGTTACTGAAAATGCCAAGGTCCCTTTTGATGTATCTAGACTTGGCTATGGCCACTTTGACATCATCCCAGTTAACCCTACCTTGGTCATTCATGTCATAAACCCAGTCACGAAAGGTAAAGCAATTGTTGATGTCGCGACCGTGGTTCCGATTAGGGCTGTAAACGGGTCGGTTTCGGAACCGAAAACACAGATTCCGATAACCGAAATATGGTTCCGATTCCGATTCCGATAAGATAGTTAATTCCGATTCCGTTCCGATTCCGATAACATTACCGAAACCGAAATTCTGATAAGTAATATGTTTACCATAATTTTTACCTTGAGTTATGATAATTTATCGGAATAACTGATACCGATACCGATTCCGATTTTTTCGATTCCGATTCCGTAACTTATCGGAATATCTGATACCAATTCCGATAAGTATCGGTATCATTTTCCGATTCCGAAACCGATAATTTTTATCGGTATCGAGTCGAATATCGGATTATCGGTTTCCGTTTACACCCCTAGCTAGTTCCGATGATAAGGACAATATCTGGAGGTATCGAGCCTTGGATTGGCGTTTTCCCTCTGTGGGGGAAGCCGAATAGCATCACAGGACATGAAGTCGAAGAATATGTCCTCAAGGGTCTCAGGGAGGGGAGGGTAATGAGACCTCTTAGGACCAGGCCGGGTGTAGCCAGCAGGAGGGGGAACTGCAGAGTAGGGCTTGGAGGGGTGCGACGGGAATTGATGAGGGTTGGAAGGAGTGGACGGAGGATTGGAGGGCTTGTTCGGAGGCCTCAACGGCTGACTGCAAGCATTTACTGATTCATTGACGGTCACCCCCTCGGTGGTAGGTGCCGCGGGAGTCTTGCGTCCCTTGGATTTTCCTTCAAAGAAGTGTGGCAAAGAAGAGTCCTTGATCTGGTTTTGGACCACTCGGGCTCGGTTATAGAGATGTATAAATGAGGGGAACTCACTTAACATCAGGATAGAGCGGAGCGCAGGGGTGTGTTGGTGACCAACATGGTTATGGCCTGGGACTCCAGATAGGTATGTCTGCCCTAGATGCCATGGATCTCCACCAATTGGCAAATGTGACAAAGTCTTCGTCCAGCTTCATCTTTTCTGCCACCAAGTCAGGAAGTGTAGGGACTTGGGTGGCCATATATGAGAAGTGGGAGATGAATCGCTCGGAGACGATGTCGAAATTAACGAGGTTCGATGCGGGTAAGGAGGTGAACCACTTCAAACTTCCCCTTCTAACGATTGTTGGAAGAGGTGAACTAAAAGAACCCGATCGTACAGCCATCGGTGGGAATCCATGGTAAATCTGGCGAGATGGAATTGTGGATCGGAGGTCCCGTCGGCCTTGAAACCCCGGAGGGAAATAGGCATTGGGAAGCTTACAATAGTTCTGGAGGGAATGAGGCTTTGAGAGGGAAAGGGATTCAGCCAAAAGTTTCCTAATATGTCCCTCTGTCTCGGATCGGGACATGGATTCAGATTGAGCAGGGGGTGGGGTTTGCAGCTGTAGGTATGAGAAGGAAGAGGGATTGGGAGTAGGTAGAGGAGCAGGAGGAATCAGAGTGGGAGTGGAATGGAAGAGACAGGAATTTGCGAAGAGGTAATGGGCCTAGATGAGGAAGCATGGAAGGGAGAAGGGGTGGAGTGGAGGGAGAGGTGGCAGCCCGGACGGTGTGTTTGGACAACATGGTGATGATGTCCTCGGGCGAGTAACGGGAGAGGAGTTTAGAGAATTCAGGGTCCTCTTGAGTGTCTTGGGCATAAGCTGGATTGACCCTTAAACTCACTCTCCCCTCATTTGTGGACGGTTCATTTCCGCGCCGTCCCCGGCCGATCTCCGGACCTCCCGGGTGCTCGCGGACGCCGCCGGACTCTCGTTGGCGATGAAGAGGTCTCCGGTTGACCTCGTTGACCCTCCGGTTGACTGAGTTGACTAGAAGGAGAACGAGGAAAACAAGCAAAATGGATGGGAGTATGTGATCGCCAGGGCCTTACCTGTGCCCAAGGAGTGATGTGGTCGCGCCGGAATGGTCGCCTCGCGCAGCGGATGGAGACAGTGCCTCAACTTCTCCTCCTTCGACCGGCCAAAGGAGAAGAGCTCCGCGGTCTTCTACGTGTTGTTCCTGCCACAAAAAAAGAAACTCTATAAGACTAATGAAGAGTAGCAAATGTTCAAAACGTGAGAAGACAGCCCAAAGGTGAGTCTCGTATACCCGTTGCGGACTTGAGAAAGGGGTGGCCAAATGCTATGACCACCCTTCTTCCCTCTGTTTTTGTTGGGAAACCCTTTCTAGGTGTGTAGGAGAGGACCTATGTACCTAGGTGAGTGGGAAAGTGTGTGCAACATGCAAATGAACTAAGAGAGAGTAAGAGAAGAGAGAGGGAAGGAGGTGAAGATCCTCGTTCGCGCAGGCGATGTAGCTCCTTGTAGGGCTCCTCCAGCTCGGAAGAAGCCTCCTGGACGTCCCAACTCGTGAGAAGAAAAGGAAGAAGACTTGATGTAGCTTGGGTGCAACTTTCTCTCTCCTTCTTCTTCTTCAAAGCACAGTGGACGTCCAGCCTCTCTCCCTCTGCTTAGAGGGCTCAAGGGGAGTTATATAGACAGTGGGCTCGAGTTCAGCTGCCTTGGATGCTCAAGTGTGAAGAAACACACTTGTACACATGGCAATCCAAGTCTAAAGGCTCCAACCAATGGGGAGAGGCCACATGAGATTTTTACTGGGTCAAGAGGATGCCAAGGTGGCCCATATGCCTGTTGGGAACGACCTCATGCGGTGCATGGGCGAGAGAATGGCGCAAGTGGGCTATATTCTCGGGGTAGTTGCGCAGACCAGGTAAACTGGGTTAACGTCCAGAGATCATGCCGCCAACCTCATGCAGATGTCCAGGGATGTGGACGTCGAGATGGGTCAACGTCAAGACTGCTTGCCGTTAACCAGTAGTCGGCGGCCATCGATGCTGCCGTCTACATGGCATCCGAGGCAGGTCAACAAACGGTCAAACGAGGCTTAATGGGCCAAAAGAGCCTTGCGGAGATGGGCTAAATCTCGCGTCTACAAATGCCCCTCCGAGACGTCCGGTCTTGCAGGGGAGCAGAGCGGACTGAAAGGTTGGTGTCTCGATAAACAAAGGACGCGGAGATTTGATGAGGGATCATCTCCGAGGATAGGAATTCTAGCGAACCAAACGAAAGAGTCAGGCTAGAAACAGATGACGTATCGTTTGAGAGACAAATAGGTGTAAGAAAAAGGGTGATCTACCCGTGTAACTACAACTGCGACCCAATGGCAGGGTCCCTGGCGTGGCCGTGTCGGACTTTGACTAGTTTCCGGCGTGTCTGAGTCAAAGGAGTTGTAATATAACGTTGAATCAGGAGGGTCTCATAACCAGAGCTCGTGGGCTCACTGACCTAATCAGGACGTCGGTCCCGAATTTAGGAGGTCATGGAGACAAGGAGTTGGTTGATCTCTCAAAAGATTATCAAAAGATTCTAACTGGAATCACATGCTTGGAAAGCCTGAAGTCCGGAATTAAGCTCGCGACTGGCGAAGGCTCAAGTGAACTCAATAAGGATAGCTTGATTATTTGTGATATGCACGGTGGGACAAGGCAACAAAGACCCGATATCAACTTGGATAGTCATGAAGGGTGGACCCGGTAGGCTACCTGAGCTGGGGGAACCATGGAGCAATCAGATGATCGAGGAAAATCACCATGTTTTTTTTTTGGGTGTTAGTAAGAGAAAGTTAGCAGTGAAATGCATGCTGGTGTGGGTTACCTATCTAAAATCCAAGTTAGCACCAGAGGAAAAATTATAAAGGCCATACGAATAACTGAGAGATATCGCAAACCCATCATGGTTTTTGGTGAAGGGGAACTCAGGGTTCACGGTCGCCAAGTTATTCGCCTCTGGTGGGGTCCTATGTTAGACATACCTGTAACACTCAAGGTCGCATGAGTGTTCCGAAATTGAAGCGCAGCTCGTGCTTAAAATGTCTGCAAAACAACTTGAAGCACAAGATAAAATATAATGGCCATATGAATAATAGAATTTTGAAATTTCTAGGGGGATAAACGTCCACATCGATGGCCGCCAGATCCCAGTTAACGACAACAGATAGTGCCGTCTACTTGGCACTGGCGTCAACCGATATGGACGTCTATTGGCCAGCGGATCAGGCCAAAAATACAACATTTGGGAAGCCATTTTGGGATCAACAAATGGCAACTATCTTTATGTAGAGAAAGAGCATGAGGTTGATGAAGTAACGAGAACTTGGTCCAGTAGAAACATGGAGATTCTTTATGGCAACAACCTTGCCTCTTGTGAACAAACCAACATGTAGTGTGATTTTGAAAATAAAGTTGTCATCCTCAAAAGAATTTGTCCTTTAGACACCTCAGAGGTCTTGAATCCTCAAGGAAGAAAGGAAGAAATAAGGAGATAAACTTCTCGAGAGGATCAGCAAAAACCGTTAAAGTGGATGAGAGCTGAGACAGTCTTGACAATATGCCCTCTTCAGGTGATTTCAGACTATCAAATTTTTGACTTGCTTGCCTCTAGACTTTTGCAATGTGCTATTTGGATGAGAGAACCTGACCATATGTGGCTTAGCGGGCTCAAAGTGAGGTGTTTCGTGGACCCCAGGGTCAGAACCTGGCAACCCCTACTTTGCCAGCACCCGTATTGCTATACCGCAATCGGTTAGGGAAAAACTCAAACAATGTAGCACTTGACTTTAAATTGGATGGGGGATTTTATCTCCAGGCACGGTCACGACCAGGCTCTTTTCTTTTCTTTTCTTTTGATTGATTTTTCTTTGTTTCTTCTTTTGTTTGCCTGCGGGGACACTGCCCTCTTCACGTGCTCTATGTCTTAGTCTCACCTTAGGGGAAGTTGTCTTGACTGCTAAGCCAACAGTTTAAAGGTGATGAGTGTCTTGATCAGTCGAGTGGAAGAAAAAGAAGGATTGATACCTTTGTTGTGTCCTGGGACAAATAACTGTCTTGGGGAGACAACTCAAATTTTAAGATGTGGGGTGTGTGTATGTTGATTCGTTCTCCAAAAGCTTGGTTGTGACGTCAGACAGAAATCTCCATGACTTTGCTAGACCATGGTCCTTGGTTCACTCAGGTGCCTCAACATGGGACTTGAGACAGTTGCCAGTCTATTGTCTCTTCTCTTTTTTTTTTTTTTTTTTTTGAGACATAAGATGGAAAAAAATGTACATAAATTGAGCAATTATAAAAATGATATATACAATGGACGGGAACATCCCAGGCGGAATGCCCCTAGGCAGAGATCTTACCTGGGCCTTCTAGCTAATGTCGAAGACGAACCTTATGAAGTAGAAAGGCCTCAGGCGAAGATTTGCTTTCAAGGAGGTACCTGCAAACCAATATTTACCTTTTTCGCATAACCACCTTGGATGATAACGGTGAGAGAAACAAAAAGTGAGACAGAAAGCGAGAAGAAAGAATTGGATGGTGATAGATGTGAATTGAGTAAGGTAAGATAAGGGAATATACAATAACAGGAGGATAAGGAAGCACACAATGAACAGTATGGTCCATGGCAGGAAGGCGTGCCCCTGGTGCTGAGAAAGAGTGAACTTCACCAAGTCAGGAGGCTTAGGAAAAATGAGTGAAGTGGGGTCCTTCTCAAGCATAGAGAATGGAGTTGAGCTTGATAGGGACAATGATGAAGTTTTCCTGACCAGTGTGGATTGGCCTTGGGGCAGGAGTGTGAGGAGCTGAAATGGTGGGTCCCAAGACCGAATGGAATTGTCCCTCACGAAGATCTCATCATTTGAAGATGACCTGATATAAAATCTATATAGGAAAAGACAACGGACCATATAAGGAATGGTATGCCCCTTGAAGCCAAAGCCAAAGCATATATGAAGTAACCAAAGTGCCCCCTGAAAGTGCCTTGTCGAAGAAGAGATAGATGCATCTAGCTGGAATGAAAAAGATTGCCCCTGATCTTGGCGATGGCATATTGCAAGGCACTGGGTGGAAAACAAATCATTTTGAGTCCTTGTTGAAAGTTTCAAGCATGAATGAGATTGAGGGACTCGAAGAACAGTTAAGGGAGTTGACTTGGTGAGAGGAAGGGGACCAAGCATTGTAGAGAGTGAGCTACGTGCAAATTTGACAAGGAAGCTAACATGGCACACTAGCCTGAGGAAGATTGGCTTGGTCTCCTGTGGAGTGGGAAGAACAACCCTAAAAAATGCTTTGGCAAATTGCCAAGGAATAGTGGCCCCATATCCTATAGGTCTTGGATATTCAAGTTCTAGCAGAAGAGGATTGGGGGTTTGCAAGGCTGCATTTAAGATAGGTGGTAGGATAATCTGGATTGGCAATGGCTTGACAGTCGGATTGGAAAGCTTGGCAATTTGGGTGATGGGTTGACTTGAGTGATGACTGAATGCCCCTAGCTTGGTTGTTTCTTTGGCCTCATGCCCCTTCTCTTCACTAGGTGCCCCTATTGTTGCCCAGTTGACGAGCCCAGAGGGGGGGGGGGGGTGAATGGGTCTTTAAAAATTAATCTAGAAGATACCTGTAACTCGAAAACAATCACACAAACGTTCTTCGAAATAGGTTAGTGACAGTTAGTTTAAATAACAATCACACAAAGAAGACAGTCACACAACACAAAGATTATCCTGGTTCGGACTTCCTCTCCTTAGGAGTCCTACGTCCAGTCCCTGAGCAACAACTCAGGATTTCACTAACTAGGGTACAGTCCCCCTAAGGACGCTACAACACCCAGCTCAGCTGGTCTTCCTTCACACCCGAAGGGAACAACACCGTGGATAACACACCAGGTCTTCCTTCACACCGAAGGAACACACCCTGGAACCACCAGGTCTTCCTTCACAATCGAAGGGAACACTACCAAGGAGGTGAATGAAAAACAAGCCCCTAGATCAAGCTTTGATAAGCAAGGATCTGAAGCAACTAGAACTGAGAGCAAGGAGATTTCAAACAAGGCACACTCTCAGAACTAAACAGGCTCTCAAAAAAATTTTCACAAACTATTGGAGAGCAAAAGAGCAAAAGCTGAGCGGAATGACGGTTCTTGGCTCTGGACTTTCTTCAGAAGAATTTGAATGCTTGAATACACAAAAATCATTGTTTTTTTCTTCTGTTCACCTGGCTTGAATTTATATCTTCAATTTGAAATGAATACGTTGAAGTGTCCGTTGTCTCTCTTTTGAGTAGTCGTTAGACTGAATGACATCTGGAGTCTTGGAAGCTTCCAGTCAACAGTCTTTTGATTACTTGAGCACGCAAAGAGATAGATCTTCAAAATATCCGTTAGTTTCTATTGGTTTAACGTTGTACTATAAGACTGGTTCAGAGGTCTGCACAAATGTCAAACTCAAATAGCAAACAGCTAAGCTGTCTCTGATATCAGTCAACTTTATTGGATAGACATGGAAATAGTAATGCCAAAAAGCTTAAGTCTAAAGAACGTTATCAGAGTAGGCACGATATGGTCTGCATGCATGCAGAGATATGATCAGATCTCATAAATGCAAAAGCGTCAGAGAGATGTCTAAGAGGACTTTGACTATTCAACGCTTTTAAGATGAATAAAATATCAAGATATGACATAGATGGCTATATGACTTATGAAATCGTTATGAGTAAGTCAGGTTGACCAAGTTGTTATGACAAGCAAGTTGTTATGAGTTCTAAAGGAATCGTTGCGATGACTTATGAATCGTTACGAGTTCTAAAGGAATCGTTACGATGACTTATGAAGTCGTTATGACAAGCAAGTCGTTACGGTTTCTAAAGGAATCGTTACGATGACTTATGAAGTCGTTATGAGCAAGTCGTTACGAGTTCTAAAGGAATCGTTGTGATGACTTATGAAGTCGTTATGACAAGCAAGTCGTTACGAGTTCTAAAGGAATCGTTGCGATGACTTATGAAGTCGTTATGACAAAAGTCGTTACGAGTTCTAAAGGAATCGTTGCGAAGATGACTCATGAAGTCGTTACGGCATCGACTTGATTGAAACAACGACTTTTCAGTCAGAAGGGAAATCGATATGCTTATAAGGAAATCGTTCTGGACTTAGATAAATAATATGTTGAAGAGATCAAAGCATCAGAGAAGTAATACATACCTTTTGTTGGCTTGTTTGACCTTGGTATTTTTCTGTACTTAAGACTTAAAGGAAAAATCATTAGATATAATTGATAAGCTCTTGTTTGGTTTTGTTAATCATCAAAAATTATTTATATAACTGTAATTACTTAAAGTTACATGGGGACAGACTGATCATCAATCTCCCCCTTTTTGGTGATGACAAAACTGAACAATAAGTATGCCAAAAAAAATAATATATATATGATATATAGACATTTTTTCTCCCCCTTTTTGTCATTAAGCAAAAGATAATCTTCGACAAAGACAGAAGAGAGAGATAGAGTATGCACAGAAGGTCATTGCATTAACTTTGGGGAGGTACAGGTAATAGAAGGCAGGAGACAACAGAGAGGCAAAGTGGGAGATGGTTTCCCATGCCTGAGCTTCCTGTTCTTCAAAAAGAGTTTTAAACACCCCAAAAGACACAGAGTAAGATGGTCCCATGGTGGAAGCCATCCGTTTGAGATGAAGATCTAGGTGCTGATAGAGAAGATCAGCATATGCATTCTTGTCCATGTTCATCTTGAGAAACCGACGAGTGCCAAAGCTGGCACAGGTGAGGAATTGGTCCATGGTGACAGGGTAGTGGTTGAGTTGATCTCTGAGAGCTTTGTGCATAGCCACATACACTTTGTATCTTTCCTCCCAGACCTTGAGGGGGTCATCAACAAGATGAATGGAGTTCATATCTAGGAAGGTGGCTGGAGAAATGGCAGGTTTGCCTTCCCTGGCCTGAGCTTCATTGATTGCAAACAGCTGCTGAGCTGACAGGGGATAGAATTTGGACCATTCAGAAGATGAGAGCCTTTCACATTCAGACAGAATAGGGGCTAGAACTTCAGCACTGACATGCCCCAGGTGATATTCCCTAAATAGGAATCTAGTAAAGGCAACCCGGTAGCCTTTCTGCACTTTAATTCTGCCCATTACTCTGGCAAAACGTTCAAAGATAATGGATCCTACAGAGGATTCCATAACTAGAAAATGAATTTGAGGAAGGGCTATTTCCTCAGGTATTTGAAGGGTAGCAAAATCTACCTGAACATCTGAAGTTTGAGAGATACCCGGATCAAAGCTGAAATAGCCTTTCTGAACTGACAGAGCTGAACTTCTGGAAGACTATGAACATATCTGTAGTTGTTGAATAGCATGAAATACCTGATCATTTTTATTTCAGATTGAATGAAGGGTGCCCAGAGTTCTTGGTGATACATCCTGAACCACTCAGATAGGGTCAAGGAGTGGTCCCTTGGAGGAAATCTGGCAGATCTGGCAAGAGTGAACTTCTTGAGAAGATCCTTGTGACCTTTGCCCCACTGCTCTTCAGATTTGGAGTGAGCAAGAGAGAAGATTTTGATTTTTCGGATTTGGACAGAGAAGTGTAGGGTAGAATGGTGTTCAGATAATCTGTGAGATTTTGAAAAGGCAGGTTGATAATGGTGGCAAAAACAACTTTGGTGAGGTATTCCCTATACAGTGAGTTACGTTTGTTATCCACTGTGAGAGAAAACCACAAAGGGGGGAATTTGGGATCAGAGGAAGAAGAGGAGTTAGAAGAAAGTTTCCTTTTCTTGGGGGCAGGGCTAGAAGGGTCTGCCCTGTGAATATGTTCCCCAACTTTCAACACAGATCTGAGGATCCCTTCCTCAAACTCATCCTTTATCTTTTCCATAAAGGGAGAGTTGAGTTGAGCTCTTTCAGGTATGATAGTGATGAAAGAGGGTGGAGGAGCAGGATGAAGAAAGAGTGAGAAGTAGTAGGAAAGTCATCCATTGGTCCAAGGGAGGGACCAGAGGAGGAGGAGGATGCTCCAGCTGAGGATGCTGGAGGGACCTCAAGTATAGGAGGAGGAGAAGGAATGGAAGTAGATGAAGCAGGAGATGAGGTGGACTGAAATGGTGTAGGAGAAGAAATTGGTCTAGATTGAGGCTTCTTGAAAGTTTGAGGAGCAGGAGGGGCTGTAGGAGCTGAGAGAGGAGTTGGAGGAATGGGTGTGTGAGAGGGGAAGAGGGAGCTGGGGGCTTCGGTGCCAAGAACTCTTCTGCCTCTATCTGCACAGACACATTCTCCATTGGCCCTGATGGCTTTGACCCATGCTCAGATGGCCCTGGTGGCCCTGCAACCTGATCAGCTGGCCCTGTTGGCCCTACTTCTTCTGGTGCTGCTACTGCTTCTGGTGCTGCTGCTGCTGCTTCTGGTGTTGCTTCTGGTGCTGCTTCTGTTTCTGGTGGAGGAGGAGCTTGAACTCCAACAGCCTTGAGAATCTCTGAGAGCATGCCTTTCATGCTGCTCATTTCCTTGTTAAACCATTTCATAGCATTTCTGATTTGCCCCAATTCTTTGTTGGCTGAAGCTTGGCTCAAAAAATAGAGTTTACATCTGACTGGAGAGTACATAATAGCTCACCTTGAACATTCAGCCTTTCAATCACTGGCTTCAAGTTTATGATAATTTTCTGCTTGACCTGCCTCTCAAATGGAGAATCAGCCAGGAGAGGAACTTCAGAGGCAACTTCTTTTCCTTTCTTCTTGCCTTCTTTTGCTGGAGGAGGTTGATCATCTTCTGAGCTTGAAGAGCTTGCAGTCTCCCCTTCTCTGTCATCCAAATTTGGAGAATCTCCATGCTTTTCATCCTGATCAACATCTGGAGCTGCTTCTTCTGAACCTTCTTTTGATGGCTCCCCCTCAATGGGAGCATCTTCTACATTTGATACCTGCTCCCCCTGAATGGAGCATCCGCCATTACAGAGACACCCTGAACAGCTGGGTGCTCTAATTCCACTGACGCATCTTCCATTTGAACATCAATGTGGCCTGATGCCACAGTCTCTTCTGCAACGTTGCCACTGGATTCTGGAGCACTTGAGATGAAAGGAATTGAATCAATGATGTCTTCTAGAATAGATGCAACTACAGTTGAGGGTAGTGGGTCCTCAACTGGAATAATGTCTTCTGGGAGAATATCCTCAATTCTCCTTTCTGCAAAAATTCGAACTGATACTTCTGGAAATCCTGAAGCTTCTACAGCGCTCTTTCTTCTTCTACTGCATTTACAGACTGAACTTCTGCAAAGGAGGGGCCTGAAGATTCTGCTGCTCCAACTGCTGGAGCTGAAATAGACTCCACTGGCAATTCTGGAATCATATCCACTGATCCCATCTCCTGATGAACAACAGAGGTGTCCTCAATGATGGCTTCGCCTTCAGCAACTGAAGCCTTGAACCAGACACCACTTTCTACAGAGAAGCCACTCTTCTTCAAGTTCCTGGACCTGATTGCTTGCCCCATTTTCTCTACAACTGCCCTAGAAAGATCAACACCGAAGTGTTTGAAGATCTTGGTAAGTAGGTGGGCATATGGCAGGGACACATTGAACTTACTCTTGGTGTCCCAAATCTGATCTCTTGCAAACTTCATTCTTTCCATTATCACTGCGGCCATATTTATCTCCTTATTCTGAATGGCCCAGTACATCATGTCTGAGTCGGCCTTTGTGCAAGATGAGAAGGTTGCACTTCTGGGAACTAAGATTTGACAGATAATAAAATGAAGGAGGCGGTTGAAGGCAGATAGTTGATTTATATCGATCTTGCTTGCCATCCCTCAGCTTGAATCCTGGCCCGATAATTCCCAAACCTTTCACTTGGGCGTCCACGGTGTGAACCCCACTAAATCCGGAAGACTTTACATTAAACAGTATTTTTAGCAACTCAGGGTCTATCCTAATCAAGGTTCCCTTTACTGAAGAAACTAGAGACCCATCTTCCTCTGTTCTCAAGCACACGAAGAAGGCTTTTACCAAATCTGGATAACTAACCTCTGAAAAAGTGGTAATCTCTGTCCACTGCATCTGATGGATCAAATCCACTAGGCTGCTCATTCCATTTTTCCTCAGATTAGCGATATCGACTTCTTTATTGCCGCAGAGCTTCGTCTTCACAAAGGTAAACCTCTCCTGCTGCTCAGGAGTGAGGAACTCGGCGCTGTAGCCACCCAAACTGCCTGTGATAACTGGTGCGGCCATTGATTCAGGTGGGAAAGGTGACGAAGGGTAGAGACGGAAGGTGAGGAGAAGAACCCTCAAGAAATTTTGCGGGAAGGAGGAGGAATGGTTCAAATTTGCAGAGGATTGAGATGAGTTGATAGGGCATCGGCTCATGCGACAGGATAAAAGAGGGGAAAAGGTAGACGATGAGATACGAATCGTTCTGTCATCGATTTTATGAATAAGTTAATGCTACGTGGAAAGTGAGGCGCCAAAAGGCGGTGGAAAAACGACAAAAGTTTTTGACTATTCAAACGGACTTCAATGAGAGAGCGGTTACAACAATACAATTTGAATTTCTTTTGCTCAACGCCATGGAGGGAAAAATTACTTTACTTCTGAAATTTAATGTGGCACTTGTAAGCAAACTTTTTATCACAATTGCACATGCCTAATTCCCTTCTAAGAGATGTAAATCTCTCTTCAGGTAAGGCTTTTGTGAAAATGTCTGCTAATTGGCCATTTGTATCAATAAAGGATATTTCAATATTTCCATTTGCAACATGATCACGAATAAAATGATATCTAACCTCAATATGTTTGGTCCTTGAGTGCTGGACTGGATTCTTGGTGAGATTAATGGCACTGGTGTTGTCGCACAGCAAAGGGATTGATTTGATATTTACCGAAGTCTTCAAGTTGTTGCTTTATCCATAAAAGTTGTGTACAGCAATTTCCAGCAGCTACGTACTCAGCTTCAGCAGTAGAGTGCTACTGAATTTTGCTTCTTTGAAGACCAAGATATTAAATCCTGCAAGAAATTGACAGCCACCACTGGTGCTTTTTCTATCTAATTTGCATCCAGCATAGTCAGCATCAGAGTAACCGACTAGGCTAATTTCACAATGTTTTGGATACCATAGACCTAAGTCATGAGATCTTGCTAAATATCTAAATATTCTTTTTACAGAAATTAAATGTGATTCTTTAGGATCTGCCTGATATCTAGCACACATGCATACACTAAATAAAATATCAGGTCTACTAGCTGTTAAATAAAGAGTGAACCTATCATACCTCTGTAGACCTTTTGATCTATTTTCTTACCATCTTTGTCACTGTCCATTCTTGTTGATGTACTCATTGGTGTTGACAGTGGCTTGGTATTTTCGAATCCAAATTTCTTCAAGAGTTCTTTTGTGTACTTTGCTTGACAGATGTGAGTTCCTTCCTTTCCTTGTTTGATTTGAAGACCAAGGAAATAGTTGAGCTCTCCCATCATACTCATTTCAAATTCTCCCTGCATTAACTTTTCAAAATACTTGCAGAGAGATTCATCAGTAGAACCAAAAATGATATCATCTACATAGATTTGAACTAATAAGATGTGTTTGACTTTTGACTTTATAAAGAAGTACTATCTACTTGACCTCTACTGAACCCATGATTTAAAAGAAAAGAACTAAGCCTTTCATACCAGGCTCTAGGTGCTTGCTTTAAACCATATAAAGCCTTGTGAAGTTTGAAGACATGATTAGGAAATTCTGTGTCATCAAAACCCGGAGGTTGCTCCACATAAACTTCCTCTTTTATAAATCCATTTAAAAAGGCGATTTAACATCCATTTGAAATAGTGTTAAGTTCAAAGCAGCTGCATATGCAAGTAATATTCTAATGGCCTCAAGTCTAGCTACAGGTGCATAGGTTTCATCGAAATCTATGCCTTCCTCTTGAGAATAGCCTTGAGCTACCAATCTGGCCTTGTTTCTTAAGATTGCACCAGTTTCATCCAGTTTATTTCTGAACACCCATTTGGTGCCAATGACTGGATGGTCTGATGGTCTAGGAACAAGTGACCATACTTGGTTTCTCTTGAATTGATTTAATTCATCTTGCATGGCTACTATCCAAGATTCATCAGAAAGAGCTTCATTGACTGTCCTAGGCTCTATCTGAGAAACAAAAGCTAGGTAATCACAAGGAATAACATTACCTCTTGTTCTTACCCCTATGGATGGATCACCAATGATATTCTCAAGTGGGTGATCTTTCTTGTATCTCCACTCCTTTGGAAGGTTTTCATGAGTAACTTCTTCTTGTTGTAATTCTTCCAGAGGTGGATCATCCTTGTCCTCAATTGATGTATCTTTTAGTTTCTTGGATAGTTCTTCTGCATCATCATTGTCACTATCTACTTCCTTTCTCAAGGAGGGGTTAGTTTCATCAAAAATAATGTGCACAGATTGTTCAATCAACAAGGTACGTTTATTAAATACTCTATAGCCTTTGGGTTTAGAAGTGTACCCCATGAAGATGCCTTCATCTGATTTGGCATCCAACTTACCAATGTCCCTTTTTCCATTGTTGTGAATGAAGCAAGGACATCCAAAGGTCTTGAAGTGCTGATGTTTGGCTTTTTCCCTTTGAATAGTTCATATGCAGTCTTCTTCAGGATTGGCCTGATCATCACTCGGTTGATAATATAGCTTGCTGTATTGATTGCTTCAGCCCAAAAGTATCTTGGCAGATCATATTCTGAGAGCATAGTTCTTGCCATATCCAATAGGGTTCTGTTCTTCCTCTCAGCAATCCCATTTTGTTGAGGTGTCCTTGGTGCTGAGAAATTATGCTCAATTCCCTGATCATCACAAAATCTAGCAAACTTTTCATTTTGAAATTCACCACCATGATCTGATCTGATAGACACAATGCTGAACTTTTGATCTTTCTGAACTTTCTTACTGAAGCTGACAAAACTTTCAAAAGTGTCATTTTTATGTTCTAGGAATGATACCCATGTGAATCTTGAGTAGTCATCAACTATGACAAATCCGAAATTCTTTCCTCCAAGACTAGTAGTCCTCATTGGCCCAAATAGATCCATATGAAGGAGCTCCAAGGGTTTTGAGGTGGTCACCACCGTCTTTGACTTGAAGGACCCTTTGGTGTGCTTTCCCTTAGCACAAGGTTTACATACACCATCCAATTTTGTACTAACCTTAGGTAGACCTTCCACAAGATTCTTCTTTAGCAATTTTCTCATGCCATCTATGCTGCAATGTCCAAGTCGTCTGTGCCACAATTCTGTGGATTTATCTTTATTTGCTGCCAGGCAGACATTTTGAACCTTGAGTTCCTCAAGATAGAGCACATACAAATTCTTTTCTCTATTAGCTTCAAAGATGACTGAACCATCCTTCAATATGCTGCATTTTGACTCTTGAAACTTGATCTGATGGCCTCTGTCGCACAGCTGGCTAATGCTGATGAGATTGTGCTTCAATCCCTTGACTAATAGCACATCTTCTATGACTGTTTTTCCTTTGTTATTCACAGAGCCACTGCCAATCACGGTTCCTTTCCCATTATCTCCATAAGTAACTGTTCCTTCTTCAGCTTGGAGATGAGAGAATAACTTCTGGTTTCCTGACATGTGTCTTGAGCACCCACTATCCAAATACCATTTGGATGCTCGAGAGTTAACCTGAAATACAACCATTAAGCTTTAGGTACCCAAATTTCTTTTGGGTCCTGATTGGTTAGTATCATTAATTCTACCTTTTAATATCCATTTCTTATGTCTTGTTGGACATAGAGTTATAATATGTCCTAACTTATTGCAATGACTACAGCAGGATAACCTTGTTACTTTCTCTATATTTTGAAATCAGCTTTGTATGCTATATCTTGTTCAGGTATGAATTTTGGTGTTGGATATTTTTAGGGTAGATTATGGTTTCTTCATTATCTGGGGGTGTATATCCTAACCCATTTTTCTTCTTACCTGATCTTCTAGCACCTTTTAATATTAGAGAGTTTTTACCATTAGTAAATTTTTCTAGTGTGCTTGATAGTTTATTATTTTCTTCATTTAAGTTTTTAACTTCTTTCCTTAATTCATCTGTGCTTTCTTGTTTTTCCAATTTTGTTATTTGTTCATTCTTGGCTTTTAGGTCTTCACATAACTTGTTTCTTCTTTTAAGTTCAGTTATTTGTTTTTCTAATTCTTCATTTTCTGTTTTTAGATCTGAATTAGTGTTTTCTAAACAGATTACATTTTTCTTGCTGACTTTAAGTAATTTGGATACTTCTTTATATTTATCATAGAGTTCATTAAAGGCACTTTCTAAATTATCAGAATCTGAATCATTACAGGAATTAAAAGAGGAATCAGAAGTTACCTTATCTTCAGTATTTGCCATGAAGGCCAAGTTGGCTTTTTCTTCATCACTGCAGGAGCTTGACTCACTGTCAGAGTCGCTACTGTTTTCCCATGCTGCTGCCATTGCTTTCTTTTTGTATTTTCTGAACTTCTTGGAGCTGTCTTTCTTTCTGAACTCCAACTTCTTGACTTTTGGACACTCAGCTTTAATGTGTCCTGGCTTCTTACATTCATAGCAGATGGGTTCTCCTTTCTTTATTTCTTTTCCATCTGGCTTCTTGAAATCCTTGTTCCTTTTGAAGTGCCTTCCACCAGATTGGATTTTCTTCTTTTTAGCCAAAATTCGCTGCAATCTTCTAGATAGCATAGCTTCCTCATTCTCGCTGTCTGCATCACTTTCGCTTTCAGCTGAACTTGCATCTGGTGAATCTTCTTCAGCTTTTAAGGCGTTGGAGTGCTTCTTTCTGCTAGAGGACTCTCCTAGCCTTTCCATATTGATCTCATGGGCCATGAGGGACCCAATGAGCTTTTCTACAGACATTCTCTTCAGGTCATTAGCTTCTTCTATTGCTGTGACTTTTGGAGTCCATGAGGACGGTAAGGATCTAAGTATCTTTCTTACCATATCTCCCATCTCATAGACTTTCCCCAGGCTAGCCAGTCCATTTGTGATGTCAGTGAACCGGCTGAACATTTGAGTTATGGACTCACTTGATTGCATCTGAAATCTTTCATATTGAGTGACAAGAATATCGATTCTTGTTTCCTTCACTTTGTCTGTGCCTTCATAAGTAATCCTGAGCTTTTCCCACATTTCCATTGAGGATTTGCAGGCTGAAACTCTGTTGAATTCCTTCTTACTTAGAGCACAGCATAGGATGCTCTTTGCTTTGCAATTCAAGGAAATCTTCTTCCTGTCATCATCTGTCCATTGTGCTTTCTCATTTGTGACTAACAGATCACCTTCTTCTACTATGGACCAAATTTGATAGTCGTGCCCTGTAGAAAGTATTCCATTCTGGTCTTCCAGTAAGGATAGTCTTCACCATCGAAGAGAGGGGGTCGGTTGACAGACTGACCTTCAAAGTTACCTTGGGCTGCCATGGATCTTTACTCTTCAGATCGTTTGATCCTTTCTTTGTCGAAGAGACTCGCTCTGATACCACTTGTTGCCCAGTTGACGAGCCCAGAGGGGGGGGTGAATGGGTCTTTAAAAATTAATCTAGAAGATACCTGTAACTCAAAAACAATCACACAAACGTTCTTCGAAATAGGTTAGTGACAGTTAGTTTAAATAACAATCACACAAAGAAGACAGTCACACAACACAAAGATTATCCTGGTTCGGACTTCCTCTCCTTAGGAGTCCTACGTCCAGTCCCTGAGCAACAACTCAGGATTTCACTAACTAGGGTACAGTCCCCCTAAGGACGCTACAACACCCAGCTCAGCTGGTCTTCCTTCACACCCGAAGGGAACAACACCGTGGATAACACACCAGGTCTTCCTTCACAACCGAAGGGAACAACACCCTGGAACCACCAGGTCTTCCTTCACAATCGAAGGGAACACTACCAAGGAGGTGAATGAAAAACAAGCCCCTAGATCAAGCTTTGATAAGCAAGGATCTGAAGCAACTAGAACTGAGAGCAAGGAGATTTCAAACAAGGCACACTCTCAGAACTAAACAGGCTCTCAAAAAAATTTTCACAAACTATTGGAGAGCAAAAGAGCAAAAGCTGAGCGGAATGACGGTTCTTGGCTCTGGACTTTCTTCAGAAGAATTTGAATGCTTGAATACACAAAAATCATTATTTTTTTTTCTTCTGTTCACCTGGCTTGAATTTATATCTTCAATTTGAAATGAATACGTTGAAGTGTCCGTTGTCTCTCTTTTGAGTAGTCGTTAGACTGAATGACATCTGGAGTCTTGGAAGCTTCCAGTCAACAGTCTTTTGATTACTTGAGCACGCAAAGAGATAGATCTTCAGAAATATCCGTTAGTTTCTATTGGTTTAACGTTGTACTATAAGACTGGTTCAGAGGTCTGCACAAATGTCAAACTCAAATAGCAAACAGCTAAGCTGTCTCTGATATCAGTCAACTTTATTGGATAGACATGGAAATAGTAATGCCAAAAAGCTTAAGTCTAAAGAACGTTATCAGAGTAGGCACGATATGGTCTGCATGCATGCAGAGATATGATCAGATCTCATAAATGCAAAAGCGTCAGAGAGATGTCTAAGTGGACTTTGACTATTCAACGCTTTTAAGATGAATAAAATATCAAGATATGACATAGATGGCTATATGACTTATGAAATCGTTATGAGTAAGTCAGGTTGACCAGTTGTTATGACAAGCAAATCGTTGTAAACCTCAATCGTTATGAGTGCTAAAGAATCGTTGTGATACTTATGAGTCGTTATGACAAGCAAGTCGTTACGAGTTCTAAAGGAATCGTTACGATGACTTATAAGTCGTTGTGACAAGCAAGTCGTTACGGGTTCTAAGGAATCGTTACGATGACTTATGAAGTCGTTATGACAAGCAAGTCGTTACGAGTTCTAAAGGAATCGTTGCGATGACTTATGAAGTCGTTATGACAAGCAAGTCGTTACGAGTTCTAAGGAATCGTTGCGATGACTCATGAAGTCGTTACGGCAATCGACTTGATTGAAACAACGACTTTTCAGTCAGAAGGGAAATCGTATGCTTATAAGGAAATCGTTCTGGACTTAGATAAATAATTGTTGAAGAGATCAAAGCATCAAGAAGTAATACATACCTTTTGTTGCTTGTTTGACCTTGGTATTTTTCTGTACTTAACTTAAAGGAAAATCATTAGATATAATGATAAGCTCTTGTTTGGTTTTGTTAATCATCAAAAATTATTTATATAACTGTAATTACTTAAAGTTACATGGGGACAGATTGATCGTCACCTATACTGGTGGAAGGTCCTTTGGACTCTACAAAGTGCATGGGTACCATTCTCCTCCATAACCTTCTATTGACGACCTCATTATACCGTACGGTTATACCAACCCACAGTCGGTATAGCGACGTTGCCACAGTGGTACATTTACCCAACATACATTCAGCTGAGATACACGTAATATAATAACAGAGTAGCGGAAGTAAAAGAACTACTGTCTTCATTCATTCATCATCCACATTTGCATACAGAAATTGCAATAACATTAAGACTTAAAGTTCACCAAAATTAAATGCTGAAAATTTAATACATAGATGTCCACCATTATACATTCTTTCCATGATAACGCTAATACAACGTTCAATTTACATACTATGAAACGCAAAAGTCACAAAGTGCTCCAAAGACTAATCTCCACGCTCGGAGTCCGTCTCCACCGTCTCCTCCAACGGTGCCACGACACCAACTACACCTGTACGCCGAAGCAAGTAGTGAGTTTAAAGACTCAGCAAGTAACACCACTCATACCATACACGTACATGTCATAGAAGGCTCTACACACACCATTGCAAAAACTCAACATGTATCATGCTTAACGTCTGAAATGAATAACCAACCATGATAATTCTATAAGTAAACGCATGCTGCATGCTTTCAGATTTCCTTATCAAGATAAGTTCCTAACACATGTCCTCTAATCATTCCTACTCATGAAATTCTACCTTGCATTTTAACTAAAATATGAAAGCACTTAGCATGATTATCCAACGTACATGAAACAAAAACACCTAGCATGGAACCTACACATTCTTGTGCATGTATACGAACATTTTACATACTTTAATTGCTGGTTTTCACATGAATTAGCAATCATAACCCTACACATGAGAGCTACAATGTCATTTAAAATACAACATGTGAACAACCAAACATGGAATTTTGTGCACATACTTGTTAATTGTCCCTAGCATGGATTTTAGGCATTTTACACATATAAACATGATCTTAACATAATGAAGCTACTGATTTAACATGGTTTCAGATTTGTCTCAACATGGATTACAATGTCATATCCTCACACTTTGGTTTCGCATTTTCTTTACACAAATTTCCAATTCACATAAATTGCACTTTACACATACACATTACACATTGTTTACTTTCACATTAACACATGAACACATGCACATTTACACTTTCACATTTAGTGCCGTGACACATAGTCCAAACCACCAAAGAAGGACGCAAACACATCACATCACATAGACGCCATCTAGGCAATTCAATGGCGACTCTTGGACTGCGCAGACCGGGAGAACAAGTCTCCACCCTAACCAGTGGTACTTGTCCACCTCCAGGATTTCCCCCTAATGCCCTTAGGGTCACTTACACATTGAACCTTCTCAAGGGGACTTTTTCCTGATACGGTTCCACTGCCCTCTGCGGAAGCAGTGTCACATTTGGCACAAGTTACACATTACACATTTTTACCGATTTTAACACATAAGTTTACACATGGCACTCTCATTTCTTTCACTTTCTCACTTACATGCACACTTCTCTATTTTTCCTAACATGACACTACAATTACAGAAATTTAGCACTCAGGAAATTTCACTAATCAGGTTGCTAAATACAAAATCAAATCATTTTACAAAGGCACGCATTAGTTTCACATTTTTACATGGAAAATTCATATTGCATCATATACTAGTCCAAATGACCTGAAATTTTAACCACAGACTATTTTCGGGTTTAGGATCCCACATGCAAATTTTCAGATTTTCTGAGCTAAAACGGAATTACAGAAATCTAACATTAATTTCACATGCTATCCGCAATTCGATTTAACATGGAGTAAACACAAGCACAGTTTTAACCACTCACTGTCTGAACCCTAACAGGCATGGAACTACAGAATTTATTCCGAAATTTTTTTTGGGCAATACATGATTTACCGAAGATTATCATGACCTACACCAAATTTCTATTTCCCAAGCAATATTCCACTTATTCACACAAGCATGAGAATAATCTCAGAAATTTAGAACAGGGACTGAACCTCACATGCATATCCTCACAAATTAGGGCATTTAGTCTTGTCCTAATCATGCAAACATGGTTTAACAAGATTAAAACTCATCACACATGTATCTTCATGAATAATTGAATCCTATCCTTCGTGATACTCCATCCACACACACCACATCCATCACATCAACAATATACATAGCATATAAATGATTTACAGTATATCCTCATCGTGAAACATATCGAAATTATCCATATAGAGGGCAGAACAGCTTGCTGTTCTGCTCAGATGAACTTGGCGGCGGTCTCTGGCCGCTAGTTCAATGTAAACGACATAGTCGATGGACGCCAAGCATGATCTTAGCGTCAAGGGACATTGCCATTAATGTCGGGTCTGTGCAGAACACAAACCCGAGCTCCAAAGATGGGGTGAGTTTGGGGGTCTAGGACACGAGGGAAAATATACAAAAATAGTAAAACCATCCTGGACACATATAGGGACGTTATGAATGGGGTACTTGCCTTTAGAAAAATACACCAATTGATCTAGGGCTTGGAGAAGCTCTCCTTGGGCAGTCCCAAGAAGTTGCGAAACACCCTCCAAGATCACCTCCCTCCGGGTTCCTGAGCAGCCTCCACAGCAAGTCGAGGTCGGGGAAGCCTTCCTCGATGATCCACAAGCTCCTTGTTGCAGCAGAACCCCAGAACAGGCTTTAGATCTTCATTTTTAGGTTTGCAAAGGTGAGAGTTTTCCTCAGTCAAAAAGTAGGGTTTCTTCTCTTTTTTCTCTCTTGTAAAAAGGCAAGGAGAAGGGTTGGGGAAGCAAATTCGGGTTTAGATATATGGGAGAGGCTTCTCTCCCACGCACAGGGTGACATGATGGCTTTCAGACCGTTGGGAGACAGCTCCCCAATGGGTGAGTTGCCTTGTTTCCGGAATTTCTGGCTCTGCAACGCATGCAGGCCAGAGAAGTTGGCGTCCACATCGTTAGACGCTGGTATTAGTGTTGGCGTCCATGGGTGGACGCTGACACCACCTCGACGTCATGCTATTGACGCAAATATGGCCTTCAGCCAGAAGTCTAAAACATGCAGAAACCATGCACCTTTTACACCTATATACATGCTATATGTATACGTTATCATGTACACACTATCATCAAGCATTACATACAATATTTATACCTAAGCTATACACATACACACATAAGTATACCACTAATACATACGTAGATACATACATATGTACATATACGACACGAATTATCTACATGCAATACAATAGTGCAACAAAATTCGAGGGCCTTACATTCTACCCCCCATTGTTGTCCTCTCCTCACAACCCGAGGTTCCGGCTGTGTCATGGTGTTGACCCTTTCTTGGGATTTGGAGGAGGAGGGATTGTTGTTTTGATGGTTGGGGAGAGGGTTACTGAAAATGCCAAGGTCTTTTTTGGTGTACCTAGACTTGGCTATGGCCACCTTGACGTCATCCCAGTTGATTCTACCTTGGTCATTCATGTCATAGACCCAATCACGAAAGGTAAAGCAATTGTTGATGAAATGACCATGGGCCCTATGGTATGGCAATATTTGGAGGTGTCCAACCTCGGATTGGTGTTCTCCCTTTGTGGGGGGAGTTGAATTGCATCGCAGGACATGAGGGCGAAGAATACGTCTCGAGAGTCTCAGGGAGAGGAGGATAATGCGACCTTTTAGGGCCAGGTCGGGTGTATCCAGAAGGAGGGGGACTGCAGAGTAAGGCTTGGAGGGGTGAGATGGGAACTGATGAGGGTTGGAAGGAGTGGATGAAGAATTGGAGGGCTTGTTCGGAGGCCTCAACGGCTGACTGCAAGTGTTGACAGACTCATTGACGGTCACCCCCTCGGTGGTAGGTACCGCGGGAGCCTTACGTCCCTTGGGCTTCCCTTCAAAGAAATGTGGCAGAGAGGAGTCCTTAATTTGGCTATGAACCACCCTGGCTCGGTTGTAAAGATGTGTGAATGAGGGGAACTCACTCAACATCAAGACAGAACGGAGGGGGGTGGTGTTGGTAACAACATGGTGATGGCTTGGGACTCCGGAATGGGTATGTCTGCCCTGGACGCCATGAATCTCCACCGATTGGCGAACGTGACAAAGTCTTCGTCCGGCTTCATCCTTTCTGCCACCAAGTCAGGAAGTGTAGGGACTTGGGTGGCCATGTATGAAAAGTGGGAGATGAATCGCTCGGAGACTATGTCAAAATTAACAAGATCCGATGCGGGTAAGGAGGTGAACCACCTCAAAGCTTCCCCTTCTAACGATTGTTGGAAGAGGTGAACTAAAAGAACCCGATCGTACATCCATCGGTGGGAATCCATAGTGAATCCAGCAAGATGAAACTGGGGATCAGAGGTCCCGTCGTACTTGCGGTACTTCGGGGCCTTGAAACCGGAGGGAAGTATGTGTTGGGGAGTTTGCAGTAATTTTGGAGGGAATGAGGTTTTGAAAGGGGTAGTGATTCAGCGAGAAGCTTCCTCACGAGTCCCTCCACCTCCGAACGGGGAACAGATTCGGATGAATGGGGGGTGTAGGCTGAGCATAGGGTGGATAGGAGAAGGAAGGAGTTGGGACAGGAGTAGGTAGAGGAGTGGAGGGAATTGGGGTGGAGAAGGGGACATGAGCCGTGAAAGGTTGTGGAGGTAGGAACGGGCCTAGATGAGGAAGCTTGGAAGGGGAAGGGGATGGAGAGGAAGGAGAGGCTGCCGCCCGGACAGTATGCTTGAGAGCATTGAGATGATGTCCTCGGGCGAGTAACGGGAAGGAGTTTTGAGAATTCGGGATCCTCTTGGGTGTCCTGAGCATAAGTGGGGTTAACTCTCAGGCTCACACTCCCTCCAAAGTCAGCCTGAGAGGAGGAAGAAGAATGAACAGACTCTTCGGGGTGGTTGTTAGTGTCAACTATCCCGACAAACTCATGAACGTTTTCTTCAAACGTTGGATTATCAGCCATGTTCAATGAGTTCAACCAAGTGTCCATTAGCACACAACCTACGGATTTTAGAAAGGTTTAAGTTGAAGTGATTACACTGTTTTAAGTGAGAAATGTAGATTTCTACCAAACAACGTTATCAAACAACGTCCCCAAACTTTTTAAAGATCGAAGTTGTGTGTTAACTTGACTTGACTTAAAGGCCGTTCACTCAATTCTAACTTAAACCCAGGTAAATAGGCAAGCTAAGAGGGGGGTAAAGGTCCTCCTGCCCCGTACCTGAGGGAATCCACAGAATGTAGGGACTTACAGAGTTTTCTTCGGAATCAACCCGATTTACCTGAGAGGGAATCCCCGAGTAAAAGGTTGTAATCCGAAGAAGGGTGATCCTAGAATGTGAGGGGAGCCTAGAAGAGGTGAGAGAAAAGTGACTCCCCAGTGACTGAGGACCGTCAGTAACAAACAGTAAGCAAACAGAAAAGAAAATCACAACAAAACAATCAAAAAATAGTGAAAAAGCATGCTTCTGTGAAAATCAACGTCAAGGTGGTGGACGCACAGTTCATCAGAAACGGTAGACGACAATATCGAATGACGCTAAACTACAATAAACGACAACAGAGATGGACGCTAACAGAAAGTAAATGGCAGGAACGGTGGACGTTTACCTGAGTAAACGGCAAGATCGTTTGCCGTCTACCTGGTT
This sequence comes from Colocasia esculenta, assembly GCA_014218235.1. Lineage (NCBI taxonomy): Eukaryota > Viridiplantae > Streptophyta > Magnoliopsida > Alismatales > Araceae > Colocasia > Colocasia esculenta. Next base: position 25,559,562 of record CM024753.1, on the reverse strand, counting down.
GCAGTGAGACCACAGTGGCAGCAGCTGTCCCACCGTGATCGTCAGAAGAGAGCTGTGGACGGTTCGTTTCCGCGCCGTCCCCGGCCGATCTCTGGACCTCCCGGGTGCTCGCGGACGCCGCCGGACTCTCGTTGGCGATGAAGAGGTCGCTGGTTGACCTCGTTGACCCTCCGGTTGACTGAGTTGACTAGAAGGAGAACGAGGAAAACAAGTAAAATGGATGGGAGTATGTGATCGCCAGGGCCTTACCTGTGCCCAAGGAGTGATGTGGTCGCGCAGCGGATGGAGACAGTGCCTCAACTTCTCCTCCTTCGGCCGGCCAAAGGAGAAGAGCTCCGCAGTCTTCTGCGTGTTGTTCCTGCCACAAAAAAAAGAAACTCTATAAGACTAATGAAGAGTAGCAAATGTTCAAAACGTGAGAAGACAGCCCAAAAGGTGAGTCCCGTACCCGTTGCGGACTTGAGAAAAGGGGTGGCCAAATGCTATGACCACCCTTCTTCCCTCCGTTTTTGGTTGGGAAACCCCATTCTAGGTGTGTAGGGAGAGGACCTATGTACCTAGGGTGAGTGGGAAAGTGTGTGCAACATGCAAATGAACTAAAGAGAGAGTAAGAGAAGAGAAGCCTCCTGGACGTCCCAACTCGTGAGAAGAAAAGGAAGAAGACTTGATGTAGCTTGGGTGCAACTTTCTCTCTCCTTCTTTAAAGGGGCAGCATGTGGACGTCCAGCCTCTCTCCCTGCTTAGAGGGCTCAAGGGGGAGTTATATAGACAGTGGGCTCGAGTTCAGCTGCCTTGGATGCTCAAGTGTGAAGAAACACACTTGTACACATGGCAATCCAAGTCTAAAGGCTCCAACCTATGGGGAGAGGCCACATGAGATTTTTACTGGGTCAAGAGGGTGCCAAGGTGGCCCATATGCCCGTTGGGAACGACCCCATGCGGTGCATGGGCGAGAGAATGGCGCAAGTGGGCTATATTCTCGGGGTAATTGCGCAGACCAGGTAAACCGGGTTAATGTCCAGAGATCATGCCGCCAACCTCATGCAGACGTCCAGGGATGTGGACGTCGATATGGGTCAACGTCAAGACTGCTTGCCGTCAACCAGTAGTCGGCGGCCATCGATGCTTCCATCTACATGGCATCCGATGCAGGTCAACAAACGGTCAAACGAGGCTTAATGGGCAAAAAGAGCCTTGCGGGAGATGGGCCAAATCTCGCGTCTACATCATTGTCAGCTTGAGAGGAGGAAGAAGAAGGGACTGACCCTTCGGGTTGGTTATGTGTGTCAACCATCCCTACAAACTCATGGACATCGTCCTCATATTCAAAAGCCAGATTGTCAGTCATATTTAGAGAATTTAACCAAGCATCCATTAGCACACAACCTACTGATTTTAGAATGGTTGAGGTTGATTAACTTCACTGTCTTTTAGTAGAAATTTGGGGTTTCTACCAAACAATGTTATCAAACAACGTCCCCAAGATTTTAAATGTTAAAGCCGTGTGTTAATTAGACTCGCAAAAGGCCGATTCTCTCAAATGTGACTCAAACCTGGGTGAATAGGTTAACTAGACTGGGAGGGTAAAGGTCCTCCTGCCCCATACCGTGAGGGAATCCACGGAATTTAGGGACTTACAGAGTTTTCTTCGGAATCAACCCGATTTACCCGAGAGGGAATCCCCGAGTAAAAGGTTGTAGACCGAAGAAGAGTGATCCTAGAATGTGAGGGGAGGCTAGAAAAGGTGAGAAGAGTGACCCCCTGGTGACTGAGGACCGTCAGTGACAAACAGTAAGCGAACAGAAAAGAAAATCAAAGCAAAACAATCAAAAAATAGTGAAAAAGCATGCTTCTGTGAAACTAAACGGCACAGGGGTTGACGCACAGTTCATCAGAAACCAATAAACGACATGATCGACTGACGCTAACAATAAGTAGAAGACAACAAAGCGGACGCTAACAGAAACTAAACGGCAGGAAAGGTGGACGTTTACCTGGGTAAACCGCAAGATCGCTTGCCATCGACCTGGCCGCAGTGAGACCACAGTGGCAGAAGCTGTCCCACCGTGATCGCCAGAAGAGAGCTGTGGATGATCCGTTTCCCATGGCTCCTCGGACAACCGTGTGCGTCGGGGAGTCCTCTGGAAGTGACGAACGTCGATGGCGTCCCTCGATGGCGATGAGTGGGTCTCAAGTTGACCCCGTTGACTCTTCGGTTGACTAGTTTGACTGAAGAGAAAACAAGGGAAACCATAAGAAAGAAGGGGAGTTTTGTGATCGCCAGGGCCTTACCTGTGCCCAAGGAAGGTGTTGATCACGTTCACGCAGCGGCCTCACGCAACGGACGGAGACGGGGGCCTCAACTTCTTCTCCTTCGGCCGGCCAAAGAAGAAGAGTTCCGCGGTCTTCTGTGAATTGTTCCTACCACAAAGAGACACTCTATAGTATAAAGGAAGAGTAGTAAATGTTCAAAACGGAAAGAGACAGCCCAAAAGGTGGTCCCGTACCGGTTGCGGACTTGAGAAGAGGGGTGGCCAAGTGCTATGACCACCCTTCTTCCCTCCGTTTTTGGTTGGGAAACCCTTTTCTAGGTGTGTAGGGAAGTGACCTACGTGCCTAGATTGAGTGGGAGAGTGTGTGTGACATGCAACTATTAAGGAAAGAAGAAATGAAATAGAGGAGAGGGGGGAGTTGATCCTCGTTTGCAGGCGATGTAGCTTCCTTGCAAGGCTCCTCCAGCTCCAAAAGAAGCATCCTGAACGTCCCAAGGTGTGAGAGGAAGAAGAGTTGGAGTTGTGGAAGCTTGGGTGCAATTTCTCTCTTTTCTCTCAAAGCATCAGCATGTGGACGTCCAGCCTCTCCTCCTTTAGCTTAGAGGGCTCAAGGGAATGTTATATAGACAGTGGGGGTCGAGCTCAGCAGCCTTGGATCCTCAAGTGTGAAGAAACACACTTGTACACTTGGCAATCCAAGTCTAAAAGCTCCAAGCAATGGGGAGAGGCCAAATAGGATTTTTACTGGGTCAAGGGGGTGCCAAGGTGGCCCATTTGCTCGTTGGGAACGGCCCCATGCGGTGCATGGGCGAGAGAATGGCGCAAGTGGGCTATATTCTCGGGGTTGTTGCGCAGACCAAGTAAACCAGGTTGACGTCTAGAGATCCTGCCGCCAACACCATGTAGACGTCCAGCGATGTGGACGCCAATAGGTGTCAACGTCCAGGGCCTATGCCGTCAACAAGTAGTTGGCGGCCATCGAAGCTGCCGTCTACATGGCATCCGAGGAAGGTCAACAAATGGTCAAACGAGGCTTATTGGGCCAAAGAGCCACGCGGGGATGGGCCAAATCTCGCGTCTACAGAAGGTACACAAGTACTCAAGATATCTTATAGAACAAAGGTTCATGATTCAATGCCAAAAATTAGAAGGTAGACATGTATGAATCAAATATACTTGAGGTGTTCAAAGACAATCCATAATGGAAATATAGATGGCATTTGAATGATCTTTCTCAGAGATACAGTAGTTGGAATCCAAGGAAATAAGGGAAACAACTAGTTGGGTTAATACCAAAGTGTCTCACCTTTGGTTAGACATAAAACAGATCAAGTTGAACACCTCAGACAGGTGTATGTCGACAGCCAGGGAGTGGCTGTCGACAGCTACTGTCTTCCCAGAACCAGTTTCTGGAACCTGAACACTACCTGTCGATAGGCCAAGGTTGGCTGTCGACAGGTGAAGGTCATCTATCGACAGATGAAGGCTATCTGTCGACAGCTACTGGTGGTTCTGCATTATCTGGGTTTTGGAAGCATGAACTGTAGCGTATTGACCGTTAGGATCGTGATTTAGGGGTTCTGGAGGCCAGTGTGTGGCCCATTAGTGTGTGTTACAGGTGTTTACGCAGGTTTTCGGGGCTTCGTGGGCCGGCAGTTTGGGCCCAAAGCACCCGCTGGTTGACACAGTGCTCATGTGGTTTGAGCGGTGTGCACGTGGTTTGTGTGTGCATGGCGAGTAGTACGACGCCTACTGTGGTTACCTCTTCAGTTGGGAGCCCCAGGTTTTGTGTAAGCCAGGCACGCGAGTGCTCGGGCCTTGTCCGTCGAGGTCTGTGTCGTCTTCTTGGACACCCTCACTCTTGTGTAGAGTTGTACGTCCGACTGAGGGAAAGATGGCAGTGGGACAACGACTTATGAGAGTTTGTGTTTGTCTCTTGTAGCACGCTCGTGGTTGGGGGTTATAGACACCAGTAAACGTACTGGGCCCCAGCTAGTCATGTTTTCCAGTGCCTCACTTTAGGGTGTCCAGGCTGGAGACCCTAAAGGTGTCAGGCATGGACCTGCGATCGTGTGATTCGCAGGAGTGGTGTTGGTTGGTCTCCACAGTTTCTTGACTTGTTCTAGTGGAGCGGCAGCTGGACCTTTCTTCCGTGGCTGCGAGACTGAGAGGTAGTCATGTGTGGTTTGTCCGGGTTGGTTGCTGGTGTCGTGAACCAGTCTACGTGACTTGAGTGTGGCGTTTTCTACTTTAGCACGTACACGTGGCATGGTTAGCCGTTTATTTATTAAAAGCTGATTTCTGTTAATAGCATGAGGTAAGTAGTGTTTACAACTTTAATATCTTGTGTGGATAGTTCTATAAATTGCTAGCGTAGCTTCCTACTTCTTTACTTGTGAGTTTGGTTTTGTTCGGCTTTTGGGGGAGTTTTCCTACTGAGCTAGTGACTCGTGAGGCTTACCCCTACTTCTTTCAGGCGAGGGAGAGCAGGAGGCTTCTCGCCCCTCTTCTAGTTCGGAGCCACACCATAGCGGAGTTGGGTCTGCACCACCAGCAGTGTAATTTACTTACTTTGTACACCTCGGGGTTGCCCCAGGTCGCTCTTGTAGTTGTGTCTGACTACAGTTGTGAAAAAGGCTATGTATATTTCATGTAAATATTTGTGAGATGGAAATCTTATATATATTTGAGTTGTTTCCTTTATATTTCTACGGACTTGTGAATAGTATCCCTTGCGAGGCTTCAGCCCGATCGCGGGAGGTGGAGTCGGGTCAGGCCCGTTATTAGGTTAACGGGTTTGAACGACGAGGACCGCTACATGAACCCTGTCGACAGGTGGGTTCTGGCTGTCGACAGGCGCATGCTAAACTTCCAGAAATGATGTAAAACTACCACAGGAAACTCTACTAAGTATTTCTATGATTCCTAACATGATTAACAACATCAAATGAATCTGATCTACACTTATAAACACTACTTTACAAGAAAGAAATAGTAGGACAAAGGAACACTTTCTTCACAATAAAGTGACATGAACTGGAAGTTTATAAGAACAAGACTCCATAGAAACATATCTCCACTTTCGTGCAAATCTCATCAAAATGGAAACAAGGTTTCTACCAGTACATAAGGCTACATCTAAAGACATGAGTGTTAATTAAGAAATATGAACTCAATGGAAAAGAAGAAACCAGGTGAGCTTATTGAACCTCATGCCCACGTGAGGTCAAAGTAGGTACTTGAACTCCAAGACTTAAAAGGAAGGAGAAGTAAGAGATGAAGACAAGAAGAAAGAATCCTACCTGACTGGAGAAAGGATGAAGGTCCTTTTTCTCCTCAACGTAGAAGTCAACAGTAGAAGGAAGAGGAAACAAGAAGGCTACAAAAATAGTAGCTTCGGCAGGTGTAGTTGAAGAAGTAGCACCATAGAAGAAGAAGAAGCAGCCACGACAAGAACAACAGCAGCAACAACAGGAGTAGGAGCAGGAGCAAGACTGGGCCAGTGGTGGGAAAAGCTCCCACGAAGGGTGAAGGGAGGCTTATATAAGCTCCCAGGTTCCCATGCATGTTGGCACGTAGCCAAACATGTGGAGCCGTAAGACTCCCTTTTACCTAGGGCTGCAAAACGGGTCGGGTTCGGAATCGGAAACACAGATTCCGATTCTGATTCTGATAACCGAAATATAGTTCCGATTCTGATAAAATTAGAATGGTTAATTCCGATTCCGATAACATTACTGGAACTGAAATTCCGATAAGCTAAGGTGTTTACCATGGTTTTACCTTTTGAGTTTATGGATAATTTATCGGAATAACCGATACCGATTCCAATTTTGATTATTTTTTAATTCTGATTCCGATAGCTTATCGGAATATCCGATACCGATTTCGATAAGCTATCAGTATCATTTTTAAATTACGAAACTGATATTTTTTATTGAAATCAGGTCAGAATATCGGGATCCATTTACACCCCTACTTTTACCATACCAAGCCACGTTTACCATGCATGGTTTTCCCAACTTACACATATGGTAAAATGTGTAAGCATCTTACCCCAGGTGAAATGGGCTTACGTAACCCATAATACGTAAGCAAGGTTTATTAAAAAAAATGGGTTACATAAATAGGTGGAAATTCAGCTGGTCCACTTGACTGTAAATTTTTATACCCAAATGGTGTCCTTCCAAGTTGAAATTTCAACCATAAGCTAATAGGATGGTTTTACAAATTATGATGATTTTATTTTAATTTTTAGAGTTTATTTTTCACCCAACAAAAATTACCCGGAAAATAGTTACGTCGACTTAATCTTGAAATCCGCACGTCAACAATTCCGGATATTTACATTTCTAATATCATCACATTTTTCTAGAAATTATGATATTCTCAGATTTTAATTTCGTTATAGAATTTCGGTGTCGCCCTGTCGGAGTGCGCACCTCTGAGTATGACAGTGGAATAATATTTACTAACATAAATTAATCATAAATTAAAGTTAATTACATCTCATGATAGTAGTTATGTTTAACAATCAATATCTTCACATTTTTCTAATTTTTAATTAAATAAATTTTTTGGGGTGTTATAGTCTCCTCCTCTGAGGAGTCAAGAATGGAGTTGATGTGGGGAGCTTGCCGCTAACGAGGGCGGACTTGTCCTTGATGAGCTCCTCCATGACCTAGACCTTCTTTGGGGTTAGGAGACACTGGCAGTCCTCGCGATGAAGGGGGTGCCGGGGGGGTGGGGGGGGGGGGGGGGGGGGGAAGGGGGTTACTGCAGGGGGAGGAGAAGGGGGTTGGGGGTGCGCGGATTGGGGTGGGGAGCCAAAGGGAGATGACCTTCTTCTCATCCTCCATTGTTAGAGAAGTTGAATTATGTTGCACTAGCACGTGGTGATTCATACTGTGCCATGGCCTTTCCAAGTTGTCGTGGTATAATGAGTCGGTGAATCCTATGTTATATTACTTAACTTTATTTTAACACCAAAAAAATGTAAATAATGGTAATATAACATCCATTTACTCATTGATAACTCAACTTACTAAATTATATCTCTTGGGAGGGGGGCCATCGGGGGGTGGGGAAGGGGGCAACAGGGGGGGTGGGGGAGGGGGCAGAGATTGGCGGGGGTGGAGGAGGGGGCCCTTGGGGGTGGGTGAGGGGGCAAGGAGTGTCGGGGGGTGGGTAGGGGGACCAACGGGGGTGGGGATCACAACAACATGGGGTGTACCGTATCGACCCAAGACAAACCCGGGTTGATGCGGTACGTTATTGTAACGTCGTGATGGTCGGATTGTGGTTTGATTGGTTTGTGGGCCAATGTGAGGCCAATAGGTAGTATTTGGAGTTTTTACGGGTCGTGTGGGTGCTGTGGGCCAAAAAATCGGGCCTAATGCTCCCTCTGGTTCACTATCTGAGAAGGCGACATAGGTGTGTGTCGTGTTCTTAATGCGACAAACCGGGCGTCGCGTTCTCATTGCCACAGTTTGGGGTGTTTTGGCCGCATGCTCGATACGTGGCGCGTGTAGGGCTTCCGCGTGGCATCGGCGTTGAGAAGGTGACGACCTAAACCGTCGCGTTCTTAACGCGACAGCAGGCGCGTCACGTTCTTAACTGTGATGAGTTAAGAACCTTATGTCGGACAAACATAACAGAGAAAGCTCTATTCGGCCAGGAGGAGGAGGTTTTGTCACTGGATTTAGGGCAAGGCAGGTGTTTGGTGCGTGGTTTGGCGTGCTCTCGACCCGAGGACATTGCTCGGAGCATGGGAAACGTTGATTTGTTGCTGTTCTTCGAGTAGGTAGGGAGATTTTGCTCATTTCTTGTTGTGGATGGTGTATATGTCGTCTCTGATGCATGGAACGAGTTCTAATTTGTAGATGGCATGTTAGTCTAGCTGTCAGACTAGTTGTAATTATTTTACATGGATGTTTACCTGCATTTTGTGGGGTTTTCGGAAGTGGTACTTCCGGATTGGGGCTCTATTTGTGAAGGCGACAGCCCAGAGTGTCGCATTCTGAACGCGACAGCTCGACCCGTAGCGTTCACGCTTAGAACGCGTCATATCAAGGCGTTGCTTTCTGAACGTGACAGAACACCATGCCGCCTTCTGGCTTCCGAGGGTTGTAAGCGTGTTCCTGGTTATATGAGTGTCATGTTATGTTATTTCATGTATTTAAAGTATTATGGTGGTGCTTTGGCACGTGTCGTGATTAACGGATGTCGTGTTTGCATGGTTTGTGTTTACGTGGCGAGTTGGGTAGTACAATGCCTTCCGTGGTTACCTCTCGAGTTAGGTACCCTAGGTTCTCTATGAGCTAGGCACGTTAGTGCTCGGGGTTTGTGCCAGTACTGTGTGTATTGTCAAGGTTTGTGTCGTCTTCCTGGACACCCACACTCATCTGTCAAGTTGTACGTTCGGCTGAAGGAAAGACGACAATGGGGGCAATGACTTGTGGTGTGTTGGTTCTCAGTTCGATCGCTTGTAGCGTGCTCATGGTTGGGGGACGAACACTGGTAGACGTACTAGTCCCCAACTAGTCACGTGTTCCACAACCTCACTCTAAGGGTTCTGAAACTCTTAGAGATGTGTCAGGTGTGGGTCTGCAGCGTGTGTCACTGCAGGTGTGGTGTTGATTGGTCTCCACAGCTTATTAGCATTGTAGAGGTGGAGCGACAGCTGAACCTTTCGTCTGTGGCTGTGAGACTGAGAGGTAGTCCTATGTGGTTTGTCCGGGTCAGTAGTTGGTGTCGCGAACCAGGTTTCGTGACCTGTGTGTGGCGTTACCCTTCTTTAGCTCGTACACTTGTGCGTGGTATTAATGTCTTATCCATATTATTAGCATATAATTATTTATTTAATTACAGTCATGGCACCATGCATAGGTAGCTCTGTTCACTATTTAATTTAATTCCTTACTCCTACTTCTCATGAGATTGGTGTTGTTCTGACTTTTAAGGGAGTTTTCCTACCGAGCCAGTGACTTGTGAGGCTCACCCCTACTCCTTTCAGGTGAAGGAGTGCAAGAGAGTTCCTGTCCCTCGTCTAGTTCGGAGCCGCATCGTAGCGGAGTTGGGTCTGCACCACCTGCAGTGTAATTTACTATATGTTGTACCTCGGGGTATACCCTAGGCTGTTGTACTTTGTTATTTGACTTTAGTTGGGAACTGGCCATGTAAGCCTCATGTAAATATGTGTGAGATTGTATAAAATGTGCGGTCTTATCTATGTTTAATGTGTTCTGTTATGTTTCCACAGACTATTGTGATGGAATCCCTTGCGAGGTATTGGCCTGCACGGGAGGCGGAGTCGGATCATGCTCGTTATTAGATTAACGGGTTTGAGCGACGAGGACCGCCACAGTTTGTTGGGCCCACTTACGGCAATAAGGTTTAACTAGGGGGGGGGGGGGGGAGTTGAATAGGATAAATAGAAATCTAAAAGCAAAATCACCGCTTTAAAACTTTGGTTAGTGAATGTAATTGTGTGCGATAAAGAGTAGCAGTGAGGAAGCAATAAAAAAAACAATCACACACATGAACAATGAAAGACCTACGTCTAGTCCCCAAGGAACTCTTGGGATTTTACTAACTGGGGTACAACCCCCTCAAGGATATACAACATCTAACCCCTACTGGTCTTTTTCTCTTTCCGGGTAAGAAAGCAGCCCACTGTTTTGTTAACCACTCTTATATTTTACCCGTATATTTTGGTGATAACAAAACTTATGATTAATTAAATATTATTAAATATATTTAATATCATATTTTCCTAATAAATATAAATTATGGTATTTTGGTGATAACTAAACTTATTATTAATTAAATATTATAAATATATTTATATTATATTTTTCCTAATAAATATAAATTTATGTAATTAATTAAATATTAAATATATTTAATATTATGTTTTCCTAATAAATATAAATTTATGGAACTATCAATTGTGATTTGCACTGAAAAGTCAAATCGATGTCTATTCAATATGCATCGATTTCAATTCACAAAGTGCAACATAAATTTCACTTAAATATAGATTCTGTTGAAAACATCGATTCGCTTGAAAACATCGATTCTTACATCAATTTCACTTAAACATCGATTCTGTTGAAAACATCGTTTTCACTTAAACATCGATTCTAACATTGATTTCACTTAAACATCGATTCTAACATCGATTTCACTTAAACATCGATTCGTTTGAAAACATGGATTATGTTCAAACATGGATTTCACTTAAACATCGATTCGTTTGAAAACATAGATTCTGTTCAAACATGGATTTCACTTAAACATCGATTCGCTTGAAAACATGTATTTCACTTAAATATGGATTTGTTCAAACATAGATTTCACTTAAATATCGATTTCCTTTATATTTCAAAATTTTTTGGCATCTAGTGAAAAGTCAATATTTTTAATTTACGTAATCTTCTATCTTCTGACATGAGATATTTTTGCTTATCTATCTAGATCTCTTCTTTCTTGTCAACAAAAAGGGGTTTACCTACTTATGGGTGACAGTAGAAAACATAGAGATATGAGCATTTCTTGACAGAAACACTCTTTGGTCTAAAACACCTTCTTCTATGCTTGCAGACCTCGAAGACCACCAAATGGATGACAGTCAGAAGAAGAAGAATAGAAAGATCAGCAACATCTAGAAGAGTTCCAACGGATCTCTTCAACGAATCTATTTCAAAGTTGCTCATATAAAAGATGAAGCAAGGCTGAAGAATAATAAGGGAGCTTTCCTGAAGATCTTTAAATGAGTGTACATCCTGTGAGGAACCTGAACTCCAGATACACTCAAAGGAAAAGAGAGAAAGAGCCTGAGCCCAAGAAGAAGTGCTCAAGCATCTGAAGCCTTCAAGCTTCGAGCTCCTTCTACTCTCTTCACTCTCTCTCTGTGGTTATTGTAATTTTTAGGGAGAGTCATTTGCTGAGAATTTCTGGGTTAGAGTCCATTCTTGTAAAACTCTCAGCTTTGTTCTTTCTTTTCTAAGAAAGATTTCTGTCCAGTTGAGGGACTGTACTCAGTGTAGAACCTAGCTAGGGGTTTAAGTCTAGCAGAACCGCACTGGGGTTTGTACCAGGAGGTAGTTTCTTGACCTATAAGGGAAGTGGGCTGCCTTCTTGCTCGGGAAAGAGAAGAAGACCAACTGGGGTGCTAGGTGTTGTATTGTCCTTGAGGGGGACTGTACCCTTGGTTAGTAAAATCCTAAGGTCATGTTTGGTATCGGGTTAAATGTGGGGCGGAATAGGTGTAAGTCATTCCAGAATAAGTTATGCTTATTCTCTAACCTTATATCGTTTGGTATATGCCAAGTTAAATCGATTTTTGATTGTGTTCTCCGTTTGGTCGAAACATGGATGGCAACGGGAATAAATCATTTTTTGGGACCATATTACCCTCACTATCCCCACTGCCAAGGGCATCCACCATTCTATGTTTGGTAACGGTGAAGTGAATAATGAGAATAGTTTTTCAATAAATGTAATAAAGGATTTGTAGGCGGATTAAATAAATATAAAATATAATATTTATGTACATGATGACATGTAAAGAAACAATTTGTGGAGTTGGAAAAATTCTGGAGGTCCTGGAGCGGATTAAACTAACATAATTTTTTTTTTGTATATGATAGAAATGGAATAATAACTATGTGGACTTTGCTTTTATGTTGAAACTCTTGCGATGGATTAAACAAACATAAGTAGAAATATTTGTGTATACGGTGAAAAGTAAAATAAAAGTTAGTGGACTTAAGAAATTTATGAGTCCCCTACTACGGAACAGATTAAACAAATATAAAAAACACAATTTATGTACATGGTGATAATTAAATAATAATTTTAAGTTGGAATTATTTTAAAGCCCTTGAGCAGATGAAACAAACAAAAAAAAAACATTTGTTATATACATAATGAAGAGTTAACAAAGGTTTTGTGGAGTTTGACAATATTTGAAATCAGATGATATCATTCTTTCATTATGAACGTTATGACTTACATTTCACATTATAAAAATTCATATATTTTGATTCGGACTTCATCTTCTTTAACACTCATACATATCTATGTACATATTTTCTTTACATAACTGTAGTAATATATGTATATGTGTATACATTTATCTTACACAGAAAACATGTTAACGTAGTAGTAAGTGATGCATGTAAATTTTTTTTTTCAAATTTGATGTACATAGATGATAGTAGTAGTAAGTAATGCATGTAAAAAATTAGTTTCAAATTTGATGTACACATTTCATAACAAGACATCACAGCATATTAGGTTGTCCATTTGTGCAACAATAGCTGTAATCATTTTCACATACAAACAACAATCATGAACACCCACTTATTCTTCTCATTGCACATATAGAAGAAGACATCATGTTTGACATAATACAAGAAAGGAAATTGAAAACTCAGCCAACTGTCACACATAGTTAAGTCAAGTTCCGACATACTACTACAACTAAAAAGTGATAGCTGTACAAACATGGCATGTCCATTGATTACATCTTTAACTTTTTGAATGAATCTAACAGACGTTCGCACAATTCCTTGTTACTGTCGGCTGCAAACATCTCTTTTTCAAGCAAAGTCTGAATCTCATGGACGGAATGCTTGCCTCTTTCTTCTCCGCCAACTTGGGGACCCCAACTTTTGTCCGATACCCATTGAAAGAAGCCACATCCTAACCCATGATCATCAGCCTACCAAGTAAATAAATTATTCACTATTTAAAATGTATAGAAAAATTCAGATATATAAAAAATTTAGGCATATGAAATACTTACCGTAGATTGAGGGCAAACGTAAAAACTCCTACCATAAGACTTGGAAGTCTTGGAAGTGCGCTTCCGACATTGTCCCTTCCCACAAGGACATTGTAACACCTCATCAACCCACATAAAAAATTTACAAGGATTGCCAGATTTTGCCTGAAACGAGTCATAAGTTATGTATGCCCACAACCGAGTAGTAGTAAATTAGGTGATGACTGAACTCACCAACAGTGGACAACAGTAGTACGGACGTTGTGGATTCGCACTAGTATGTGAGATGCGAGTAATGCACCATCCTGCTCCACACTCACAAACAATACCTTTGTCTTTTGTATCCACAACTTCTAGTGGTGAAGCCATACATGAAGATTTCCTAGATAAAATGACAAGGTACAAGGTGGAGACCTTAATTAACATGTCCAATGCTGTATATTGAAGAAATGGGCTCAGTTGGGTATGATCTATGACATAAAAGAAATGCCTGGAAGTAAAACACAAGCATCCTAACCAACCAAGGAAGATTATTCAAGTACCATAGTGGTTGCCACAAAATATTGGCCATCCTACATATGGTACAGAGTAACACCATGGTTGGGGTTACTTGTGTCATACCTCCCAATTAAACATTCTTCTCATATATGCTCCTTCCCATCATCATTGCCCATATCACCAGTACCCTGCATAGAGAGTTAACATAGCAATAACTAAAATCTAATTACAAACAGCTATAATAACATGTCAACACTTACATAGTATCAGCTGCCATTACTATATCAAACATGTACAAAATATAAACTACCACAACTGTATCATTGTATCATGAAAGGACTTAGAAACCTGTGACTACCTGCATCACCAAATTAAAAACATGACCCGCAGCCTGGCCCTCATGCCACAACAAAAACTGGCCAGACCACTGTATCATTGTATAAACCATAACATAGAAACCATTTACTACCTGCAGCAGTGCCCTAAAAACATGAGCCACAGCCTGGCCCTAATGCCACAACAAAACCTGGCCATACCATAGTATCTTTGTAATAACCATAACATAGAAACCATTCGTGACCTGCAGCACCAAAATAAATGAGTATGAACCATGTGTTGGCCCTAATGCCACAACATTACCTGTGCATACCACTGTTATCGTATATGCATGACCTTCATGCCACAAAATGACCTGCTCATATCTGCATAGTAGTTAAGGCAACAAAAGAGGTTCAAATCTGTGAAAAGTACAGCGGTTCGTTTTACCACAGAAAGAACATCACATGCTCATCTCCATATACAGAAAAGGCTCCATAACTATGAAATGAAACAGAGTATTAAAATACATGCCGACGAGATATTAAAATTTTTCAAAACACACAATCATCTGATAACATGTGCATAATAACATGTAGTATTGTAATTAAACAGTAAATTAGACAGCACTATTGTTCGTGCAAGCATCGTCTTGTAAATCCCCACTATCTTCGTGTGCATGTGGCCTGCAAATATGGTCGGATATGTCATTAGGATAAATAAGCATGCATGGATACAATTATATTGTTACAAGTGATTGTGTTCAGCAAATACCCTCGAGCATTGTGTTGTATCCATAACCGGGTGGCCAATTCATTCCGAAATCTGTCCCCCCGGGCAGCTTCACTTCGAGGCACGTGGTCATCTTCTTGGACATCCTCATCTCCTTCCACCAGTTCATCGCATTGTGCTCGACGAAATATATAGTCAAGACCTCCTTCCATGCGTATGAAATTATGGAGGACACAGCATGCCATAGCAATTCTCGCTTATGTCTTAATTGGGTAGTTCCGACGTTTTACCAAAATGGTAAAACGTGCTTTCAGAACTCCAAATGCACGCTCAACAACATTACGAAGTTGTGCATGTCTGTGGTTGAATAGGTCTTTCTTACTCCTATATCGAATTCGGGTGCGCCTAGTGGAGTTGTACTCTGAGAGATGGTACCTGATGCCACGATATGGTGCTAGGAATTGGGGAGTGTTTGCATAACCAGCATCCACCAAGAAATATTTACCTACCCAACCAAGTGGTATTTTGGATTCAGAAAATGAAGTCATGCATTTCATATATGAACAATTTAAGTATGCAGATATTACCTTTGGGTACCTTGAAACCTCCACTCTCAAGTGCCCACCTCAACATTCGCATATCAGCTGCGGAGCCCTCCCATCCAACCACCACACTTCTGAATATCATATCAAAATCAACACATCCCATCACATTTTATGATGTTTCACCTTTTCGATTTCGGTATCGAGGTTGGTCAACCAAAGGAACTTTAGCGGAGATATGAGTCCCATCAATTGCACCAAGAGCATTCTACGCATCACAAAACAAATGTGATCCCACACAGGTATAACATTGCATTGTGTTGTAAATGTCAATGAATCATGCCATCACTTGAAGAAAGGGTAGAACTTTGGATCATGCCGAATTCCGATGCACAAGGCTATCTTTGGTGGGCATCTTTATGTAATCACGTCGTATTGCTAGCACTCCCATGAGGACATTATTAAAATGCCTATTGATGGTCTCACTAGAATGTTGAAACCATTCCTCAACAACCTATTACCAATCCCATGGCCGACCTCTAACAAGAAGATGGCCAACTGTTCGGTGGAAGACATATTTTTGGTGTCTTGTAAGACACCCTTTTCAATTAATTTGTCCCTCAATTTCATAAACATGCTTGGATGGATGCGGAGAGAGTATGATCTACCTACATGCCCAGACATAACCTCTTTAACCCATCTATGACCTTGTCCCTCATTAGTATGCATTGGCCTACCTGGTGCAGGACTAAATATCGGGGTGCTATGCAAAAGGATTAATGTCTCATCCACCTCCTGCCAATAGTCTTCCTCGTCCATGAAAATTTGTAGAAATTGACCAGTGGGAGCAGTATTAAGATCCATTAAACCGAGGGAAACCTACTATTAAAACATGCATACAATGAACAATGAGTACATCTGACATGTAACCACAGAAATTGAAGGAAATTCCAATTAACATGATTGCAGAAATGACAAATCACACCATCATGTAGGAGAAATAAGCATGTTATATATGCACAAGAATTAATGAACATGCAGACATGACATTACCTGTATTAAATTGAATTTACATGACAGATCACACCATCATGTAGGAGAAATAAGCATGTTATACATGCACAAGAATTAATGAACATGCAGACATGACATTACATGTATTAAATTGAATTTACATGACAGATCACACCATATGTAGGAGAAATAAGCATGTTATATATGCACAAGAATTAATTAACTAACATGCAGACATGACATTACCTGTATTAAATGAATTACATGACAGATCACACATCATATAACAGAAATAAGCATGTTATATATGCACAGAATTAATGAACTTACTACATGACATTACTGTATTAAATTGAATTTACATGATGATCACACCATCATATAACAGAATAAGCATGTTATATATGCACAAAAATTAATGAACTTACTAACATACATGCAATTCAGAAAATGGATATGAAGAAAAGGATATGGTGGGCATCACATGTAACCAAGGCGGCTTAGAATCCAACCAAGCCGAAGATGTACTGGAAGGCCAAGGAAGATGCATCGGTCATCCAACCCCTTCATTACATCTATGGCCTTGTATAACAGGTGATCCGGTATGCCATCCACTTTCATTAATTGGTCCAATGCAGAAGAAACTGGGGGAGCAACACTCTTCTGGAGCTCCAGGGCCTCTTTTTGAAGGGCTAGCCTCTCCTCTCCTAACTTGGCAATCTTTTCAAGTGAATCATTGCATGAATCTGAGAAACGTCTTTTTTTTCTACTTGATGTCTGCGCAACAGTAGCAGTGTTGTGTGGTGTGCTGTTGGGGGTGGGGGCATGATCAGTAGTCTGTGGTGGTATGTCTTCAGTCAAAGTGGGTGCTGGTTGTCAGGAGGATTAGGGTCACCATCATTTTCATTCATGTCTAAGAATAGGTCGTCATCCCATGTTAGGTTCATCATGTGGTCCAAGTAAGAGTTGCCAAGGTCCCCTGCACCTAGGTCACCCTTGCCATTGAAGTGGCAGTAATAATGTGCATTTGGTCCATAAAATTAAAGGACTTTCCTTTCAGAGTCTTGTAATCTTTATTAATCTGAAAAGATCACAATTCTAACTTGTCAATGGTATAGACATTGAAATATGACCAAACTTATGTATTGTATACACATACCGCGATCATTTCATCCCAAGCATCTTCTGAAGGTGGCACTGGCATGTTTCTTTCGTCATCCCAACCCAACCAGACCTACTCTTAAGATTAACGTACATAGCATACCATTTTTTCAGGTTCTTGAACCTATTTTTCAAGTTCGACAGTGTGTAAGACAAATGTGTTTTGTCATTGAACTGCCGCAGTGCCAACCTCCAAGCCTCTTTTGTAAATGTCCCATTTACAAACCCATCATGCTGGACTTTGTGCTCAACTAAGATGTCGACGAGTACTTGATCATCATCCTCCCTCCAATTAGGGACCCGTCCCTTTGTTTGTGTGGCCATTCTTTTGTGACGAAAAAATAAGTGAGGGAACACCCACCATGATTAAACTAAAAAGGGAATATGTAATATCTAGCACTGAACAGTGAAAATAAGCAAAGATGTCAAAAGATGACACATTACTTTAAAAATAAAAATAAGTGAGCCAACACCCACCATGATTCAACTAAAAAGGGAATATGTAATATCTAACACTGAACAGTGACAATAAGCAAAGAAATCATTAGTTTACACATTACTATACAATAAAAATATGTGAGCCAACACATAGTATCTTTAAAAGGGGAATACGTAATATGTAACACTGAACAATGAAAATCAGCAAAGAAATGAATAGTTTGCACCTTACTTTACAACAGAATTCAGTGAGGCAACAACCCGTATGTTTAAACTAAAAAGGGAATATGTAATAGACAAGTTGAAGAAGGGAAATAGCAGAAGACAAATGTGTTTACATAGGACAGTACAACAAATGTAAGTGAGCCAACACAGTATTGATTAAAGTAAAAAAAGACCCAGTAATATACAATCTCATTGCAAAAATAACATAAGACATCATTACCTTACATATGACACTACAACAAATATAAGTGAGCGAACACAGTATGATTAAAGTAGAAAAAGATCCAATAATATACAAGTTCATCAGTGAATATAACAGAAGACATCATTAGTTTACATATGACACTACTACAGCCTACTAACATATATGTATTTAAACATGTACACACGCAACAGTCGAAATAGAAAAACTATGGAACACAGTCGAATCGTGAGTATATTAAGGAAGAAATTTCCATAAAACCACAAAATGCGTACTGCAAGTAGGGTACAACATTTAAACATGAAACCGTACATAAAGTAGATGCACATACATGGTTGGCATATGAAGTTCTTACGGAACAATACTTTCACAACCAACAATACATAGTCATGTCCGTGCCCTGTAAGACAATGGCCAAACCACTCCAAGTAAAGGGGAAGGAGTTAAAACAACCTTCGACGACAAGAAGCCGTTGAAGGGTTTTTGTACACATAGAGGAAGAAGACGATGGAAGAGGGAAAGAAAGGTGAAGACTAAAAAGACCTTGTGTGTGCCCTAGTACAGGAACAGAATGGCCGGGAAGGAGCGAAGGTAGCATGTCACGATGAGAAACTATGGAAGGGTTTTTGTACATAGAAAGGAAGAAGCAGATGGAAGAGGGAAGGAGCTGACGATGACGATCCGTCCTAAGGTTTTTGAACATAGAAAGGAAGAAGCAGATGGAAGAGGGAGGAGCTCACAACGTTGCTGATGGTGCGTTCGAAAACGACTTGAAGGGAGGCACTCGCCGTGGTACACGAGAGCGACCAGAGGCGTCAAAATTTTCGACGCCGACGAGCAGTCGCTGTGATGTGGAGATCGCCGAGGATCATCCACTTTCGTCGTCGTTCAGCAGAGCAGTCGCCTCGGGGAGGAAGACTTCAATCCTGTCGAGTGGAAATGGGAGAAGACGGAGAGCCAAGGCACGAGGGCGAAAGAAATGGGTGGGGTGTGATAAGACATTGCCTCGGGAAGGCAATTTCGGGGTTGGGGAATTGGGGATACGCCATTCCAGGGGTCCCCATGGAATGGCTTATCCCCGGTATTATCCAGGGTTTAAGAGATAATCCCATTCCCCTTATCCCCTCTTATCCCTGTGAATAGTAACCATAACAAACCAATAATAGGGATATCACCACACTATTCTCACCCTGTCCCGATACCAAACATGACCTAAGAGATTACTTGGGAACTGGACGTAGGACTTCCATGTGGGAAGGGCCGAATTAGGATAAATTCCTTGTGTTCTTTGTGTGATTGTTTATTTGCTTCCGCACTGCTACTCTCTATCACACTCAACTAACCAAACTTTCAAGTGATAAATTTCTGTGTTAAGTTTTTATTTTAGATTTCATAAAACCTATTTACCCCCATCTAGGTTAGCTTGCTGTCGTATCAAAAGGGCAACAAGTGATATCAGAGCGAGGTTCTCTGATCAATCAAGAAGATCCAACGATCTTAGAGAAGATCCATGGCAGCTCAAGGATTTGTTGAAGGTCAATCAGTCATCAGACCTCCACTCTTCGATGGAGAGGATTACCAATACTAGAAAATGAGAATGGAATGCTTCATTCGAGACACAAACTTTGATATGTGGCAGGTAATAGAGGTAGGTGATTATGTTATTGTTCATGCTGAAGGTACTACTGTCATTACAGCAACTGATAAGAGTAAATTATTTCTAAACTTTAAAGCAAAGAACTATTATGTTTTATTTATCCAAAAAAGAATTTAGTAGAGTATCCGCATGTAAATCTACAAAAGAAATGTGGGATAAACTGCAGATAACTTATGAAGGACACAAATAAAGTACTAAAACAAACTAGGATATATATTCTTGTCTCGCAATATGATCAATTTAAAATGCTTCCAAACGAAAATATCACTCAGATGTATAATAGATTTTCAAGCATAGTAGTAGGTCTAATCTCTTGGTAAAAATCTTTCCGATGAGGAAACTGTCAGAAAGATACTCAGGTCTTTAACTATTTCATGGACTCCTAAGGTCATAACTATTGAAGAAGCCCATGATCTAACCAAGTTTTTCATTGATAAATTAATTGGCTCTCTCATGGCACATGAAATCAATATGAAGCGACTATCTGAAAGGTCTTCCAAGAAAAAACTCACTAATGCTCTTAAAGTTGCAGCTACTCCTTCCACCTCTTCTTCTTCTTCTAGTTCAAAAAATGTAGGTTCTGAAGACAGCGATATGGATGATGTCTTATCCAAACTTCAGAAGATTCTCAAGAAGAAGAAAAATGAATTAAGAAGAATTCAAAAGAAATAGAAAAAGAAAAAAGAACCAGTCTGCTATGAATGCAGAAAACCTGGACATCTAAGACCAGACTGTCCTAAACTCAAGAAGACTGGTCAACCAGAAAAATCTAAGAAGTAGCACGAGAAATTTAAAAGAAAAGCCATGGCTGCTGCTTGGGACAATGAAGAGGCCACAACTTCAGAATCATCAAGCTCAGACTTGTAGACACCCGGTTTTGACTAATGGGTAGAACCACATTTCTTGTTATCTTAGTGGGCCCCTATTTGGTCACTCACCTTGAGCCCATCATTTGCCTTGATTTGAGCCCTTTAAGCCATTAAAATGCCTTGAAATCCCGAAATTTATCATTTGAGAGAGTCCTTGGGGGCATAATAACTCTTGTCTTATCATGTAGTTGGCTGATAATTCTCAAATAATTCGGATTTATTGTCGCGACGCCTCGTGGCGCCGCGTCTCTAGTCGCGACGGTTTTGGCAGCCGTGACAGTCCATGCATTATCCATGCACGTGGGCAATTCTGTCGCGTCCTCCCGTGTCGCCGCGCCTTAGTCGCGACCCTACGATACGTCGCGACAAGAACCGAATCCTCTGGTCTCTGTAACTACCCCCTATTTATCCTCCTTTGAACTCAACTTAATCCTAGGGATTATCCTTACCCTTGGGGCGGGATCCTAGCCTTAGGGACTCTCCTAAGGCTCCCTAAGGACTCAATCCGATTTTTATAAGGCTTTTATCTCCCATTATGATTTTTAAAATGATTTTGAAGAGATAATGTGAATAATTCTGATCCCAAGCTCTTTATAAGCAAGACCCCTCCTCAAGGACGAGAAGAGCCTGATTACCACCCCGAAGGGCTGCTGAAATTTCTTCTCACCCATACTTAACACTACAGCCACTCATTTTGCCATTTTTCCCTTCACATTCCACTCCCCAAAGCCACTGTTTCACCATTAACAGAACGTGAAGAGGGCGACTTCGACGACCTCCTGGAGCTCTCGCACATCCTTGGAGCTGTACCCACGCCAGGGAGTCGCCCAATGGGGCTCATTTCCTTCTTCTTCCCATTCTCCTATTTCTACATGCATTTTTTGTGTTATTTTAGATAGAGCACATTCACTGTCCACCCACGTTTTCCCACACCCATAGGGGTTTAAAACCACCCCAGGTGCGTTCCCACCATGATTCTCCATTGTCTTTCATTTTCTAGAATAGATACTATGCTTAACGTATTCTAATAGGGCGTTTCTTTGTGATTTTCTTTGGTTGGCAGGCAAGCAGGTGAAATCTACGAGAAGCTCTGGTTCTCCGGCCGGCTGGAGGACGAGAAGAAGGTCCTTATCTTATTTCTCCCGCATTCAGAGAACGCGACGGCCGACGGTGACGCGACCATAAACGCGTCGACAAAAGCCGACGCGATATCAGTCTATCGCGGCGCCCATGGCGACCGCGACACCAGGTCCGTTTTTGTTCTCTCTCCTTTTCCTAGTTTAAGTCAGCCATCATCTCATTTTTATTCTTAGGCGACTTGCTAGGTGGCGATCACATCTATGTTTCTATGCTACTAGTCTTAGCATCCATGTCCGTGTCGAGGGGAAGCACAATCCCTGTGATTACAAGATTTTGAAAAAGAGTAGGTAAGTCTAGCCTTATGGTAGGACTAGATGAGGTGCATTCTGACCTATCTTTTGGTTCTTGCACTGATTCAGGGTCAGAGTCTGAAGACTTAGAAGAAGTCTTTAATGAACTTTATGAAAAACATAAAAGTGTTGTAAAAGAATTTAAAAAATTTGAAAAACAACATCACTTGCTTAGATAACACCAATTCTGATCTTAAATTCGAAATGAAACAATTAGAAAAATAATTAAAGGAAAGTAAAGATAATAATTATCTCTTGAATGAAGAATTAAAAAGCAAAAACAATGAAAAATCAAAGTTAGAAGAAAAATTAAAAACTCTAATTGAAAAAAAAATTATTTAAAAGAATCAATTAGAAAAATAACTAAAGGGAAAACATCTTTAGCTCTATGCTTAAAAGGATTAAAATCTGGAAATAATAAACAAGATCTGGATACAAACCTCCTGAAAAAGGAAAACAAGTCATAATTTTTAAAAAATATCCATTACCAAAATTTGTAAAAGAAACTAAGATGCCTTAGAAAAAGGCCCCTATAATGAACAAGCTCTATCAAAAGGAAAATGTTTCCAAAAATTATGTTCTAAACAGACATTACAAAGACAATAGGAACTGCAAAATAAATTATATTCATTGTTGTTCTCATTGCAGTAAATTAGGACACACAGTAAACACTTACACAACAAGACACCTAGTATGGATTCCGAAAGGATATTTTTATGCATCTAACCATCAAGGACCCAAAAAGATTTGGGTACCTACTTCTGAATAAGTTGTTTGTAGGATAGCCTTGGAGCATCAGGAACAAAGGATGCTCAAGGCATTGGTGACTGTCAGCTCTTCATCCAACTCATATCTGAAGATGGAGTAGTCACTAATTTATTTTTAAATTTTAGTATTACTAACAACTATTTGCAAGTCTCATTCAGGCGGAGTCTCTCATTCAGGGGGAGCACAAACTAAGGGGGAGTTATTCATTAATGTCAATCATTATTGAACCCCTCAATGGTAAGAATTTTCACCAAAAGAGGAGAGAATGCATGGTAAGATCCTTCCTTTTTTGGTTAATGACAAAAAAGGGAGAGTATACATAATATGTATTATCTGTGATTTTTTTGTATTTTCTATGCTTTAAATATTTTTGTCAGAAAATTCTCATAAGTTTTGTCATCACCAAAAAAGAGGAGATTGTTGAACCACTCTTATATTTTACCCTTATATTTTGGTGATAACAAAACTTATGATTAATTAAATATATTTAATATCATATTTTCCTAATAAATATAAATTTATGGTATTTTGGTGATAACAAAACGTATGACTAATTAAATATTATAAATATATTTAATATTATATTTTTCCTAATAAATATAATTTATATGATTAAATAAATATTATTAAATATATTTAATATTATGTTTTCCTAATAAATATAAATTTATGAAACTATCGTTTTGTGATTTGCACTAAAAAGTCAAATCGATGTCTATTCAATATGCATCGATTTCAATTCACAAAGTGCAACATAGATTTCACTTAAATATGGATTCTGTTGAAAACATCGATTCGCTTGAAAACATCGATTTTACTTAAACATCGATTCTAACATCGATTTCACTTAAACATCGATTTTGTTGAAAACATCAATTTCACTTAAACATCGATTCTAACATCGATTTCACTTAAACATCGATTCACTAGATTTCACTTAAACATCGATTCACTTGAAAACATGGATTCTGTTCAAACATGGATTTCACTTAAACATCGATTCGCTTGAAAATATTGATTCTGTTCAAACATGGATTTTACTTAAACATCGATTCGATTGAAAACATAAATTCTGTTCAAACATGGATTTCACTTAAACATCGATTCACTTGAAAACATAGATTCTGTGCAAACATGGATTTCACTTAAACATCGATTCGCTTGAAAGTATATATTTCACTTAAACATGGATTCTGTTCAAATATGGATTTCACTTAAACATCGATTCGCTTGAAAGTATAGATTTCACTTAAACATGGACTCTGTTCAAACATGGATTTCACTTAAACATCGATTTCCTTTATATTTCAAAATGTTTTTGGCATCTAGTGAAAAGTCAAATATTTTTAATTTGCATAATCTTCTATCTTTCTGACAGGAGATCTTTTTTGCTTATCTATCTAGATCTCTTCTTTCTTGTCAACAAAAAGGAGGTTACCTACCACTTATGGGTGACAGTAGGAAACATAGAGGTATGAGCATTTCTTGACAGAAACACTCTTTGGTCTAAAACACCTTCTTCTATGCTTGCAGACCTCAAAGACCACCAAGTGGTTGACAGTCAGAAGAAGAAGAATAGAAAGATCAGCAACGTCTAGAAGAGTTCCAACGGATCTCTTTAACGGATCTATTTCAAAGCTGCTCATATAAAAGATGAAGCAAGGCTGAAGAATAATAAGAGAGCTTTTCTGAAGATCTTTAAATGAGTGTACATCCTGTGAGGAACCTGAACTCCAGATACACTCAAAGGAAAAGAAAGAAAGAGCCCGAGCCCAAGAAGAAGTGCTCAAGCATCTGAAGCCTTCAAGTTTCAAGCTCCTTCTCCTCTCTTCACTCTCTCTCTGTGTGGTCATTGTAATTTTTAGGGACAGTCATTTGCTGAGAGTTTCTGGGTT
This sequence comes from Colocasia esculenta, assembly GCA_014218235.1. Taxonomy (NCBI): domain Eukaryota; kingdom Viridiplantae; phylum Streptophyta; class Magnoliopsida; order Alismatales; family Araceae; genus Colocasia; species Colocasia esculenta. Next base: position 25,534,751 of record CM024753.1, on the reverse strand, counting down.
AGAGTCCATTCTTGTAAAACTCTCAGCTTTGTTCTTTCTTTTCTAAGAAAGATTTCTGTCCAGTTGAGGGACTGTACTCAGTGTAGAACCTAGCTAGGGGTTTAAGTCTAACAGAACCGCACTGGGGTTTGTACCATGCGGTTGGCTTCTTGACCTATAAGAGAAGTGGGCTGCCTTCTTGCCCAGGAAAGAGAAGAAGACCAGCTGGGGTGTTGGGTGTTGTATTGTCCTTGAGGGGGACTGTACCATTGGTTAGTAAAATCCTAAGAAATTGCTTGGAGATTGGACGTAGGACTTCCATGTGGGAAGGGCCGAACTAGGATAAATTCTTGTGTTCTTTGTGTGATTGTTTATTTGCTTCCGCACTGCTACTCTCTATCACACTCAAATAACCAAAATTTCAAGTGATAAATTTATGTGTTTAAGTTTATATTTCAGATTTCAGAAAACCTATTCACCCCCCTCTAGGTTAGCTTGTTGCCGTACCAAAAGAGCCAACATGTTTCACCTCAGCCAGGTGTTTCTTTTACGAGTTGAGAAGCAACTCACTAGTAAAGACCTCCAACTGGTCACACCACCAGACATAAGCTGATTTTCCCTTCTAATGAAGGGGAACACTTACACAACAAGACTTTTCTTCAAACGAAGAGGAACACTGTGTACAGTCTCACAACCGAACATAAGTCTTTCTTAAGAAAGTAAAGAACTTGTTGATAGTTACACAAGATGAACACTAAAAGGTTCGAACTCCCAACTGACTGTCTCTCCCCTAGATATACAACGTAGCATAAAGAGAGGGAAGAGAAGAAAAAAACTTGATTGCTATATGGCTTTAGATGGCTCTACTTAGGCGCAATCTTCTTCTTGAATGAGTTTCATGAGCTATTTCTCTCTTTACTTGGAGTGTATATGTTGTTTTAGTTCCTAACTAGATGTACATTCTTTTAGATAGTTTTTCAAGAATGCTCTGTCTCTTCTCTTCTTCAAACTCTTCATCTTTTATAGATTGGATGAAGAGGACCGTTGGAGCTTCTTCTTCCGTTGCCTCTTTTTTTTCTACATTCTTTGAGTCTAACGAATGCTTGTTGTGTCTACTGGCTCCTTGAAAAAGATGATAGCGTCTTCCAACTGGTGCATACCTCCAAGCCCGTAGCAAGTTCCAACATTGTTTCTGCATGCAATAAATATATGTTAGACTAGAGAAGTCTTTTGTCAAATAGTTCATACCTCTGTCGCCATGTTTTCCGTTGACATGTGCTTTCCTTTCTTGTAGGAAGGAAGAAATCCTATGAGACAACATAAAGGGATCCTTAGTTAGACAGAAAATAATACTTTAAGCTTATGAAGTACATTTGATGTTTCATTGGACGTCAAAGACATTTTGAAAGTCAATCGACATGTTTCAAAACATACAAACATCAATCGATATTTAAACAATATCAATCAGAACATTATATCACCAACGATAGGATACAAGTTATTTGTTCATCAATCGATATGATATAACATATATAACACCAATCGAAAGATTATATCATCAATCGAAAGAAAAATAACATTAATCGATATGAAACTTCGATAGATCAAGATATGAACTTTGACTGTAAAGAATATCAAATAATCAGTCGAAGTTGAACTTCAACTGGTCCAGAAAATAACACTGTCAGTCGAAGTGGTACTTCGTATATGATTTCATATATGACGAAGTGAAACTTCGGATATGACAAAGTGAAACTTCGACTGATAAGAAGAAAAATCGTGCATGACAAAGTGAAACTTCGGCTGCTAGCTTCGATTGATCAGAAGAAAGTCGTATGTGATGAAGTGAAATTTCGACTGTTGACTTCGACTGATCAAAAATTTATTCTTCAATCGAAGTGGGCTTAAATAGAAATCGATAGTGATTTTCAATGCAAATCTTTTGAAGCGATAGAAGACATATTTTTAAAGTCATAAATTTTTTAGAAAAATATTTAGAATACTCTTGAATTTTAATTATTATCAAAATATAGGGATAATATATGTGTGAGAGATCAGCCAACTTTGAGCTAAAGATTGGTCAACATAAATTTGAAGTTAATTTCACAAAGTAGGGCTATATACACAAATGCATCAGTCAGATAGGTAATGTCGGTAATTTACATTTGAGAAGGGGTGTAAATATAAAATATACAGCTCATCTTTCCCGCCAAGCAGTTTCGGCGGGAACTTTGAGCGCGTTCTTCTTTTATCTAACACCAGGCAGGCTCCGATCTCCCGCCATTACTACCTCCACCTCTCTTCTTCCTCCTCCCTCGTCCTCTCTCTGGCGAGCTGCCGAGACGACGTATCAGCTCGCTCTCGTTGTCGTCGGCTCTTCTCCTCTGCAAATCCTCGGTTAGTCTCCTCTCCCCCACGCTTAGTTTGTTCTAGATCTGGAGAAGTCCGATCCGGCGCAGCATTTAAGCAGATCTGTTGTCTGCGTCGGCGTTCGGTCTTTGCACGGCGTCTGCTGGATGAGGGCTTCTCTTTTTCGTGTCATTTTCTATCTTGATCTTGTTCAATGTTTCTCATTCTGGATCGCTGTGCCGGTGACTTTGGAATCCAGGGTTTAGAGATTAGCTCGTGACCTCAGAAGGGGATCATCCAGGGTTTAGAGATTAGCTCGTGACCTCAGAAGGGGATCTGGTTCGGTCGCGGTCTGTTTATGCGTTCTCAGAAATTTCTCGAGGGTTACGTTTGGCTTTCAGAGTAGGAAGAAAATCGGTTGGTATGTTTTGAATTGCCGATCCATCATTAAGTTTGAAGATAGTTTTCGTGGCGTGCCTTCGGAGACGCCCTCCAATCCAAATCCCAAGTTTATTTCACTAGTTGTAAAAACCTCATTTTTTCCCCTTCATCGTCCACCAAGATAATCAGCACACCTGATGGCAATTGCTTACTCTGTCAGAAGAAAAGGGGTGGTCACGTTTGGCAGTTTGGAGAGCCTAGCGGTCGAACTTACCGATTACTACTCTGTCAGAAGAAAAGGGGTGGTCAGGTTTGGCAGTTTGGAAAGCCAAGCGGTAGAACTTACCGATTATTCTCCCACTTTCCCCGAGTCAATCGTCTTGTAATGTAGCAAGTAGTAGTTTACCTGGACTTCTTTTGTAGCATAAGCGCCAATGAATTGCTCAAATGAGCTTTCTTCAGGCTTTTCCACGAAGGCTTTGTTATTTGTTACACAATTTGTCTGCAAAGAGCATTTTATTCAAGTAACCATGGGTATTCTGACACGGTTGGGGCAATTGTTCCCAAGCTTTGGTCAAAGGCATTGACAAACACACTGTTCCCACACACTGCTGGTTGTCAGGGGATATGAACTGGCAATGATACATCATCTGCTTTAAATTGAAATCTCCTTGATTGCGAACTATCTGATTTATGTGAAGAGAACTTTTTCCACCATGGACATAAGACCAATCTATTCTTGGTGACAAGTAATTGAAAAAAAAGTTACAGTTGTTACTTGCTACTTAAGTATTCTTTTCCTTTACATGGATACGTTCTTATGTAGGCATTTTCTTATTTTGCAAATTAGTAAATGCAAGTTGTGTGTTTTGCCGTATTGGTTGCACCGAAATCATCTGTATAACAAGGATTTTTGGGAATCAAAATGATGCCCGATGACTTCGAGGTGCGTGCTAATGTTTAAATATGTTCTTGTCTGTATGCAGCTTGTATGAACATGGCCCATAACAGTGATCCACGGAATGGAAGGGTGGTTACAAGAAAAGCATCAACTTTTCTTAATTCAGTCAATGGTAGCTCTAAGCATTTTATTTTTGCTATTAAGAGGGGATCGGTCGCAAGGGTCCCGAATGTAGATTCCCAAGGGAGACCAACCGTCAAATTCAAAGATTACTCATCAGCGTACGAGTGTGAAGACGCTAACGAGGCGGACCCAGATCAAACTTTCAGTAGGCAAACTAATGGGAGTGGAGGTTGTTCAGTCGACTGCCATGTTAAATTGGAGATGCCATCACCAGAAGAAGGTGACTACCTTGGCAGATCAAACGGCAATGTTGATGTTGTTGACTGTGAAAGCATGCTTCATAAGAATGATGCTGGTATGGAAACTGATCATGATGACGTTGAACTCAGTGGCATGACTTTAAAGGAGTTGAAAATCAAATGCAAAAAACAAAAGATGATTAAATCTTTTGACTCCGGGGTGGTTGATGCAAGAAATCACACATATGGTTTGGTGCGTAGAACGACACAGTATGCTTCCATTGAGCATGTTGATATAGAATCTGATCTTGAGGAGCCTCTTATCATTCTGAAGGAGAAGCTATCGAAAAAAAATAAGCCAGAAAGAAAGAGAAAGAAGTGCACGCATTCATCTGCACCAGATTCAGTCATTTCAACACAAGGGATAGATGAACTGAAACAATCTTCCTCCTTCAATGCAGCTCAGTCAGATCGGGATTTCATATCTATGGACGGCGGATCACCTGAACGTGCTATCTCCATGGACGTCAGTGTGGAGGTCAATTTAAAGAACGTGAAAGAGGTGGTTGATAGCCAAACTGCAGTTGCCGCTGCTGAATGTTCTGCCTTCAGCTCTTTATCAGAACAAAATTTTCCTGTCTGCACAGTAAATCGAGTGTCTGAAGAGTTTCAGATAAATGAGGCGGAGACCAGTGGATCAACATCATGCGATATTCTCGATTCTCCCATTGATGACGTTTTGAGCTGTGAAAATTATCGAGTAATTCTTGAAACAGGCGAGAATGCTATGGACACACGATTCCATGCTCTTACATCCATTCAGGAACAGGATCCCTGCAGTGTCAGCAGCCCAGAGTCGAGTTATAGTGTCAAGAAGAAGATTCTTGAGCCTTATTCCTTGCGCGAGCAAGAAGCAGTCAACATTGGTCACGGCCTTGCATATGACAATGCAAAAAAATGCCATCTTCCTGGCCAGTCAATGGATGAAGCATTGGACTGGCACAACAGATGTGAGATAGAAAACACAAGACCATCTCCTGTTGCTGAACAATCACAGTGCTCTTCCAAGGAAGAAGTTTCCATTCAACGTCCCTTGTTCAGCCATCAGATTTCCCTTCAAGAAAGTGCAGAAAAGAATTTTGGTGTTATCGAAATCTCATTTTCTCCTCTCCTATGCACCTTTGATCCAGACCCTAGAGCTGCAGACCATGGCTCTGAATTATTTGATAGCAGCAGGAGCACCAATGGAGCGGCGGAGATCATGTTGGAGAGTTTTGACCCAATGACAGAACAATGTGATGGTGTAGCTTGTACTGGGGAAATACGTAGTAAGGCCGATTACTCCATTGGTAATGCTAATGCTTCCAAAGGAGAATGCGAAGTCGATGACAATAGCAGTACTGGAATCGAATATGCCGAGATCAATGACTCTAATGACGTGTCCAGTAAAAATAGTGAAACCTCTGTGAGACTGGCTATTCGGGAGCTTGCGGGGGAGATTCCTGCTGACATGCCTGCAGAGTATCACTCTCTTCGACTCACAGAGCATTCTAAACCAGAGATTGCTACAGCTACCTGTCCTTCGACAGATCCTAACTTGTCTAGCTGCACTAATTGTTCGAATTCAATTGATGCATGTCTGGATATAACCGGGGAAGAGCTAATGGCTACAGTGGAAGAAAACTTGTTTTCCTTGAAGGTCCATGAAGAGAATACATATTCTGATGTCCAAGGTCTTGAAGCGATGGATGGTCACAAATGCTTTTCTCGGGACCGTGATCAATTGTCTCGTGTTGATGAAATTTTGCTTGACGAAACTTCACCTGAAAAGATTGATGAGATCTCTACCCACCTGAGAGGGATGTTTTCAAATGAGGGCAGTAATCAATCTAATGAGATTTCTTCTTGCCAAGTTGTAGATGGGCATAAGGAGGATGAAGCACTCGGATACACGTTGGAACATCCTCCGATAAAACTCTTGTCAAACAGAAAGGTATTATTCCCTGCATCATCATACGACTTATCCACCTTCATTACCCCGAATCTGCCCTAATGAATTAACTGTTCACCTTTTGTTTTTGCAGGCCCTTTCTCCAACATCTCAAGAAAAGCTGTGTCAGGCTGTGGATTCTGAGACGGACAAAGTTTCCAGTACGTCTCTTGTGCCCTGTACGTACTCGTTTTTCATTTAACATCCCTATTTATATTGTCTAACTTTTTAGATGTGAAATTTTCAGGTAGTGAGAAGAAGTATTTGTCTGAGAAGAGGGCAAATAGTTCTTCACCACCTGAATCAGGTCACAGGATTGTCGAACGGTTGTCCAGCCCTGAGAGGATAAAACAATTAGGGACTGGAAAGAGGCTTTTATTCGAAAAAAGAGTAAATCCTACCACATCTGAATCAGGTTACAGGGTTCGGGAGCTGATGCTGAGCCCCGAGAGAGCAAGTAAGAAGCCAAGAAATGGCTCTATTCCTCCTGCCACAAGAGGCATCCTCAAGTCATCTCTTCCTAGCATGAGACCATGTTCATGCGCGGAGAGCTCATTAATCCGCAAGCACACTCAGGAGGCTATAGCATTTTCTCAACGGCAGATGCAAGACATCGAGTCGCTCGCGACTAAGCTTGTGAAGGGGTTGATGTCCATGAAGAGCGTCGTAGAAGCAAGCTTGAATTCAGAAGCCTGTTTGTCTGAACCTTCAAAATATAATGCTGACGAGGTAAAAGGACATGTTTTTCTTTATATTTTCCAGAATTTTAACTACTTCACCATAATGAAAAGTGGGCCATCTTGAGAAAACTTTTATATACATTGCTGCCGATTTTCTTGACAGGTGCTATTCTCTATTACTCTGAAATCATTTGATGAATAACCAAGGTCTTGGCCTGAAATATACCATTTTAAGATTCTTTCATTAAACAGTATTGCAGATACGTCATGTTAGAGCAGAATATTGCAATTCCACTGGCAATAGAGTGATATATTCATGTAATAAGGAGTCAAGAGTTCGATTTGAATAGCCATGCATAAATGTGGTAAGAGAAAAATGATAAACTGAAAGGGTTTTTGAACAGGAAACATCAGTGTATTATTTGTGATGTTTTCTGTCGTGCACTTGTAATAGAATATAAACATTCGATGCTGTTGTATTTATCTATTTAAAAAGTTGAACTGAAACCCACATCTCGGTTACATCTATTTAGGACATTCATCGATGGCCTCCTTTTCAGGGTGCAACTCAGTTGTATTCTTCACGCACTTGTGATAGAAACATCTGTTCTATTTCCAAATTCACTTAATTGCCTCTTTTCTTCTTGTCTTACTATTCATGACAGCTTATGGATAGAATCCTTAGGTAATATATAGAGCGTGATTAGTCTTTTAGACATACATGTCTAATCGTTCTTCCTCACCCAGATGAGAATTGCCATCGACAGTGCATCGGAACTTGAAGATACTACAAGAAGATGGTTATCGATGATGGGAAAGGACTGCAACAGATTCTGTAAAATACTGGTGAGTTTTGCTGCCTTTTGAAATATTTTCATGAGCTGTGTCGTCATCTCTCTCATGATCTAAATTACTTGGTTAACAGAAATCAACGATACATAAAACTGCTGCTCCCACTGACGGACTTAGGAAGGATCGTAAGAAAATAACTTTTGCCGATGAAGCTGGCGGCACCCTCTGCCATGTAAAAGTTTTTGAAGGCCAGTCGTCTTCCTTGGTCGACTCTGCACATGGGGAAGTTGATCCATTCCCACAAACACTTGTGCACCAATTAGGCAATTAAAGCCATTGTTTCTGTCAATGTTTAGACTTGTTTATTCATCTCATCAAGTGAAGTTCCCATTTGGAATCATGGGCAAGAGTTTGATGGGCACTGGATTCAATGTCTCTTGGCCGCCAGAAGCCTGTCATCCTCAAAGCAATTGCATACTTGAGCATGGTATCAAATCTTTTCATATTTTTGATGTCACATGACTGGAATGCTGTCTAGAGGCTTTTATGGTGCTCTCGCAACATTTAGTATTCTCAACTGTTTCTCTTGTATTGTATAAACAAATGTATCGCCGAAAGGTTTCTTCAGGGAACAATTGGAAAAACACGGAAATAATGCACACTCTGGTTCAAACAGTCAAAACTTCGATTCTGATCTGGTCTTGTCTATTGGCAATTGGGTGGTGAAACAATGCTCTGGTTTGTATTATTGGTCCCAACACTTCTCTCCTACAAGATACTCTTAATTCAAACCTCATCTCTTATGGTTTGATTTGTTGTAGCTACATTACACCACGACACTCAGAGGTTTACATTTGCATGGATGTCTTTTTCATGTTGAATTAAATATCACGTACATCTATAATATATGATGTTAATCTCACATACGATAAGCATACATATGCAGATATGAAATTTTCCGTTAATATTACCTTTTTTTTTACCAGGAGCATACATGGTGTAGAGGCTATTTCTAGCCTTCTAGGCCCGTAGGCCCATCAAGACCCAGCAAGGTAAAATGGCTATGGCCATCGCGCCACGTGTCCTCGGCTTCAATCAACCGGCTGCCGAACACGCTTCAGTTGTAAATGCCTGACGGTCCAAGCAATAGTTTTCGAACACCGCATCGGCTGCTCCAACGAGATTTGTCCTTACCGAACAGATCAGGTGGCTCCTGCTCGAGCATGCAAGCACCAAAGTACCTGAGCACTGGGCACCGTGCGGTCTCCGCGCCCGTCACCCTCCAAGTCTCTAAGGGTAGTCTCCGGACACCCCTCATCCTGTTCGGTTCAGACACTGTCTACCGAACAGGCTTTGCAAGAATCATACCATAAACCCATTGGCATAAGCAACGCCCGGGTACCAGGTACCGAGCAGCGGGCTCAGCTACTGAGTAGCAGGTCTAGTCCACCGAGCAGGCTACATGCTTAGTACCTTCCGCTCAGGAGAATCCAAGCAGCCCTTCGCCCTCTTGCGGCGGTTATAACGGCTACACGGCACGCGCCCCACGATCAAGCAGCGCATTAACTACGGAACCCCTCAATGGGCGCCTCAATGTGTAACTCCCCGCCAAGGGCGCCAACCGGCGCGCCATTTTCGGCGACATCAAGGGATGTTCCGTCCCACCCCTTCTGCACCTTCACCTATAAAAGGCCCAGGTAACCTCCGAACAGAGGTACGCTCTCTCGGACGCTCACACTCGCCCTCGCGCGACTCACACACGAGAACCCCCTTTTCCTTCAAGCCTCTCAAGCCTCATACTGACTTAGGCATCAGAGGGTTTTCCCCGGTCTTCACCGGCCCCCCTGATCCAGTTCTGGTTTTGCAGGCTCCTGTTCGCACCGGCATTCGTCTTCCCCATCTTCTCCGGTGGAGGCTCGTTTGGCTCTGGCCCAAACAGGAAAACACCACCACAGTTTGGCGGCGTCTGTGGGAACGACAACAACCATGGCTCGCAGACGTTCCTCTCACCAGAACTACAGTAATAGGGCGACGACGTCTCGACAGCCGCGCGCGGACTTGCGCATCAGAGTCCCCCCTGTCGATGCCGCCGTCGCCCCCGCAGGTGCACCCGGCGACAATCCTGCTGTTGTAGTACCTACGACTAGTGGCGGACCCTCTCAACAGTCAGTGGGGTCACGTGACCCCACTGACTTGGAAGAGGGTCTTAAAGAGTTCTTTTTTTTTGTTTATGCAAGTCAAATTTTTATGTAATCTTATGTAAGGTGACCCCACTGACTTTTAAGGTGACCCCCCTACACTCAAGTGACCCCACTGGATTAAGTTTGAGGATCCGCCACTGCCTACGACCGCCCTGGAGATAGCAGAGCTCCGACGGCAGATGCAACATCTGATAGGAATCTGTCAGGGCCTCCAGGCCCAGTTGGCCAGACAACCGACCCTGACGGTTCCCCCGCCACCGAAGCATCTTGCGGAGTCGTCTCACCGACGGTCTCGTGCTCCTCCAGCGCCGCAGAAGCAGCATGTAGAATCGCCCCCGATCGCACGTTGAACACCAGTACGGCAAGCCAACTCACCCCGCCGTGCCGCGGCGGTTCAGGCTCCTACGCGTTCCGACGTCGATTCTAGCCCCCACGCGTCCGGTCGCGAGGGCTCAGCGCCTGCCGTCCAGGAATTGGTCAGACGCCTCCGCCGGGTCGCTGACCTTGAGCGCCGCATGGACGCGATGATCCGGAAGGCAGAGGGCAGACTCTTGAGGGATGATGACTGGACTTCCTCTCCCCGTTCACCGCGGAGATCCTGGAGGCCTGGGTCTCCCCAAAGCTGCCTCTACCTTTCATCGCGCCCTACGACGGCACCACTGACCCAGCAGACCACGTCCATGGGTTCGAGTTGCACATGGTGTTCCACGGAGCATCAGACGCGGCCAAATGCCGGTCTTTCCCAACCACGCTGAAGGAGGCTGCGCAGGCATGGTTCGAAGCCCTCCCCGCAGGTTCCATCTCTTCCTTCCACCAGTTGAAAAAATCCTTTCGGGATCACTTCTTGGCCGGAAGGTCTCAGCCGTGCACCACGGCATCTCTTCTGTCTGTTCGGCAGAAGAAGGACGAAGCGCTCTGGGACTACATCTAGCGGTTCCGGACAGAAGCACTTCGCATCCCGCGTCTCGACGTCTCTTTAGCCACCAGTGCCCTCATTCGAGGCACTCGCGACGGCTTCCTTCAGAGGACGCTCGGGGTCCAGCAACCGCCTACCCTCGCTGACCTTCTCTTCATCGCCCAACGCCACGCTGCGTGCGATGAGAGTCTGGCATTTAGCCGAGCTGAGCAGGCGAACTCGCCCCAAAACGGGAAGGACCTTATAAGGTCATTTGGGTTCTCGGAAGAGGTTTCTACGAGCTGCCTACCTTCGGCGGCAAAACCATACTGAGAACCTGACACGTAAAAGGCTTATTGTTTACAAAAGCCTCTCTGTTCAGTGTCCTACTTCTCTCTTTGTTGTTCTATCGTTTGATGTAAAGGGCGAACGGTACAACCCCTGGTCACGAGCTCCTCAGCTCAGAAGACCAGCGCAGTACCCGTCCTAAGACAGAGGTGTTCGGTTCAACCCTGGGTCGACGAGCTTTTCAGCTCGACCTGCGCGGAACCCACGAGCCTCTAGACACCGACGAATTCCGATTCGAACAAAACACAACTAGAAAAGAGAAGGAAAAAGGACAACGCTAGTTAAAGAATTCGGACGAACGGTACAACCTTTGGTCACGAGCTCCTTAGCTTAGAAGACCAGCGCGGTACTCGTCCTAAGACAGAGGTGTTCGGTTCAACCCCGGGTCGACGAGCTCTTCAGCTCGACTTGCATGGAACCCACAAGCCTCTAGACACCAACGGAACCCACCTTGCCTGCCACCAGCTCGGCAGCCACGCCCGCCAAAGCGACCTCCGACCTCGTTTACAAGCGCTTCTCAGGAGGACGTCGCCTCATCACAGTCGACTGGTTGCTCCGCCACAGGCATGAAGACATCTCCCCTCTCAAGTGCTCACGATCACATCCGAGCAGACTTGAAAGGGTGGGGGGCAAGTGTAGAGGCTATTTCTAGCCTCCTAGGCCCGTAGGCCCATCAAGACCCAGCAAGGCAAAATGGCTATGGCCCTCGCGCCACGTGTCCTCGGCTTCAGCCAATCGGCTGCCGAACACGCTTCAGCTGTAAACGCCTGACGGTCCCAGCAATAGTTTCCGAACACCGCACCGGTTGCTCCAACGAGATTTGTCATTACCGAACAGATCAGGTGGCTCCTGCTCGAGCCTGCAAGCACCAAAGTACCTGAGCACCGGGCACCGCGCGGTCTCCGCGCCCGTCACCCTCCAAGTCTCTAAGGGTAGTCTCCGGACACCACTCATCCTATTCGGTTCAGACACTGTCTACCGAACAGGCCCTGCAGGAATCATACCATAAACCCGCTGGCATAAGCAACGCCCGGGTACCAGGTACTGAGCAGCGGGCTCAGCTACCGAGCAGTAGGTCTAGCCCACCGAGCAGGCTACCTGCTCAGTACCTTTCGCTCAGAAGAATCCAAGCAGCCCTTCGCCCCCTCGCGGCGGTTATAACGACTACACGGCACGCACCCCACGATCAAGCAGCGCATTAACTACCGAACCCCTCAACGGGCGCCTCAACGCGTAACTCCCCGCCAAGGGCGCCAACCGGCGCGCCCTTTCCGGCGACATCAAGGGACGTTCCGTCCCACCCCTTCTGCACCTTCACCTATAAAAGGCCCAGGTAACCTCCGAACAGAGGTACGCGCTCTCGGACGCTCACACTCGCCCTCGCGCGACTCACACACGAGAACCCCCTTTTCCTTCAGGCCTCTCAAGCCTCATACTGACTTAGGCATCGGAGGGTTTTCCCCAGTCTTCACCGGGCCCCCCTGATCCAGTTCTGGTTTTGCAGGCTCTTGTCCGCACCGGCATTCGTCTTCCCCATCTTCTCCGGTGGAGGCTTGTTTGGCTCTGGCCCAAACAGGAAAACGCCACCACACATGGAAAGGACTATTACAATCGCTTTTGTTTGATTGATGTGGAAGCCACGATGTGAGTCTCATATCGAATGGACAACACAAATAAGTGAAGGATTTTTTTGCATAGAATTTTTTTTTTACATAAAAATTGGCAAATAATATCATTGTTATTAAAAAACTACAAGAATATTACTCATAAATAAAAATATTACTGATATGCCTTTACCGTCACTGTAGTTGTCGGACAACAGTTGACTAGTCTTTTGACTGTTGGCTTCTTTGAGCTTTTAAATGTATTTATTCAAAGGAGAACATTGGGTGGCATCTGTAAGGCAAGAGGAGCCCTCGAGAGCAGTTTCGGAGGAGAACTCTAGAACGCTCAATGTTAGAGAATTGCTAGAGAAATGGGAGAGAAGAGAAGGTGAAGTTAAAGAATTCCTGGCAAATGATTGCCATTGGCCTTCCTTGTTCACTAGGGTTGCAACTCAAAATTTCAAACTAATTTTGATAAAAATTATCGATTTTAGAATTAAAAAATGATATTGATAGTTTAACAGAAGTAATATCAAATATTTTGATAAACTATCAAAATCGAAATTGAAAAATAATCAGAATCAAAATCGATATCAATTATTTTGATAAATTATTTATAAACTCAAAAGACAAGATAAACACTTTAACTTATCGATTTTCAGTTCGATAATATAATTAGAATCAGAACGGAATCGGAATAATCATTCTGATTTTATTAAAGTTAGGATCAGAACTATATTTTGTTTATCAGAATCAGAAATTATATTTTCGGTTCCGAATCTGACCCGCTTGCAGTCCTATTGTTGATCAAGGACAGAACGTCCCTTTCAAGCGTTCAATGGAGGAGTCTCGAGCGCATATCCTTTGTTTCTTGGTTGTGTTGACAGATCATTTAGCAGTAGGGGAGGTTGGCTCCGTTTGGAGATTGTTAGGTGTGTCTATATTCTCTGGATGCATAGATGAGTTATAAAAGAGTGAGAGAATCTTTTGTTAGGTAAGGTTGCTCACCGCCTTTGTGAACTGGAGGGTGGACCATATGTGATTCTGACAATTTTTGGGAGGATCTATGACCTCCCTCTCCCTGTCCAGGGCTTGTGGAAGAGAGGAAACCTTGAGCACTTACCACATGAGTATGTTGTACAGCCATCCAACCATGCCGCAATGTGATAGGGATATGTTGAGTGGCAGGAATGGGTCGTCATATGTCATGTCGTGGCCCTTGAAGATTGAGGATTTTGGGCTGAACTAGCTAAGGGAGTCAGAGCGATGTTGAGTTCTTAGACTTGATCCGACTGTACTCTATAAGGGTTGCAATGATTGTGATTGATCAAATGTGAACCACTTTCAACCTTCATAAACTTGTGGATCGATCGGTTGGGCCTTGACCGATTGACCCAATGTAGATGCGGTTATTTTCTCGTCCCGAGGAGGACGGAAAAACGATCGTCTCCACACGGATAATAAAATGGACGGAAAGGAAAAGGAAAGCCGCGATCGCCAGGCACTTTTACTAAAAAGTACCAAAAGTAGGCACGGGTTTAAAGGGGATGTGTACCTTCTTGGACCCGTGGAAAGTAGCGGGATGTGTGTGTGCGGTGGGTCCTTCCTCCTCCTTCCACCGGCCGCCGGCGAAGGAGATTTAGCCCGAGTACCTGAAGAGGACAGAAATAGAAATGATTAGACGGACGTGTAGTAAATGAAAAGGAGAACGGAAGACAGTGGACAGGACATGAAACGTGCGGACGCACCTTCTAACTACGAAATAAAAACCCCTAACTAGACAGGGAGGGAAACATACACTGTGTGCGTGTGTGTTGTCTGGTGACTCGGACAGGGGGAGAGAGAGGCCGCGCGGGCCCGGAAACAGCGTGGGGGATGGCGACTCCTCGTCGTGTAGCGGATGGCGTGGATCTTCCTCCGGTTTCGGAACGGCAGCTTTTGGACGGCAGGATCGCCCCACTGGAACCTCCGGTGGACGTGGAACGGGACGGCAGGTGGGCGACGCGTTGGACGGGCAGGGCTTCGCCGCTCTGGGGGGTGTAGTCTCTCTCTCCTCACTGCTGCGCATGGGGCTTGTATATATAGACTCACTGTTTTAAATCGCGTCCAATCCAGCTGACGTTTTTCAAGTAAAATTGCGGCCAAAGGATGATGATTATAGCGCGCAGCGATCTTAAGAATCGCGTCGACCATAGTCGTCGCATTTTGGAAGGTCAAATCGATTTGACAACCATGACCTCATTTGCGTCCATAAAACGCGTCCATCATACTGGTCGCAATTAACAACCGCCTGAACATTTGTAACGCTGTAACTGGTGGTTCTTAATCGCGGCGTACGGTCGGGGCGCGGTTCAGAGTCTGACACCGTACTGACAGCCTTCTGACGCCTGGCAGGGGCATGGTGCGCGCAGGGCGGTTAAGAATCGCATCGTACAACCACGACGCGTTTCAGAACCTGCCACAGGTGTCAGACCGTACGCGCTCTGGCACAGCTTGAATTTGTTGACTTTTGAAGCGCGACGGCCGTCATGGGCGCCCTTTAACGTTGGTTAAGCGTTGCGTCCTGTAAGGCGGTAGTAGAATTGCGTCGCCTCATGGCGTCGCGCTTATGGCATTTAATAAGCGTCTGCAGGTCTGGTCGCGATTTCAAACAGTGCTGATTCTTTTTGGGTTTTTCTAGACTCTTTTGTAGACTTATCTAAAAGGTCCTAAAAAAGCTTTTAAAAGACAGAAAAGTTCTGAAAAGTCTCAAAGTAAAACAGGAAATTCAGGGAAATCACTTAAAAAGGTAATTGAAGACAATCACATTGAGGCGTTACAGTGCAACTCGAGATTTTGTCCAATTTGGGTAAATTGGCGTGTCTACAGATGCCTCGCCTTGGCGTTTGCTTTGTAAGGAGTAAGCGAAAGCAAAACAACTGAAAAGAAAGCGCCAAGGTGTAATGAGACACGCCCTTTTAAGGCACAGACTGGAGCTGTTCGTCAATTTAAAATAACGTTGTTCTTCGGAAACTCTTCTGGAGAGAAAACTGTACCATCGTAGATAACTAAACTACAAAGTAAAGACAAATGCGAGATCACTTCCGTCGTCGGGAAGTACCTAAGGACGTAATCCATTAGGTTTCACCTGCGTATGGGGCTGCCATGGTCGTAGGTGGATCGAAAGTAAAGTAAAGGAAAAGATCCAGGATGGATGAGTTTCTCTCCGAAAAGAACATCTTCAAACAACTTTATAATAAACTGAGTACTGGACTCAGAGTGGAATTATCGGGTTGCTTTGGCATTGACGGACCAAGTGATTATCTTTATTTAAGCTTTTCAAATGATTTTATATGAAATTCCTATTTGCATCTAAGGCTTTCCGACAATCTTCCTGTTAACCTACGTGAATGCATGCTAGGCTAAAAGAAAAGACTCATAAAACAAAACAAAATATAAGATAATCAAGGATAATATTGTTGTGCCGGAAAGGGGTCAGGATACCCATGGGAACTGTCGCCCCTCCTTACAGGAACTGTCGTTCATCCTTTTATCCAAAATTGGGAACTATCGTCCCCCAGGTACCATGGGAACCGTCATCCCCCACTTTCGGCCAACGACCTATCCTTAGAAGCAAGAATCCTCTGGAATTATCCTCGTTTTTTGGCAGTGAAGGGGAACTCAAACTCCAGATTCATTAAAGCCTCAAGGTCCTCGACAGACTCTAATAAGTATACCGTAGTAAATGCATATACGTTACTAATGCAGAGGCTGTCGAGGATGTTCGTGTATCCTGAAATATAGTAAACATCATGAACCTGCACAAAAAACTGCTCAAAACATTAGTCAACAAAGGGGTACTGATCAAAATCGTGTCCAGTTTACGGACGCCCTTCATCATCAAATCGCGACTGCCGCTGCCGACGCGATTTAAGATGCAAGCCAGAATTTAAAAATTCTGCTTTTACTCACTTATTGGGTGGCAATGGGAGGATGGTTCTGGGTGTGGGATGAGTCACCCTCGGGTTGAGGTCCCAAAATCCTCATCCACTTGTTACAATACCCATCATTTACTCATTCCCACTTTTACCTTCTCACTCCAACCTTATCTTACTCTCATTTCTTCCCACCCTTGCAAAGAGTGTTCTAAGAGAAAGCTTTGAAGGGAAGAAGGCTTAGTGATGGAGCAAGGTTCATCCTCAAGGGGAGCAAGGAGAGAGGTTTTCAATAAGTTGAGCCAAGTTAGTGGTCATGTTAGCAAGCTCGTCCAAGCTGGAATGGTAGGTTGATTATGCCTTGCTAGGCTTGATTAAGATGTTTCAAAATGAGGTTTTAAAGCTTGGTTAACATGTTTTTAGCATTTTTATCAACTCAATTTCATAAACTTGCAGGATTACCCACTCTTTCCGGGGAGCCGAAGGTTCGTGCGTTTGCCATGGCTGCAACAACTTACGTCGAATATTTCTTTGGACATGACCATTATTTGAAAAGATGGGGCATTACAACCTGGTGGTACATGCAAAGAGGTATCACGAAGTCCATTTGGATTGGGCAGCCATGGGTGCACTGGTCGAGGTATGGCATCCCCAAACTCACACCTTCCTTTTCAAGGATTTTGAAGCGACAATCCTTTTGGAAGAGGTGGAGGTACTCTTAGGCCTCCGCCGCATGAAGCAAGGTGATGAAGATAACATGATGGTTGCGGCGAGAAGCCACACCAGCAAAGCGGTCCTTGAAAGCTTCATAGATGCCCGAGAAGCGTATGAAGTGCGAACGGACAAAGGCATCCACCTACAAAAGCTGGCTCTTTGGACGATGAGGGAGGTTGGCGAAGCTGGAAATGCTGAAAAGTTAGAGAGAGCGATGAAAGGCTTTGCCATCTGCGTGGCTGGAGCGCTGCTTTTCCCTTCAATCGACTCCGTTCTGGAGTCTGATCAGCTAAGCGCAGTCTGCGCGATCTGGGAAGGCGAGCGGTTGGGACCGACAGTCTTGGCCTTTCTCTATAGCGGGCTGACGGCAGCAAGCTTAGGTAGGCCCTTATATGGATCCATGCTTTTACTACTTGCTGGACTGATTTGCACTTGAAGTTCTGCTTGAGCCGAGGTGCCAACCTCGTCCCGCCTCTTTGCAAAGAGTCCACTTAAGCACCTGGATACCATCATCGGGCTGGATGGAAGAGTTGCAAATCGGGCGCCGCAACTGAAGACTCGGTAGATTGGCGCGAATACCTGCGCGACATGCCCGAAGACACTTTAACTTCATCCCGGCTCCGTTCCAAATCGTGACTTGAGGGGCAGGCTAGCACCCGGTGGATCTTCGCCTGATCGCGCGTCAGAATTCGTGCTTTATAATGCACATCGATGTCTACCTCAAATCGGGCTTGCAAGGCGCGTGTTTGAGGGGCCGTCTCACATTGTACCCATCAAACACCGGGAACTCGCACCAATAATGACGGAGAGGAAGCCAACACGATTAAGGCCATATGGAAAGTTTGCAATTTTCGAAGGCCGATTCCAAGTGAGAGGGAGGTTGTTGGTGAGAAAGCCAACTACGTAAGGGGCTTGAAGAGGGTCCGATCTTGAGATGACTCCAATCTCAAGGGTCGTTTGTAAATATTGGAAGATCATTGTGAATAAATCAAGTCTGGTTTGTGTGCTAAAGATGATCGCTTAAAGTGGTTTGATTTGGAATGAACAACTTCCAATTAGCATGAAATGGGTGTATACCCCTTACAAGGTTGCCTGGAAAGTGGGCTGGGAGGGATTCTGGCATAAGAAGGCATCCAACCCAGTCATCGCGGATTAATTGACAGAAACGTCTGACATGACGCGCGCGCGGATAGGAATTAAAGGGCGACGGCTGAATCGCCGCGGATTTTTGAATCGTTGAATTCCAAGCACGCGAAACCCGTACAATTGTCATGATTGCCTTTGAATGCGGCGAGATGAGCAGTCGCAGATCGGTTTTGAATTTTCGCGCCCCTGACAGATCTGTCAGAGGTCACTATGACCTCTGAAGCGCGGCGAATGGACTCGACACTTATTCAAATGGCGGCTCATTATTTGCGTCGACCAGACTGGGCGTGGTTCATACATTTCAAATAATGCTCGCCACGGAGCCAAGAATTGCAATTAATGGGCCTGAATTGCGTCGAGGGCGCGTGGCGCGATTTGGAGTGACGGTACGTAATTTGCGGCGGCTGGTTTGGACGCGGATTTATGAAACGTCGCCGATGGTTACAAACCCTTCCGGGGCGATCCCTCCGGCGCTTCCCCTCCCATTCCGCTTCTCTCTTCCACTCTCTCATCTCTCTCATTTCTTTCTCTCTCAACTCTCTCTTTCAGCCTCTCATCTCCCTCTTTTCTTTCTCTCTCAACTCTCTCTTTCGGCCTCTTATCTCCCTCTCACAATGGCAGGTGGGGGTAAACGGAAGGCCAAACGGCCAGAGCGAAGGAGAGGATGGCGGCGGCTTCTCCGGCGGACTCGGCGGAAGGAGCGCGAGGGGTCGACTAGCGTCGCCGGCGACGAGCTTGCGCTCGCACTGGAGATGATGGCCACGGGAAGGGTGGAGGCGCGGCGGCGATGGAGGATGGTGGTGCCGCGGCGAGGAAGAGGAGCGCCGGCGAGGGAGCGGAGCGCCGGCGAGGGAAGAGGAGGCGACGGCGGCTTGGGCAGCGCGCGGCGAGGGCGGCAGGGAGAGATCTCCCCGCCCGCACAGAGACGGTAGGTCCCTCTCGACCCCTCTCTCTTCTATTCGGGGCATGGGGGGCGAGCTTTGAGCTCGGGGAAGGAGGTGAGAAACGCGCCCAAACCAGACGGCGCGTTTCTTGCCTCCGAATTGCGTCGGCATAGGCCGTCGCGATTAAAAATGAAACGCGCCCACATAAGTGGACGCCTTACAGGGTTTAGAAATGCGACCTCTGCACTGGTCGCGTTTCAAACCAGAACCAACATCTTCAAATTTTAAGCATGCTTTGTTTAGTTTAACCATGTATTATACCATGCTTAGTTAAATGTGTGTTTCATGATTTTTTTTTGACATGAATTGCATGTGACCTTAGTGTACATACACCACTCGTTTTATATGTTTATTAAAACTACTTAAGATACAAACAAGTCTAGGGTTAATATATTAACAACAAAACTTAAAATACTAACATGATTTTAAATATCAACGTATTGTAATAAACTGTAATTCAACACAACTCATGATGTGAACAAGCCTAGGTTTTTACACATTAACAACAATAACAACAACAACAATAAACTTAACACACTGTGATAAACTTACATAAATAACATGACTTATGACTTTTAAAAACAACTTTACAAACACAAGATTAACATAACATAATTCACAATTATGTGCAGGTGTGATGAGGCCGCGCACCATGTGGCCACTAGTTGTAGCGGCTTGCCGGGGTCTTCCGGCTTCCAGAGAGAGGGTTCGGGAGATGGGTTTTGGCTCGATCTTGAGATCGAGCCATTCTTTATTGATCCCCACTTATCCAGTTTATCCGGGATAGGTGGGACCGAGTGAGCCGCACCTTTCTCTTTCCTTGGGGCCACATGGTGCCCTAGCCTGGAGGATGTAGCCCGTATCACGGGGCTACGGGTCGACGGCGTGAGGCGGTGACTGGCGTCACATATGCAGACTACACCGACCTGCCACAGCTGCTGGGACTGGAGCCGTTCGGGCAGGACGACCACGAGCGGAGGATGGTCGGACGAGTTGCATTGCTGCTGCAATCGCTGGGGCTGGCAGGCGTGCGGCAGAAGGCAGATGAGCTTCTTCCTACCTTTGTGGAGCGGGCCGCGGGTTTAGCACGGGCGACATATGGTCCAGACGCCGAGGACACCGTGCGGGCAGACCGGGACTTGCGCCGATTTCTAGTAATCTTCTTCGGCAAGATGCTGTTCACCACTAAGGGTGACGACATCCACTGCCGTTTCTTGGATTTACTAGATGACCTGACGCGAGTCGGCATGTACGCTTGGGGTGCTGCCCTCTTGGCGCACACCTTCGCAGACCTGTCTACCGGTACGGGCCGGGAGACCACAGTGGGCGGATTCGCGCCCTTCCTTCAGGTACAGATCTAACCCCAAATTTGATTTGACTTTGACTTTTCCTGCAAATTTAAGTTAACGTGATTGATTGTTTTACAGGTTTGGAGCTATTATTATCTCCCACTGGGCAGGGCCACAGAGGTGGACCTCACAGCGGTGCCTTGGCCAGGAGGTGGCTACCCCTGGTTAGCACGGTGACTTACGCATTCCAGTTGGACGTGCTTCGTCGGCACGTCCGCGTCCGCGACTTCCCAGCGCTCCTGGTGCGCTTCTCTTCCTTCTCATTTCCCCTTGTATTTTAGCATTTTTACAAAGTTTTAGGAAGTGTTTGGGAGCCGTATGCAGACTACGGTGATGCCGATCAGCCGTGGGTAGTGAGTGGCCGGGGCTTGTTCAGGCGGGACATCTGGGTCCATTACCTGAACGAGATCGAGCCACTCCGCCTGAGGCTGGCGGCACGCACTTTAGGGCTGCATCAGCGCTGGATAGGTGAGGCGAGCCGAGGGGATCGGCAGGAAGACTCGCGGGAAGGCCAAGACGTGGATTGGCGGACCCGCTTTCCAGAGCATTCTCAGACTGGCACCGTGGGGGCCAGGTGGTGACCAGCGACGCCACGGACAGCACCGCCTACCTCCAGCGGTACTAGGAGGAGTACGGCCTCCGCGACTTCATGAGGCCCGAGAGGGTAAGCATTTAAACTTATTTGATTTGTTTACACGGTTAATAAGTACAAACTTACAAATATACATGTATGTGCAGGATGGGTGTGACACTCTCATAGGCCAACTGGAGCGACAGTTGGCGGCTACGACGGTGCAGTTGGCCGAGGCACGGACGGCCCTGAAGATACTGGTAAGTGTTGAATTTAAATGCATACCTGTGCTTCTTTACTTACGATTGTACTGACATAGTTTTTCTCCTTGTTGGCTTGCAGCGCACAGCTCAGGGCGCGGCCGTCCAGGCCGAGGTGGGAGGTGCTTCTTCGAGCAGGGGCCCGGCAGTGGCGGCGGAGATGAGCTCCCTCCAGGAGCAACTGGCTGCGGCAGTGGCGCGTGCCGAGCGGGCAAGCGCGACCTCGCTATACGAGTAAGCATTTAAATTTTAGTGAATTCAGTTGAATTGCTTCTTGGTGTACTTACCTATTCTTTGTTTCTTGTTGTGCAGTCTGAGGAGCTAGAGAGCGCCCTGGCCCGCGAGACCCTGACTGTCGCGGAGCTGACTGGTCGGGGGTCTCAGCTGACGCTGACGGAGCTTCCCCGTGACGTGGCCGAGTTACGGGCGTTACTGGCGCTAGAGCAGCGTGACCTCGAGCGTCAGCAGAGCCAGTGGGAGCGTGAGCGGGAGCGGCTTACTCAGCAGACCGTGGAGGCGAGGGCTGGGCAGCTGGCAGCTGAACGCCTGTTGAAGGCGTCCGAGGAGCGCTATCGCCGCGGGAGGGAGCGAGCCAGGGAGCAGGGACGCGCCAGTGCTTACTCCGAGAGCGTCCTGGCGTCTTCCTCTCAGTACGAGAGGAACGTTCAGGACGCATCAGGCGCACAGAGGTCGACAGGGTCCCGAGCACCGATGGGGCCACCTCCTCCGCCTACCACAGTTGCTGACTTGGGCGAGGCCGAGAGCAGCCAGCGGGAGCCAGCTACACCTGCAGAGGGGGGTGACGAGAGCCAGACCACCCCGCCTTGATACTTGTATTTTCTTCTTCTTTTACCTGTACCGCGCCTAGTGTGGCACCATTTATGATACTATACACGGGCCCGACTCCCTGTTAGCCGGATATATATATACATACAGTTGTTTCTTTTTTGGCTTTCTTCACCTGTACACCTGCGGTAGATAGGAACAAACAAGTTAAATGTCCGTTCCGGCTCAGCTCCTTGTTTGTGGGTACTTACCTGACTTCGTGGCTTGTCAAGGGGCTGAGCCCTAATCAAAAGGTAGAAAAATAATAAACAAATTTAAGGACATGTCCATAAAGTAAAGATAAAGACGAAGATGCTTGAATGTGTACAAAATGTGCAATTTTGAGGATATGCAATAATTAAAAATTGATTTTGTTTTGGATTTTTGAAATAATATCTGATTTGTTTGAGTTTTGGGAATATTTGATTTTTTGGATTTTGAAAATTTGCTGATTTTTTTGGATTTTAGAAATATTCAATTTTTTTGTGATTTTGAAAATATGCTGATTTTTTTTGGCTTTGAAAATATTCAATTTTTTTGTGATTTTGAAAATATGCTGATTTTTTTGGATTTTAGAAATATTCAAATTTTTTGGGATTTTGAAATATTGTTGATTTTTTGGAGTTTTGGAAATATTTAATTTTTTTGTTGGTTTTGGATGTGATGTACAATTTTTTTGGCAAGCATGGCATTTGAACTTTTTAATTCTTTAGATGTCATTCTTAAAATGTATTGACTGTTCTTAGATGTGTTAAAGCATGGATTGGATGTGCGTAATGGGTGCCTTGACCTGAGGCGACCTTTGGCAACATCCTCCTTAGTTGGTCGCTGCCTTGCCTAAGTGCCAAGGCAATGTCCCGAGGAGGAAGGAAGATTCATTAGGAAGTCTGCCTGTAGTCTGGGCAACCGGGGAGACACTTAATTGATTGTTTTTATACTCAGAGAAAGGTTCAAGTTTTACTTGGCAATTTTGGGGTTTGAGCATGCATACGACCGGGTCCTTTTGGATCTCCGCAGGGACTTTGCCGCTCTTGACATGCTTTCAATCGGAGATTTGACCTTTTGGCTTTTTCGTGAGGACTTGGATTTTTTTCATTGATCCTCTTTCTTCCCCTTTCCTTGATTGATTACCTTCTCGAGTTTTTAAACAGACTTCAAGAGGTCGATCCCACTGGTCTTCTTTCCTACCGACAGACCGAATAGAAGAGAAAGACGGATACTGCCTTGGGTTATAGGCTCGACATTGACCTTCTTTGGATTCTGCGCCTCTGGTTTTTCTCAGGAAGACGTGTTAGTGTGTGCGAGTCGTCTTCCCTGGCTTAACACATCTTAAAGAATCAGTAAGTAGAGTTTAAGAATGACCCTTTGCAAGCTTAAAGGTTCAAAATACCATGCTAAATTTTCCTTTTTCAGGTAGTGAATCAAGGGTAGTATTTTTTTAGATGTAAGCCATTCCAAGAGTGGGAGAGTTCCTCCCCCTCTGCATTAATTAGCTTATAGACATTACCTGGATAAGCTTGGCTTATAATAAAGGGTCCTTCCCAGTTTGGTTGGAGCTTGGATCTGGGACCACCAGGTTTTACAAAGATTTTTCTAACGACCATGTCACCGACTTTGAATTTTCTCTCAATAACTCTCTTCTGGTAAAAACGTGTGAGTTTGTTTTGGTATGTTCTCGTGTGCTCGGCGACTACTAAACGCTTTTCATCTAAGAGTTCCAATTGTTCAAGGAGCGACTCACGTCGTTGATCAATTGGTAAATCCTTGTCAAGTTGAACTCTTAGTGAAGGAATTAGAATCTCATATGGTACTAATGCCTCCATTCCGTAAGTAAGAGCAAACGGTGTCTGCCCTGTAGGAGTACAGATTGAAGTGCGGTAAGCCCATAAAGCTTCTACGAGTTTCTCTGGCCAATCCAAGAATTTATTAACCTCACTGTCTTCTTGATAATTTTGATGAGAGTTTTATTTGTGGCCTCTGCCTGGCCATTGCCTTGCGGATAATAAGGAAGAATGATGCAATGCAATTTTATACCTGTTGCAGAGGTCACGGAGTTCTTGAGAGATGAACTGTGGACCGTTGTCAGTGATCATCGCCTCTGGTATACCAAACCTGGTGATGATGTTCCTCATGATGAAGCGACAGACGGTTGTTGCCTTGATTTCCGCGTATGCTTCGGCTTCCGCCCACTTGGTGAAGTATTCCGTCACTGTAAGAATAAAAGATTTTGTTTTGTTCTGGGAATTAGGATCACCAAGGGGTCCGATGATATCGAAAGCCCACATAGCGAAAGGCCAGGGCGAAGATACAGGGTGGAGTGAAGAGGATGGAGCATGAATTTTGTCGGCGTGCAATTGGCATTTGACACACCGGCGGACAAAGAAAGAACAATCCTCCTCTAGAGTAGGCCAGTAAAAGCCTTGCCTAAGGATCTTCTTGGCAAGCATTTGACTACTTACATGACCTCCACAAACACCCGAATGGGCCTCCTTAACAACCTTCGGAGCCTCAACTTCATCTAAACAGCGGAGCAAAATGCCGGAGAAGCTTCTTCGGTAGAGCGCATTACCAATCACCGTGTACTTCTGAGATATCCTCTTGATGGCCTTCCTCTCTTCAGGGGTGGCTTCCACAGGGTAGGATTGGTCCTTGCAATATTCAGATATCTCAAAATACCATGGTTTTTCTTCATCTTCCAATTCCTCTTCCAGCTCTACTAATATTATTTCTTCTTTGCTTCTCCTCTCGGCATCTAGCAGCTCCTTATCCTTAACCCAGAGGAACTTCGGATCCAAGTAGAAGGGAATTTGCCGCGTTCGATTTGAATGCCGGAAAAATCGTCGGGATAGACCATGTGCATGGTTGTGCCCACGGTGGCAAGGGCGTCAGCCAGGAGGTTCTGGTGACGAGGAACATGGACAAAGACAAGCTTGGTGAACAGCTTGGCGTAGGCCGAAGCGTGTTCTTGGTATGGCTTGAGCTTGGGATCAATAGTGCGGTATTTGTGAGCACTTGGAGGAGGACCAATTGGCTATCACCTACAATCCGGAGGTGTGCCACATTATAATAGCGCGCGAGTTCCAGACCAGCCAATAAAGCTTCATATTCGGCGATATTGTTGGTAGCAGGGAAGTTTAGCATATGAACTTGCGATATGGTGACGCCCTCTGGAGACAACAGGGCCACCCCGATACCTGTTCCACAAGAATTCAGGGCCCCGTCGATATACAGTGTGTACATACGATCGTCGTGATCGATGGACATCAATTCTTCATCCGGGAAGTCTGAACAGACTGGATCAATTCGAGGCAATGGGTGATGAGCGAGATGCTCGGCTATGGCATAGCCTTTGATTGCCTTCTGTTGGATGTAGGTGATCTCGAATTGGGAAAGGAAACTTTGCCAACGTGCTAATCTGTCAGTTAGGACATGTTTTTGGAGCAAGAATTTGATGGGATTTATGCAAGCAATAAGGTGCACTGTGGGCGAGGAATAGTGCTTTAATTTCTGCACTACCCACACGAGTGCGGCATAGGTTTCTCATGGAATTATACCTCTGCTCACAAGGATTAAGAAGCTTGGACAGGTAGTAGGCCGCCCTTTCTTTGCCTTCGTCGTCGACTTGGGCAAGAACAGCTCCTACGGAGTCTTCTAAAACAGAGATATAGAGGATGAGAGGCTTGCCTGGCGTAGGCGCCTCAGGACAGGCGGATTGGAAAGATAGTCCTTAAGCTCATTGAACGCTACCTGACACTTCTCATCCCTCAAAATTCAACTCCCGGCTTGGTGAGGTTATAGAAGGCCTACATCGTTGAGAATGCTGAGAGATAAATCGGCAAATGTACTGCAACCTCCCAATTAGTCCTCGAACTTCTTTCAATTCTTGGGAGGGAGTAATTCCTTTATCGCCTTCGCCTTATCTGGGTCATCTCTACGCCTATTTTGCTTACAATAAACCCTAGCAACCTTCCAGCTGACACACCAAACACGCATTTCTTGGGGTTCATCCTTAAATGATATTCTCGAGTCCTTTGCAGAACCTTAGTGAGACCCCAGCATGCTCAATTGCCGATCTTGACTTAACTACCAAGTCATCTACATAAACCTCAACAAGAATGTGGATCATATCATGAAAGATGGCCATCATGGCCCTCTGGTAGGTGGCTCCGGCATTTTTAAGCCCAAATGGCATGACCACAAAGCATAAGTACCCCAGGGTGTAGTAAACGAAGTTTTATCTCGGTCTTCTTCTGCCAGCTTGATCTGATTATATCCAAAAAAACCATCCATAAATGATAGAATTTCATACCCAGCTGTGTTATCTACCAACACATCCAAGTGAGGTAGAGGGAAATCATCTTTAGGACAAGCGCGATTAAGGTCCCGGAAGTCAATGCAAATCCTGACCTTCCCGTCCTTTTTGATAACCGGGACGATGTTTGCCACCCAATTAGGATAAAGTATGACCTTGATGAACTTGGCTTTGTGGAGCCTGTCAACTTCACCTTCATTTTCAGAGCGATCTGGGGGTGGAAACGCCTTAAACGCTGCTTAATTGCAACGGAGCCTGGCTTGAGGGTGAGATAATGCTCGACTAAGGAAGAGTCTAAGCCGGGCATATCTTCGTAGCTCCATGCGAAGATGTCCTTATATTGCCTAAGAACTCCACAATTGCCTCCTCTTCATCCGGTGACAAGTTAGTGCTTACGAGGACAATCTTGGGATCTTCTTCGGTTCCTAGGTTAATTTCTTTGGTGATTTCCTGCACAGCTGGTGATGGTTCATCAAATCTCTTAAGCCCACTGGCAAAAGCGTCAGCCTCGCCCTCAAACTCAACCCTCATCGCCATCATTTACCGGTCATCGTCGTCCATTATCTCATAGACGCCAAACCCATCATCAACAAAGGGGTGACTGCTCATATTCTATTCCGGCAATCACAAGGGTACTTAATGAACTCGGGAATTGCCAGCACGCCTTGCATTTATGGGCGAGGCTAGCCAGATAACGATGAGGGATCCTCCTACCCTTGGACTTCCTTCCTGGCTCTACCCTTAGTCTACTACCCTTGTCTAAACTACTAGAAGGAAGAAATGAAGCAGAAGGAAGATCATCGAAAGCAAGGTCCCGCCCATGGGTATTCGGGAAAGCAGTAAAGAAAAGATCCCCGGAGGGAGCAGACAAAGCGGTATTTACAGCAACATCCCCTTGCAGGGTGGATAGATTAGGGAAAGCCGTAAAGGTCCCTTTCGTGGGAGGGAGCACTGAAAACCCGGCTTGAAGGTCTGGGTATGACAAACCACCGACTGGAACGCAGTAGGAGGCGAGGAAAGAAGTTTCCTCAACAAAGATGGCGGGGTCTTCCATCACAAGCCAACCCCAAGACCCCTTTTTCTCACGTGGTGGAGAAGGAAAGGGAAGCAACCAACGAGTACTTAAGCAGGAAGTGGGAAGTGGAAGCAGCAAAGCGGGAAGCGAGGGCAATTCGAGGATGGTGGAAGGAGGGACACAATTCAAATTCAGGGTGGGCGGAAGGCCCATGAGGCTAGAGGGGGGCGCATGTTTGGTGGAAAAGGATGACGCTAGACAATCAGACCCTTCAAGGTGGCTCGAAGGAATTGTCAGGCGTGAGACCTGATCCGGAAGAGTGGTTTCTAAGGATTCTGACGGATCAGGTGGTTCCTCAGAGAAATATGTACAGAGGATGGACGGATGGGCATGCGGGCCCTGGAGAGAAGTAAAATGATCCTGCCATGGTATGTACAAAGGACGGGACCATAGTGGATGGAACCGAAAAGGTATGTATAGTGGACGGGAAAGGAGGAGGGTTGCCCCTAGGAATTCCCGGAACTGAGGGTAAATACGTGTAACAATATGAGAATAAAAAGCAGGGCGAATAAAAGTGGGTGTAGAACCCAATGCAGAATTAAAAGAGGGCAAAATGCCTGGTACAAACTGAAAGATAGGCGCGGGGCCTAATAAAAAGCTGGAACGGGCGTAACGCCCGGAATAAAAGCAGTAATGGGCGTGATGCCCGGTGCGAAAGAAACAGGCATGATGCCTGGTGCTGAAGGGAAAGCGGGCGATGCCCGAAGCCGAAGAAAGGAAAGCGGGCGCGATGCCCGAAGCCGAAGAACAGGCGCGATGCCTGGTACGGAAAAGGGATTGGGCATGATGCCCGAAGCAAAAGAAACATGTTCATGCCGGAGTAACCGAAGCGAGCACAGGGCTCGAGATAACAACTGGGGCGGGCTCAGGGCCCGAAACTGGAGCCGGTGTAGGGTCGGTGCCAAGAGTTCTGACAGAAAGGGTCAGTGCCCAAGAGTTCTGACAGGAAAGGGTCAGTGTCTAAGAGTTCTGACAGGAGGGGGTCAGTGTCCAAGAGTTCTGACAGGAAGGGGTCAGTGCCCTGAACTTCTGTCGGTATGGGGTTGGTGCCCTGAACTTCTGCCGGTATGGGGTCGGTGCCCTGAACTTCTGTCGGTATGGGGTCGGTGCCCTTGATCTCTTGCACTATAGCCCGCAGTTCAGAAAACCAATGTGCCTCAGGCGACCCGAACATGTGGTTTAAACAGGCGGTAAGACTGCCCACGTCAAACCACTTGTTCCATTCAGTTTCATAATCACCGATCTTGGGTCGCTTGGCTGGTGCGAGTTATTTGGTGCCCAAAGGTATCCCGAGTCAGGGAGTAGATTGGTTGTGTTTCAATGGGCAATGGCTGGGGATCCCCAGGCTGTAGTGCCCCTTTGTAAAAATGATCGTGCAAAGTCCATGCGGGAGTTGATTTGGCCGCAACTGGGTCTTGATAGGCTGATATCCTAAGCCGACCTTGACCTTTCTCTTGCATGCTTTAACGATAGTTGTCCTGCCCTGTAGTTGTGCACCGAGGCCTTTGCCGGGCCGATAACCCATTAGTTTCATGATATGCAACCCTTTCTTGGTGATTATTCTGCTTGAATCGGAAGGGCCGACCGCTGAAGGACCCGGCTCAAGATATGTGCCAGACGTGCTTGGTCGGTACTGTATCGTTGTGAGGGGCCGATTAGCAGGCCGAACTGCTGGAATTGAGTTACTTGTCATAATAGCCTCAACTTCTGCAAGACTAGGCTTGTTGGCGACCTTAATTACGCGTCCCTTATATGGAAATTTCAAACATTGGTGGACTGTTGATATAACAGCACCAAGGGACTGCACATAAGGTCGGCCAAGGATAATATGGTAGCATGGATCCATGTCAAGGATGTGGAAATCCATCTCCGTAGAAGTTGGGCCCAGCCCGATTGTCAAAGTAACAACCCCCCTTGGCGACCTAGTGGAATTATCGTAGGCCGTGACAGTGATAATAGGCGGGCGAATTGATTGGACCGGCACTCCACATAGAGTTAGCGTGTCAGGGGACACGACATTGACGGAGGCCCCAGAATCCACCAAACATCGATCCACGCGAATGTTGTTGATGTTTACTGTAAGACATAGGGCGTGTCACTGTGAATCAACTGGCGCGAGCTCACTCTCACGGAACACGATAGCTGGATGTGGGCCTGTCGGTGTCAAGACTGCACTAATCTGGTTAACCGGCAGATCCTCGTTAACCATCACCTTCTGCAGATACTGCATGAGTGCTTCCTGGTGAGTGGGCGACCTCTTAATCAATTCCAGGATGGTGATCCTGACTGGAGTCCGGTCCAAGTGCTTCAACAAATCATACTGGGTGCCTGGCACTGAACCGTCTTGTACCTCTTCCTCTTCCTGGGCTGGCAGTACTTGATCTTACTGGGGGAAAACCCGATTAAACATACACCCGCTGCGGAGCACCATGGCGGGTTCAGGGGAACTGCCTGAAGTAGACGCAACAACCTCATATGTGGAAGTGGATGGCTGTGGGGTAGAGGGTGGATTGGTGAAATTTTGGTGCGGCAGTTGGGTGCCTACCGTAATCTGACGCGTAGTGGTGGCAGTGATATGCGCAGTGGAGGTGGTGGGAATGCGTAGCAAGGGGGCCCTGTGGTTAGGGTTTATAAAGGGGAAAGCGGTGGGTGCTGTACGGTGCGTTAGGTGGTGGTGGTGTAGGGGTATGCGAAAATGGGGTAGGTGTATCTACAGAGGGTGAATGTCAGGTGCAGGAGTTTGGTAGGCGGATGGACGGGTGTAGTTGGTGGGAATGCGTAAAAGGAGGGTAACGGGTTGTCTGCGGTGGGTGCACGGATGAAGGGTGGTAAAATAAAGGGTGCCGGTGGCGGGGGTTTTTGTGGATGTGGCGTGATTCCACAGACGGTGGCTGGTTCGTGAAGGCATTCACCTGACCATTTGGTGCCGGGTGCTCTGGCAACGGATTCTGTACGATACCAAGTCAGGCTGCTGCTGTAGTGATTGCTGCGACTGCTGTGGAAGCTGAAGCTGCTGCTGCTGCTGTTGCTGCTGCTGAGGAGGCCTTCTCGCCTTCATCTCAGTGACAAACTTCCTCATCTCAACCCAGTCAATGCCTCCACCTACATTTAGATTATGAATATAATCTTTGAAGTGAAGCATTGGCCAACGTATGGCCCGGGCCCCGGTGGAATTCACAGTACCGGGAGGTATCGAGGTGAGGAGGCCATTGGAGTTTCTCCTTCGGCAATGTCAGTGCTCCGGCTGCCATGAGGGCATTAAAAATGTCAGGTAGAGTTTCTGGCAGCGGAGGGTAGGGGGTTGTTCTAGGGCTGGTTGGGAATCTGGGTGGAGGTGGCCCATAATTGCCTGGAGGAGGAACCTGGTTAAGTTGCTGGTGTGGATGAGGGGGTTGTTGTTGTTGGGGTTGGGGTACAGGCCGGTATTGTGGCTGCTGAGGTGGCTGTTGGAACTGGGGCTGCTGGAATTGCGGCCGCTGGGGTTGCTGGTCATAGTAGGGCTGTTGAGGGGGGCTGCTGGGCCCTGAAAGTAGACTAGTTGTTTGGCCTAAAGGCCGAGAATTGGGTTGTTGAGCCCTGGGGTTATTGGATGTACGGTAAGTGGGAGGGGCTGGATTGCCCATGGCACTCACTTGCTCATTGTGGATAACCCCCTCGGTGGTGGGACCACTGGCGGAGGTACCCATTGGCTTCTTACCACCCCGGGCCCTGGGTTCAATAGAGCCACTATGGGAGAGTCTTTCAGTTGTGTTTGAATGTATCTGCTGCTCTCATATAGCTCCTCCATTGTTGTCAGCTTATTCATAGCCAAGATATGCCTGAACTGGGGGTAGCGTTGGTGGTGATCATCTTCACCTGCTCAGATTCAGACAACGGATCTCTCAGTTTCTCGGCCATGAGCCTCCACCTATCAGCAAGGAGACGAACTCTTCATCAGCCTTCATCTTTTCGGCCACCAGATTAGTAATAGATAGCACAGGGCTCACTCGGTCTCTGTACCTTCTCAGAAACTTCCTCTGGACTGCCTCAAAGTTCTTTGCATCCACTGGGTCCAAGGAAGAGCCATCGAGGGCAGGCCCGTCCAGGGACCGACGAAACAGGAAGGCCAGGGCACGATTGTCATCTTGCCAGAAAGAAGATTCGTACATGAATTCCTTGATGTGTACGAAAGGGCTGCCGGTGCCATTGTAGCGGCGATAGACCGACATTTCTGACGGAGGTAGATGAAAGACTGGCATGGAGGTAATGCCAGTTCAAAGGGATCTTTAGGGGCAGACCCTCTTCAAATCGCGCTCCAACTTGTTTACCTTAGCCAGAAGGGCCTGGGTAGCTGATTTGCAGATTGTTGGGGAGCAGCGGAAGGGACAGCACAACGGGCGTCTGCCCGGGAAGGGTATTGGTGAGGAATGCTGGCATATGCGGGACCCTGGGTCGGACCCTTGGTGATAAGCAGGGTGTGCCATGTCAGCGGGTGCCCGGTATCTGTATTCCGGACTATGATACCGGGATGGGTAACAGAATGGGCCCGTGAAGGGGCTGGCGAAATTTGCCCACCCGGATCGTGGACGGACTCAATCCGGGTTCCTGGTTCAGGTACCAGAGGGATCGAGGTTGACAACAGATTTCCCCTTTAGGCAGCCTGGGCATCTGGTACCTGAGAAGCTTGAAGGTTCTGGAGGATGCCCATAAGCTGAGAAAGATTAACAGAGGCAGAGGGATCGTCTTGCCTCTGGGGAATCTGGTTGATCTGGGGCTGCGCGTCCACCACGTTCACATGTGGATTGGACGGATTGGCAGGAGGTAAGAGCTAGACCCATAGATTTCCTCATACAGCTCGTCCTGGCCTGCGTTCTCGTAATCAGCCATGGAAAGAGAACGTCAGATCGGAGTTGCATGCAGGACGGCTCGAAAAGCAGTACCGGGCAACTACTCAACCAATGAGGGAGAAGATTACTTGATTTTGAGCACACAGTTAGCACTGATTACGTCCACTTAATTATGTTTGAAATGATTAACGTGGATTTTAGCTTAATAGTGTGTCACTCAAGAGAAGAAGTGAACTCGACAAGTGGGTATAATGATAACTTCGGGTTTTACTTTTAAAGCAATCTCTCCACAATAGGTACTTTATCCAGGTCGCCGTATTTGGTACAACCAACTCGGTCCGCCGTGAGGGAATCCACGGGGTACGGAGATTTACAGAGGTCTCGGCAGGAATTTTCTAGTCCAAAGGGACGGAATGCCCAATGGAGAGATGGTTCCCACCGAGAGGTGTGTTCGGATCCTAGGAAATGAGGGAAGGAAGTCCCCCGACTAAAAAAGGCGAAAACAACACAAGGCAAGCAGCTGGAGGTTCTGAAAAGGATTTAAATTGCGTCCACCGCAGAGGGCGCTAATTTAAATCGCGTCCTTTCAGTCGGCCGCGGATCTGACAGCTTATGACAGCTGTAAGAGCCGAGGCGACTCTCTGAGGACTCTGTTCAGAAACGCGTCCAGACAGGCCGCCGCACAACAAAGATTCATAAAATGCGTCGTCGAGATTTGACGCGCAACAACACAAAAAAATATATTTCTAAAAAGCTGCGAAAAATAACTAAACAGACAGAAACGCGTCGTTTGTTCCCGACTCGTATCAACACAGAAAGCCCTCCCCACGAAAATTTTCTAAGTATGAACAACTGGGCTGAATCGCGGCGTCTGGGGTTGGCGTGATTCAACTCAGAAACCCTCCCAACGAAATCTCACCCCAAGGGGGTGGATTAGCATGCAATTAGGGTTTAGATTGAGGGGGATGGGGGGTCCAAACACCAAAACTTTCAAATAGCAAAAGATGGTAAGATGGCAAGGACTATAGAAATATTTTTTTTTATTATTTTTACTCAAACCCTATTAAACTATTTTTAGCATGCTAATGGAAAGGACTAAAAAGAAGCTTAAACAAACAAGTAGGAAACGACTAAACTAACTAAAAACAGTGCCACACGAGGCTAAACAAAGCGGTACCGGGCTAAAAGAAGAGACGTCCCATCGCGATCGCCAAGTTGTAGATGCGGTTATTTTCCCGTCCCGAGGAGGACGGAAAAACGATCGTCTCCACACGGATAATAAAATGGACGGAAAGGTAAAGGAAAGCCGCGATCGCCAGACACTTTTACTAAAAAGTACCAAAAGTAGGCACGGGTTTAAAAGGGGATGTGTACCTTCTTGGACTCGTGGAAAGTAGCGGGATGTGTGTGCGGTGGGTCCTTCCTCCTCCTTCCACCGGCCGGCCGGCGAAGGAGATTTAGCCCGAGATACCTGAAGAGGACAGAAATGGAAACAGATTAGACGGACGTGTAGTAAATGAAAAGGAGAACGGAAGACAGCGGACAAGACATGAAACGCTGCGGACGCACCTTCTAACTACGGAAATAAAAACCCCTAATTAGACAGGGAGGGAAACATGCACGTGTGTGCGTGTGTGTTGTCTGGTGACCCGGACAGGGGGAGAGAGAGGCCGCGCGGGCTCGGAAACAGCGTGGGGGATGGCGACGCCTCGTCGTGTAGTGGATGGCGTGGATCGTCCTCCGGTTTCGGAACGACAGCTTATGGACGGCAGGATCGCCCCACTGGAACCTCCGGTGGACGTGGAACGGGACGGCAACGACGCGTTGGACGGGCAGGGCTTCGCCGCTCTGGGGGGTGTAGTCTCTCTCTCCTCACTGCTGCGCAGGGGGCTTGTATATATAGACTCACTGTTTTAAATCGCGTCCAATCCATCTGACATTTTTCAAGTAAAATTGCGGCCAAAGGAAGCGCCGCGATTAATAAGGTCGGCCAGATGTCCCATCAACTTGCCAAAATATGATGATTACGGCGCGCAGCGATCTTAAGAATCGCGTCGACCATAGTCGTCGCATTTTGGAAGGTCAAATCGATTTGACAACCATGACCTCATTTGCGTCCATAAAACGCGTCCATCATACTGGTGGCAATTAACAACCGCCTGAACATTTGTAACGCTGTAACTGGCGGTTCTTAATCGCGGCGTACGGTCGGGGCGCGGTTCAGGTCTGACACCGTACTGACAGCCTTCTGATGCCTGGCAGGGGCATGGTGCTCGCAGGGCGGTTAAGAATCGCGTCGTACAACCACGACGCGTTTCAGAACCTGCCACAGATGTCAGACCGTACCCGCTCTGGCACGACCTGAATTTGTTGACTTTTGAAGCGCGGCGGCCGTCATGGGCGCCCTTTAACGTTGGTTAAGCGTTGCGTCCTGTAAGGCTGTAGTAGAATTGCGTCACCTCAGGCGTCGCGCTTATGACATTTAATAAGCATCCGCCGGTCTGGTCGCGATTTCAAACAGTGTTAATTCTTTTTGGGTTTTTCTAGACTCTTTTGTAGACTTATCTAAAAGGTCCTAAAAAAGCTTTTAAAAGACAAAAAATTATGAAAAGTCTCAAAGTAAAACAGAAAATTCAGAAAAATCACTTAAAAAATAATTGAAGACAATCACATTGAAGCGTTACAGTGCAACTCGAGATTTTATCCAATTTAGATAAAATTGGCGTGTCTACACCCAACTTTCCCCTCCTCACTCACCATTTATTTAAGCATAGATTAACATGAGTTAAAATTAAGTCTTGCAAATAAATGTCAACTTTGTCGTTCTTTTACAATTGTTTAAAATAATATACATTAAGTAGTAGATCTAAAAAAACACATTTGCAAATGTAATAAACTTTTGGCTTTTCAACAATAGTCCACTACACCTATGACCCAATCTTCCATCTCTCCTCCTCTCTCTCTCTTCCCACCTCTCCCTCCTCTCTTTCTCTTTCTACGCGTGTGGGAGAAGAAACCCTCCGTGTGTCCCCTCTCTCTCTCTCTCTCTGCACCGATTAGGGATTCGACAAGTTAATAACAATGACATTTTTGTGGTATTTGAAATATTTCAGGACATTTGTGACAATATTTTAGCGTCAATAACATATTTGTCAAAGTTATATAAAAATAATTTCTATAAATAAATTCATATGAGCAGCTCCTCATCCAAAATTCAAAAATCTCAAACGGGTAACATATATGTGGCATATATACAGCTTTGAGAACCAAGTTTTTTATTTTTATTTTTTTAAAAGGTTCTGAGAGAGCCATAAGATGCCCAATTACCTTAACTTTGAGCTACCAACGGAACTATACATTTGTGTAATCTTATATGAAAAATAAAATGGAAATTTAAAAGAGAAACCAGTGGGATGGAACTTTACCGTCAAATCTGCTGTCAAATCCTTTCCTTCCACCCCCCAATTTTTTTAAAATTTTCCTCCGATTATTCAGATTCCACCTGGGACGGGAATCCCGAAGCCTCCGTCAATTACGGGCCGGGCAGCCGCGGGAGCCCAAGAATTTAGTCAAAAAGCCGAGTCAAACGCGAGAAGATTCTTCTCCTTCGCGTGGTCCAGCGGGAGTGCGAACCCGCGCCTTCTCACTTTTCCCTCACCTATACGGCTATACCAATTGAGCACAACTTTGTAGTTTGGTACCCACCTCATCGACCAAAGATCCGGCGGATTTGATTGGTTAAACGTGGGACCGCATCAGATATGGACCCCACCATCCAACCAATCACTTGATTGATCGAGCAAAATCACAAATGGAATTTTTTGTTCGGGGTTCATCGGCCGGTATTAATTATTTTTCATACAACTTTACTTAGTAAATATATATATATATATGATTTTTTTTACATAAATGTTTTTATAAATATGAATTATATCAAATATATATTTTGATTTGAATATGTTATAAAAAATATCATTCAAATATCTATATAAACTACGGTTATATATCTCTGGCGTCACTCCCGTAAATTTGACTCCAGTTACTGTTAAAGTGGTGAATTACTTACTTATTCCCAATAAATAAAATAACAAAGGGATGGATCTCTTATTTGAGTATATTATCCAAAATATTCATTAATTATTTGTATAGTTGTGGTTATATTCCTACCATCACTCTTCTCTGACGATAGAA
The DNA here is from genome assembly GCA_014218235.1 of Colocasia esculenta. Classification (NCBI taxonomy): domain Eukaryota; kingdom Viridiplantae; phylum Streptophyta; class Magnoliopsida; order Alismatales; family Araceae; genus Colocasia; species Colocasia esculenta. Next base: position 25,498,142 of record CM024753.1, on the reverse strand, counting down.
AATTGTAAGAATATAATTGCAATCTATATAAATATTTAGAAGATATTTTTGATAATATACTCAAATAAGAGGTGTATTTGACATAACTCATATTTATAATAACATTTGACCATTGTCTGACACCGCCTACTACTCTCTCTATATGTTAATTCGCGTGGCATGTAATATGACGTCATGTAAATTAGCATATGAGTTGCCACCTAAAATTTATTGCACTTGCATCAAGTGCACAAAGTCTTTTTCAAAAGTTGGACAACTTGTTGAGGGAAAATTTTAACAAGTGTAAAATTTAGTTAGACATTTTATTTGAAAAGTGAAATATCATAATGGTCTTCCTCACTTCTGTCACAATAAATGATCACTCGCAAGATATTTTATACCGAGATATATATAAATGTAAATTTAAGATTACATTGTCCCAATATGATTTTATCAAGGTATAGATACAAGAACCCAACCGTTTACTATTAAAATTTGAAAATATATAGCTGTACTGTGAAGAGAGAGAGAGAGAGAGAGAGAGAGAGAGAGAGGCGTTATCCGTAATGGGGTAAGTTTGTCATTTTATTTTCTCTTGGAAGGAATATTTATATTGTTGAAACAAATTTAATAAGAGAGAGAGTGTTGTGTCTTCAATAGTTATGATAACAGGAGCCTCCTTTTATTCAGGAAGATTGCGTAAGTTATTTGAAATTGAATATATTATAGAAACTTATTCGTAAAAATCTTTTTTTTTTGTAACAAGGAAATCCTGTCCCGTGTAATTTTGTGGGTTTAGGGATTGATGTTCGTGAACTCTCCAAAATCAGGACTTGACAACTCCTACTTTCAGTGTACCTATATTGCTCTTACCCCACTTGACCGAAAAAATTCCAATCTACACACCTCGAAAATTACATATAAATCAAGTAAGCTCCCCCAGAAATCAAACTCGGGACCTCCTATTTTTAAATAAGAGTTCTAACAAATCGACCCAATCAGAGTCCTCTATTCTTAAAAATCTCTATTATTGTTGCAAAGGACCACATGCCCATGAAAAGAAAATGAGATTGCATAGTCCCTTTATCATCATTAACTAAATTTCTTCTTTAAAATTAGGGGTGTAAACGAGCCGAGTCGAGTCGAGTAGTATGCTGCTCAAGCTCTGTTCGTTAACTTTTAATCGAGTTCGAGCCGAGCTCGAGTTATATCGAGTATTGAAAATACCTGTTCAAACTCGGCTCGTTTAAATACTCTCGAGTTCGAGCCCTTACCGAGTATCTTAACGAGCTTAATTGAATTTGCGAGTTTGTATATATAAGTAAGTCTAATCCAATCTATAAGTAAAAAATTGATCGTTCATAAGACCTAAATTTATCTTATTTCAAGTTCATATCTCAATAGTTTTGATAAGTTACTTAATTTAACTATTTTAATATAATATTGAAATATATTCATAATTTGTCATAAGCAATATGAGATTAATAGATAGACACCACAAAGGAGGGGGTTGGTGCGCGACAAGGTAGGAGTGCTGCAACTCCCATTCGCATACCGCCCAGAGCCCCCTTTCTGCACCGTCGATGATGGTACTGCGGCCGTCGAGAGCACCGTCTGCCACTGACAGATGGTCCACTGTGGTCGCGGAGATGCCAGTGACCGACAACACACCCCTTGGCCCCACCGAGAGGCTCACCTACTACGTAGGTCATTCTTGGGAGGAAGAAGATGCTTGATATGCTGGGGAGACCTTGCAACACTAAATTTTGTGTTCATGCCCTTATTTACATGATTTGTGTATATACCCTCATTTGTATAATTTGTGTATATTCACTATGGATTTGGTCTATGACATTTAAGCCCTCATAATATTGTATATTGTAATAATAACTGTATAAAAACAAATAAATAGTTTTCTATAAATATATACTTATTATATTTAAAAAATATTTAAATGAAGTGTTAGCAAGTACTTAGATAAGTTCTTAACGAGTATTTAATCGAGCTCTTAAACGAGCTGTTCATGAGTATAATCGAGCCAAGCTCACATGTGTTCAGACTCAGCTCGTTTATGAATCGAGCTTTTTTATTTGTTCAAGCTTGACTCGTTAATTAAATAAACGAGTTGGACCGAACTTTTATCGAGTCGAGTTTCAAACTACTCGTCGAACGTATCGGCTCGTTTACACCCCTACTTAAAATGTAGATATTCTAAAACTTTTTTAAGCCTCCCTAACATAACATACATTTATTCTAAGTTGAAGCCTACGACACTTGCGAGGGAAGACAAGAACTGCGAGATGTTGTAGCTTAATTACTGACGCGAGTCTCTTTTCTCTCCGGATCGAATTTTTGGTGCCCCAAAATGAGAATAAAAAATTGATCAATTCAGATCGATAAATCTTACCCCGGATCCGAATGGAACGAGATATTTTGGGTTAAAGTATGTGACATGGACCCGATTTGAATTTCAGATACGGATCAAAATTTTCGGATCTCCAACATCCATTGACTTCCCTAGCCAAAATTATACTTCTCTCAATGTGAGACGTTAGGGTTTTTAAGCCAGTAGTCAAAACTCTCACCATGTAAGAGATCATATAGAGCTGAAAACATAAAAGAGATTTCCCTACCCGGTTACTTTTTGCATATATGAGCAAAAATGATACTACAGTATATTAAAATAAATACAGATTAAATTAATCTAAAAAAACCCATAAATTTGTGACCATCATGAAATAAATAGGTCGGCTTGCACGCCACCTTCTCATGTCTGTTGTTTGGATTGGAAACCCACCACATGATTCCCCCCACAAACCCCACAATCATGGCCTTGTAATATTTGTGTCCCTCCACAAGCAAAAGAAGACTCGTGAAACTATGATGCTTCTCTCATCATTACCCTCCCATACGTGGATGGGTGCATAGAATGTTGACCCCAATTGAACTAACTACTCAAATTGGAGGATAATTTTGATTTGGATAGTTATATATATATTTTTTAATTTTTAAGATGTTAATGTTGATGTTGAGAGAGGTCCATGGGAGAAGTATCAAGGATGGCAAGAAAAGAAGAATGATAATTGATGTTGGGCGTTACCAGCCGACCTGACGACATATATATCGACCCTGGCCCTCCTCGGACCGCCGACGACCCAACTCCTCGGTCAGCTTATCTGGACCTTTCCTCACGAGAGGGACTTGGGTATGTTGGCTGTCTTACCCGTCATGGGTATCAAGATCCGAAAGTTTCGGCTATGCAAACGCCGATAACTGCGCATGCTTATGAAGGAAACTCTCGCTTGTGGCAAGTTCGGGATTAGGGTCATTAACGTCGGCGACAGCTGGCCTGCGGAATCCGGGCCCGTTTTGGGCACGCTTGCCATACGTGATTCCGAATCGCGAGGTTAAGGGAGGAGATTACGGACATGTCCATAAGTGGCTCCCACGGGCCCCCTCACTAGCGATCCCCTGTAAAAGAAAAAGGTAATCCATCTTAGAGAGGTAGTGATTCTTTAGACTTGAGAAGCTCTCTACTCTGGTGAATCTAGTCTAACTCGATCGTCGGAGTGTTTACCCACCGAGGCCTCTCGGTGGTCTTTGCAGGTTGGCACTCATCGGCAGGACGTCAGCGCAACATCATCCATCCCCTGGGTCAACTTCCGTTTGGCATAAGCCGAACCTGCTTGCTCTAGCATCAACAATAATCTTAAAGAGTAGAGGAAGAGTAGGGGATGCTATTTTTGGGCTCGGATTCCAAAGTTGTGTCATTCTAAAGGTAGATTTGGACTTGTATCGAATTTGGAATCATAGAATGTTCTTTTAACAAGATAGTGCTAGAATTAACAAAAATATAACCAAAACCCATCTATCTATATCGTGGATATCAATATTAGAATCGATACGGATAAAAAGTGCATGACAAGGTTGTAAGGTATTGATCTTGTTTGGAGATATACGGCCCTCAAACATAGTTGAATTGGGGCAAGGAGATATAGAGAAAGAGAGATCGTGGGTTGGGAGGGGTGGGAGAAGGTGCATCGGAGGGGGTTTTTCGGCGAGGGCACTATAGGGTGTTCAATGAGGGGTGGTGTGTTAGCGTTGTCTGATCGATAGGAGAGTGCGCGCGGGGTTTTGCAAGCAAGGTAGGGATTTGACGGAAGGAGGGAGAGATTCTTTTGAGATGTGATGCATGGGGGGCAGATGTCCGATGGGAGAGGGGGAGGGGGAGAGATTCTTCTTCCTAACCACATTTGCAGGGAGTCGAAGGGGGTGCCATGCAGAGCTACGAGAAGTAGGGTCTAATGGGAGGGAAGGCTGAGTCTCTAGCAAGAGTTTGTAGGGGGACCAATGGGGGATTGTGTAGGGCGCTCGTGTGCTGGGGACAAGGGTGATGTGCAGGGCGTGGGTGGGCAGACTGTCGAACTAGTACGACATTGTTATTGTACCACATCATATCCAGTTAAACACGATTCTCCAATTTAGTGAACCTTGATGATGCAACCAAACATCCAATATCTAATTAGTTCTTAAGTTCATAATAATACCTTACCAATTGCTGCATGTTTCTCATAATTTGTACCTTGGAAGTGGTTTAGTAGTTAAGTCCCTATCATACATCTTAAATAATGACCTAAATTTAAATATCTATTCCAATATACCTACCCAAACTCAAAAGAGAGCTTTAAGCTGACAACTAGTTTGGCTGACCATAAAAAACACAACATGGCTGACCATAATTAGTATTATTTTGACTGGTCCACATGTGAATATAATCACATAAAACTATATCAGTCATCTTATTCATTGTTGAACATTTAAATATGAATATATAGTACACAGAGGCGACTCAATCGTTAAAATTCTTCAACCCTAGGCTCAAATTTCGACCTCGGCATTATCTACAATTTTTTTTATATGCAACAAAGTATATTCCTCTAACTTCTGATTGATCAATCTATATACCCTTTCATGCCTATTCTGCCTCACCCAACACAATTATTTGAAAATTTTAAGAAATGTTTGGAAGACCCTCCATTTAAGTGGTAGGGGTCGGGGAAAGAAGGTCCCTAGAGACAACTAAATAAATCGCATTTAACTAATAAGATCACATGTAGCAAAATTTCTTACAACTCCAAACATATATCTTAGGACAATTTCTTACGACTCCAAGCTAAAAAAATAAATATAAGAGTTTGAAGAGTTCACAGTACAACAAATCCACATCAGTAATAAGCTACTAAATTTTCTCTACTACTCCACACAGCAGCGAAGGAACCAACGGTGCCGGAAACCGGGGAGGCCCCAGGAAAAAGACGCCATTTTTACTTCGTCTCTGCGAAAGGTCAAGCAGGGGTGAAGGCCGGAGGCGGCGGGGTGGCGGCGGCGGAGACGCAGCTGCTCCGGGAGGACGGGTCGAAGAGGGCGGCACAGATGTCGGAAAAGGCGCGGACGATGGCGGCGTGGTGGCGGCGGGAGTTGAGGGAGAGGAGGCACTGGAGGAGCTCCTCCAGATCCCCCTCCTCGTACATCCCCTTCTCCACCACCATCTCCACCATCGACCGCCGGAAGTCCAGATACGGGTCCTCCGACCGTTTCACCACCGCGAAGCTCTCCGCCACCTTGCCCTCCGCGGCCCCCACGCAGGGTGGCCCCATCTGCAGAAACCTCCGCAGCAGTGACGAGGCCGACGACGACCTCCTCCCTTCGGCCGCCGCTAGGTAAGGCTGGTGACCGGGGGACTCGCGGATCGTCCTCAGACTGGGGTTGAACTCTGACGCGGCTGAGGAGGAGTAGCCAGCGGAGAGGCTCCGCGCCTCCATCTCCTCGTAGTCGTAGTCCTCCTCGTACTCCTCGTCCTCCTCCTCCTCGTCCTCCTCCTCGCTGGTGAACCAGCGGGTGTCAGCGGAGGACGTGGTGCTGGCGCGCCCGGCCCCGCCCGGGGGCCTCGACCTGGCCTTCCGCATCATTGTCTTCTTATTCGCCGACCTCCGCGGGCGCCTCTGCAGCCTCAGCGGCGGGAAGAGCTCTCCCCCGCCGTCGTCGGTGTCGATCTTACGGCGTGGCGAGGGGTCCACCCGGGCGACGACGTGCCACTGGGCGTCCCCTTCCCAGAGGTACCCCGGCGGTGGCTCAAGCCGGCTGACCGCCGGGAGGATGACGGGGCAGGCGGGGGCGGCGGTGGCGTCGTCCTTGCAGCGGCAGGAGTGGAAGGAAGGGATTACCCGCGAAATACGGAGGCGGAAGCGCTTCGACATGGCTGTGGCGCCAATCCCGACGTGGACGTCCCGCAGATTCCTCTGTTCTCTGCTCCGGACTGGGTTCTCCTGCAGGAGGAGGAGGAGAAGGAGGAAGACTACCGGTGGCGATGGCGGGTGATGGGTGACGACGGCAGCGGAAGAATGCAGGCTTGCCGGAGAAAGCAGAACAGAAGAAGTTGTCGTCTTCTGCGTCTGGAGAAAGAAGACGCAAGCGTGTCTTTATGGTCAATGCTTCTCATCTTTTTGGGATATACCCCCCTCGTATATATATTTGTACAATTAACCTTATATTTACTATATTTGCATACACGCTCTTCAAATCAGATGAAGAAGAATTTTGAGATGACATTTTAAAATTTTTTTTTACATAAAACTTGATACGGGAATTTTCCGGTAGGTCGATTTTAATCCCGACGATGGCCGACCTCATTAAAGACAGATCGACAACCATTGCAGGTAGAACATTAGTCAATCGACGTTCATGGTCGGATAGTGTGACCTTTTTGCTCTTTGGGCCATCTCCCGCTGTTCGGTCGAGGATGATCTCGAAGGTCGGCCGTAGCCGACCTTGTGCCAGACGTGTTTGCACTTCCCCCACAACGATTCTCTGACGATTCAGATTGAAAATATCATCAACTCTACTTCTCGGGCCGACTTCTTAAGATCGGCCACAAATTCTTCCTCAGAAGATGTCGACGTTGAGGCGCACTCGAAGTGATCCCCGGAGCGTTGGTCACGTGACGAACGAGGTGAATAAAGTAATGTCCGAAGATCACGGGATTGATAACCGAGGCAGTTAAGACCACGATCGCCATGATCTGGCAGTACGTGGGCGAGTCCAATCCGACGATAATCACGGAAACCCCCAGCGAGATTAGCGGGATCGTCCAACTCATACATAGATATCCTAGAACTATATAAGAGGCAGACCTACACAGGCGCAAGTACGCTGTTCCACCACCCTAGACTATGTCATTCTGCTCGGCTAGCTGACTAGAGCGTTGGAGTGTCTCCCCGTCGAGACTTCTCGACGGATTTTGCATATCAGGACGGGAGCTCGGAGCAAGCGTCATGTCGGCCAAGCGCGTCTTACAGAGGTTCCTCGGCTTGGTCGTCTCGCTCATCATTCGGCGAGAAACGCCTCAACGATCACCTCTGCGTGAGCCGACCTATGTTACGCTTACCGCACAGAACTCATTCATCACAAAATATGTATTCATTATTAAAATACTATTAAAAATGATTAGTAATAAGAAATATTGCGAATGTGTCATTGTAATTATTTCTGTTAAAAAATTGATTATTCGATTCGAGTTTGTTAAGCGCATGATTTGTTATATAAGATCAACGCTTACTCTCTCTCGGTCATTATTCGGCCTTAATATAATATTATTTATTTTTAGAATAAAAAATAAATTTATGAGATCGAATCAAGATTAAATGAATCATCATATTAAACAAAACTTAATTCGACCTGATTAAACGTAATTTTTAACAAAATCAATATCCCTATTTTTACATCTCTCTATCTCGTCTCTCCTTATGATGCTACCGTCGAAGCCGCCGCCGTCGCCGCTGAGACGTGACCTTCTTACACCCCCTGTTGTCGCCACTGCATCACGGGCGGTGTCTCCCACCACCATCGAAGCTGCCGTCGCCCCCCGGGAGTGCACCGTCAAACCACCGAGAGAGGGTTCCACCTCTCTCTCTCTCTCCAGTCGCCACATTATAGTGATCTCCGGCATATGTGCCGCCACAGAGTCACGTCTTTGGGTAGTCATGGTGCTGTAAAAGGTGTGTGGATATGAAATCGATGAAGGGATGGCTAGATGGTAAAAGGAAGAAGACGTGGCCACAGATCAAGATGGTTTAGGAGCCGAACCAGATGATCTTTCCCACTGTAGAAGACGAGAGAAAATTATAGTTGTGCAGGTCATGATCACCTTCTTCTTCTCTTCTCATCAGTTCGTTAATTAAGAGGTCAAAGAAAACCAAAGGAAGCAACACATGCAGACGCCGCCGCCATCCTGCTCCATGTACTCTTAATTATGACCGCCAACGCCTCTCCCGATTAGGTCGCCCCAAGCAGCTGCCACCCCAACCGTCGTCAAATGTACAAGTCCATGTCGGCACAGCCGCACAGGACACCGGAAAGAGGGGGCCTTGCTTCGGGAATCCTGGTTGCCGACGGTCTCCTTGGTTAGAGGTTCCGGAAGAAGAAGAAGAAGAATGGCATTCGTGGATGCTCTGGCGGAGGAGCTGAAAACCGGGGAAGAAGGCAAGAGGTGATCGCTGGCTGCAATCGGCCGGAGAAGTCGGCGACCTGACGCACTCCCTTCCCACCAAGAGCCCGACTTGCCGTTCTACTAGCACTGCTGGGTCACATGTTAGACTGGTCAGCCGTCTGATTAGAACGGTTTTGCCTGTTAGATCAATCAGACGATCCAATTAGATGGCCGGCCGTTCTAGCTAGATCGATTGTGTCCGTTCTAGCTTAGATCGATTGTGTCGCATGGTTGATAGGATGAGTATCTCTAGATAGTATCTTTTATCTAGAGATAAAACTCCTCCACATATTCATTGATACGGTAAGTCTTGAGGTGCTCGGCTTAGCCACACCTCGTCTGTCAGGCAAACCCCCATCAACCAAGAAAGCCGAGCTAAGTCTGGTGATACTCCGACCTAAACTGTCGTCCGACCTATATCTCCCCTCCTCGATAACAATGTATTTCTCAGACCTTCCAAAAATGATTCGTTATACAGGGCAAGGGATCCATCAAGGCAAGAGACCCGGAGATCACGATCACGGCCACATGTGGCCAGGGTCAGTCCAACTAACCTTATGACCTCGGCCTCAGGAATCAAGGACACGCTTGTAGCAGAATTTTTCTAATTGCTCTCAATAATCTCGTTCAATCAACACCTATAAAGAGAAGCGGAGATCATCTGCCCAAAAATACACAACTTCTAGCACAAGAATTCTTTCTCCAACCCCTCCCGAGCTAACTTGATCGTCGGAGTCTCTAACCACCGAAGAGCCTCGTGGTCTTGTAAGTCAAGAGCTCGGCAACACCACCCTCGTCATCAAGCCATCTTCCCTTGGGTGCGTTCGGCTTGAGCCGACCCCTTGCTCCAACAACAACATTATGAAGGAGAGATTAATTAGGGGTACTCTGGATAACTCAAGTTATCTTGAGTAGTTTTGCCCCACCTCAAGATGTGGGGCGAGGTGGGTAAATTTTTTTTGATTTTTTTTAAAAATTATCATTAACTTTAAATATTATTTTATTATATTCTTAAAAACTATCTCATTTTTTATTTTTTTTTGAAGAAGATAAGTTGAGTCAAAAATTTTAGTTGACTAAAAAAATAAAAGTGAAATAATCTACCATTGGTTATGAGATAAGATAAAAATAGATATCAAAATATGATAAATTACTTTTTAGATTAGAAGACTCTTAATTAAACTATCTATAAGTAGTTTAATTTTGTGTCAAAGTAGCCATTTAAATTGGCCAATCGTCTGACTAGAACAGTTGGTTGTCCGCTAAACCAGCTACACAATCTAGTTCAATAATTGGTCATTCAAACTAGAACGGTTAGATCGCGTGTTAGATGGTCAGCCGTTTGATTAGAACAAGTAGATGGCCCGCTAGACTAATTAGAAGGTCTGATTAGATGGTTGACTGTTCTATCTAGAACTACTGGATCGCGTATTAGACTGCCCAATCGTCTAACTAGAACGGGCTAGTCGCCCTCCTCCCCCACTTTTTCAGGATGCTTTGAAATTTGAACCAAGGGCGAAATAGATGTTTTATTACATGAGTTAGTATAATCCATGATTTGGTTAAAATAAATAGACGTGGTATAATATCATATAAGGCGGGAAATGACATATTTCGTAAATGTTTATTATTTACCAATAATAATTTTAATAATATTTTAATGACAATGATATATTTATCATTTTTCATATAAACAAAATTTCTTTGAATTTCTTTTTCACCCCTTTAGTCTCCCCATTCTGCTGTTCGATTTTCTTAATGTTGAACTTTTTTTTTATCTAGAGGTATCAAATTTAAGTTTGTATTTAACATAATCTAACGAAAATGAATCAAATGACAAACTATATATCCATAGCACCATAAGATTACTCATATGAGTAATTGTGATTTCTTTCCTTTTACCAAGATATTTACAACTTACAAGTCCTCAATTAGATTCCAAGTGTTCTCAAACATTCCTGTTTTTTAACAAAAACATTGCAAGATTTGGTTGTGATCTCGTCCTAATTTTGAGGGACAAATATTAATGTCTGGTTGCCAGGCTAACTTGCCCGACCGCAAAGAGGACGGAGTTGCACTCTCTAGGGTTGTGGGCCACACCTGAGTCTTTGTCCGAGTATCAAGGTGGACTCAACTTTGAGAAGCACATCACTTCATGGTTGGGGACACATTCTGGCAATGAGAAGCCCGACGGAGAAAACAACCTAACTTTTAAGAGAAATGCTGGTTACTCGGGCGCCGGGTAACCCAGCTGAGCTGGATCGGCCGCGCGGCCGACCTGATTGGTCGGCCGTTGGCCAGCTACTCGGCGTCCGAGTAGCTAACACTTCTCAACTTTTAAACTAATAGAACGACGAGATAGAGCGGCTGACCTTCTAAGACGAACTCCAAAATGACCTCATTCTCCGATTGGTCCAAACCCAAGTAAAATTTTCAAAACGCCCTCCCAACATTTTCCTTTTTCTAATTCATCATTGATGAGGGGTCCAGACCAATCAAGAGATGATGTCACCTTGAAGAAAGTCACCTTAGGTCACTCGACAAGCTAAATAAGGATGAAGAGGGTGTGAGAGAGGGACAAGAGAGTAATTATTGTGCGATGCAGAAAGGTGCATCTTTTGCATGCTTAGGCTGCAACTCAGGTTAGGTTGTCCAACATCCCCTAACATATAGCAAGTGTAGGAAAAGAATTTTTGATAACCTTAATAGATATAAATAGCAGTGCAAGTTAACTTTTCTCCAAGCATGGATAGAAGAAAAAGAATCTAGATAATGGGAGAATGATAAGAGATGGTTTTGGTATAAACATCAGATCATCCAGGTGGGAGCTAGAACACCATGAAAATTAATAACTGATTGCCCCAAAAAAAGTTAAATAACTGTAATAATTACAATTATAAGTCCCAGTTACATGCAGAACTAGTAGCTGGTTTACATATCCATGAGACTGCTCAAGTCCAGTGCAGCCAGGCCCTAGACTAATGTAAGAATATGAACGTCAACCAATCTGACCAATGATTTCTCTTGCATACAGAGTAATAGTTATCATGTAGGGTGCCAGGGTTCTAACACGAGAATACTTGCTACCCGTAAAATCCCTAGAAACATTTTCTCTTCGAACAAAGTGTACACTTAGAGTCTATTTGGTTGTATATAAAATAATTTTAGAGGGAATAATTTTTCACGGAAAAATTTTTACGTGAAAATGAAAACGTAATTATCTATTTGGTTGTTAGGAAAATATAAAATTGTATGGAGGAGTATGAGATCTTATGATCTACTCAAATGAGAGAGAGTCATATACTCCTTGTGTATTAACACTATTCATCAAATTTTTTATTTTTTTTTATTTTTAATATTTTTAAAAAAAAAAAAAATTAGATAACTAATTAAAAATAAGTAACTTTGACAAACATAATTTAAAGTAAGAGAAATAAAATAAAAACACAATTTGAATGAATAGTATTCTACAGATATTTTAATAAAAAATAAAAAATAATTAACTAATGAAAAATAATTAAATTTGACAAATATTATTTAAATGAGTGGAACAAAAATAAAAGTTCATCTTGAATCAATAGTGCATTTATGTTCTTGGGCAAATGGCGCAGCGGCATCAACAAACCAAATCGGAAAATTAATGGCATCCGTGCTTTTTGCGCGGATGCCAAAATCCGGTTAATTTAGGATTTATTTTTTCAGATTTTACTTTTACATGATAACAAATGAGGGAAAAAATAAAATTTTCCTGTAAAATCTTTTCTGGTGAGAAGTTTTACATGGAAACAAACGAATCCTAAGGATTTGAACATCTCCATGGCCTTCAAGAATCTAAAGACAAAACGTAGATAAGCAAAATTGTTGTCTAGAAGCTTTTTTCAGAAATGAAACAGTGGCAAAGAAAAATTGTCTGCACAACCTACCAGTGCGATATCATAAATTCTGCACAGTCGACACCTCAATTGACAGCAAAGAATGGGCTAAGATAACCATCCATGGCAGAGCAACTCAGAGAAAGTATGGTTCCTTCCAAGTCTGCGACGTTCACTTCAAGTAGATAGACTAATGATCCTTGAGATGAACAAGGTGGAATCTGAGTAACAACATAATTCTCTCAAAAGCCAGGTAAAAGGCAGTTGCAACAATTTAAAGCCTCAATCGTGGATAGACACTGATTATAATCGATGAATGGGTCTGGAACATAAAACATATTCTGAAATCTAACATGCAAGAAGGAATCTCCCAGAGAGCAATCCACATTACATATGCATCGCCTTCCTATATGCACACTTAGGTGTGCAGAAAGTATTACTCTTCTTATAGAGGGCTTCAGATAGCATGGGAGAATCTTGGAGGAAACCCAAGATAGGGAAAGAGACCTTGAAGCATAAGACATATATAAAAACAGTTTGGGGGTAAAACAAGAAAAGAATAAAAGATACAATGAGCCCATGCAAAAAGCAAGAACAGTACAGATGGTCACGAGGAGAAAGAGAAAATTCTTTTACTCATCCATGACCATGGTAAGCAATCTCGCGAGAATACCGGTCTCCCGAGAAACTAGAAGGCCGAGATGAGTCAGGTAGGGTTGTCAGGATCTCTTCAGGCAGGGTTGTCAAGATCCTCTTATTTACTTGAATATTATTTAAGTAAATGTTAGTATTTATAATTTCAATTACTTAAGATATTACATGTAAATAAGAAAATATCTTCCATTTGAATCCAATAAAAGTATCAAAAAAATCATATCTCTTACTAATAAAAAGTCAACTCTTTCGTCGAAGAAGAAAATCGTGATTTTGATGATTTTAGCGAAATGCTAACTTTCTAATCTCTCATAATTTAGTCTATCTAAAAATTTGATAATTCAAATAAACCACATGGAACACTAAAAATCTAAAGTCCGGTAAAAAAAGTCAAACGTACATGTGACTTCTTCAAGAGAGTCACTCTCATACTGACAACACTTAGTCTGCTTGAGATCTCTCAAGATTTGATCAAACCTAAACTATCATCACCCAAACTCATGAGAATTCACTTTCTAGTTTCTTTATTTATTCATTTGTGTTATATTAAATATATATACAATAATCCTATGCGAATCGGACCGATTCCATACGATTGGATCGAATCAAAGCGAACCTGATTCGGTCTGAATTGCCGCTCCAGCAAACCATGATGTGAACCTATGTCATCCATAGTTGAGACTTGAGAATGTATGCAATTATCTATATTTCTTAAGAAATTATCTATGTGAACCTATGTAGTCCCACACTTTTATGTTATCATGATCTCCCGAGATCTCTACGAGATCTCTTCTCTTTGACCATCCCGAGACGAAGCCGAGATCCGATATGGCAAACTTTGTCCATGACAGACCCAAAAGGATAACCAGTGCAGGATTCGGTATTAGAAGATAGTTTGGTTCTTCTGAGAAGAAAATTTGCGCATCTGATAGTTTGATTGATCTCAAAAGTACACTTGAATACACAATAGTCTGATTTCCTCAAAAGAAGACTTGCAGTCCTGCACATATAGTAGTTTGATCCTTCTCAAAAGAGCATCCACACATTTGTTCAAATCAAGTTAACCTTATGGAGTTCACAACTAGTTCTCACAGAAACACATCCACCAAAGTCATGTATCTGAGATAAATATCATCTTCAGAGCTTTGTCTCATCAATTCTCATTTCTACATATGAATGGGCATGAGTGGAGCAAACTTCTAACTTTATTTCTTGCCTACAAATAAATAAGATGAATCAGCAACGCAGCATAACACAGACATGAGCAGCATTCCAGTAGCTTGAGAAGCTTTCAATGTAGCTACAAACTACCAGAGCCAGAAAGCTGAAGCCATTTGTTACATGTTAGATGGGAATAATCTTGGCCATTTTGGAGCATGAAGATGGTTGTCTTCAATGCAACTTTTTCTCAGTAATGCAAGACGCGATGGAAAAGTTGTCCTTGGGGCCCCAATCTATTGGTTCTCTAAAGATGACTTTGTGTTCGTCCTTCTGAACTCCTGGCCGGTCTTTTCAATATTACTCTGCAGAAAACAGATAACAAGGAAACCATTAGCCATCTTACGGGACATAGAATCTCTTTAGATTAGATATGGGAAAAAAGAAAAAAAATATTATATGGCTTATCAAGTGGGAGGATAAAACTGCACAAGCATGTTTTCATGCTCCCAGTTTGATTGATGGCTGGAAACTGGATGGAGTTCATTGAAATATCAAATGATGATATATTATCATAACGATGTTACGATAATGATGCAGGGTGGTTGAGCCAGGTTAGTAGTTTCTAATCTGAAAGCTGAGAACAATTTTCTAATCCCTCCAACAGAATTGATAGAGTTAAATTGAAAGATAAAAGGGAATTCTACCAGTATAGCATGTATGATCTCTCAAAATCCCTGTATAAAAGGCACATCAACATGGTGTCTCACAAACTAATCCCTAAAGACAGAAAAATATCATTACCTCTCATTATCAACTGTTTGTATACTTGGTTTTAGCACAAATAAGATTCAGCCTAATGAGCTTTACAGAAGTAAAATCAGATTAAGAGTAAAGCATACCTGACATGAAGAGAAAGCTAAAACAAAGAAAATAGCTATCTTTCAAGAGTAAAAACGTGATTTTTCAAAAGCTGGAATACGTTAGCCAACATTTGGCCATCGAGACTGTTGTAATAGTCTGATTAAGAAAAAAGGATTATTGAATTACCAGCAAACAGACTACTACTTCGAGGAAAAACCTAGATTCTCAACAGCATACCTGTTGGATGCAAGGCATAAACATCTTTAGATTTATCCTAAAGTCAATTTATGCTATAACCTCAGTTTGGAAAGTTAAAACAGATCTACATACCATGAACTCACTTGGGTTTATAATTAACATGTTATCCATAAACTGTTTCTTTTTTCGGTGAAAATGTTTTCCACAAACCTACTCTGAGTTGGTTTATGTAAGTAAACAGAGTTTAGCATCAACTTACTCATGTTTATGCAGAAGAGCCAAACATAGGTTAACAGGAAAACGTATATAAGGTAAATGCAAAACAACAAGACATGCTTATTACAAATGAGCATATGATAAACAAACGTTTTCACAAGTTGCATCAAACAGGTTAACACGAAACCACGAAACCCTAATTCAAGGTCTGAGCCCTTCGGGGGCACGAGGGATCAAAAGGAGACGCCTTTAACGGGCTAGAACAAGTTTGCTGCAAAAGCTCATGACCCAGATAGTCCTATCGAAGAAGAGGAAGAAGAAAGAAGACTTATTTGAAGAAGGAGAATTACCCTACCCTGGAATGCCGGCTCCGAGGGGGCTCGAGATCTGCGATCCGCATCGACATCTTGGCGATCTCGGCGACTGCAGCGTCCCGCACCACGGGGTCCTCGCTTGCCATCTCCTCGTACGCCGCCTCGAACGCCTCCTGCCAGAACCGCGGCAGCTGGACCCGGCGGCTGTGGGCGTACACGTCCCACATGCGCCTCACCACCTTCTCCCTCTCCTCCACCTCCTGTCCACACGCAACAAAACACCGAGAACAGCCCCACGTTTCTCAGGAATCAGAGCGGGTTCGGAGAGAGTGGGGGTAAGGGAGAGGGAGCGAAATAGGCCGAAGGTTGGGCAATGGGGGTGGGGGCGGACCAGGACGTCGAGGTCATCGCGGAGCGGGGCGTCGAGGACGTCGGCGAGGCGGTCGAGATCCGCGGCGGACCACTTGAGGGTGACTGTGCCGGTGAAGATGGACCAGAAGGCGAGGAGGAGGATGGCGGCCAGAACCCAGAACTTGTAGCGGCCCTTCCCGAAGAGGCCCCCGTCGGCGCCCCCGCTCCCCGGGGCCGATGATGGCAGCAGTCCCGCATCCTTCATCTCATCACAGAGAGAGAGAGAGAGAGAGAGGTGGTGGTTGTGGTTGTTTGCTGGCTGGTCAGGAGAGAAGGGGGGTGGTGCGTTTGCTGGGTTTGTGTGTTTGTTGTGTTTGTGGAGGTGGGGAGAGATTAGTGGAGGAGAGGCTCTGAAATTTCTAGTTTTCTACCCCACCTCCTCCCACTTCAAAAAAAAAAAGTGTAATAAATATGGCACATTTAATAAAGTTGTGTCATCTCATTCTTAGCTATTTAATATATTTTTATCTTTGTTTGTTTAATATTAAAGATGAGGTGACACATTTAGGTGTGTCAATTTTTCTTTTCTCTTTCTAACAATGAAGTGTGTCTATTTAGTACACACTAGAAGTGGTACTAAATATTTCTGCACTCCCAATTCCCACTTTATTATTGGTTTTTTTTTTACTTTCTCACCCCATATATCTTTCTATATTCAATCTTTAGAATTCTATAATTTAGGTATTTCATTTTGACCTGTTCTTCCGGCTTGAAAGTAGAGGCCAAAAGTTAGACTAAACAAAGACTTATTGATGATAAAAGTTAAGTTTTTTAGGGGTTAAGACTTAATAGTTGAATTATGAGAACTAAAACTGATTGTAAAATATTACATAGTGTAAGAATTTTTTTAAAAAAAATAGAAGAAGAAAAAAACGTAGGATAGGGCCAATTATCTCTTTTTAATTGAAGTTGTCAGTATTGTTTATTTGCTGTTTTGGTGATTTTGGCTTGTTGTTTGTTGCTTGTTTTATTCAAAATTGTTGGTACTATTCTGACTAGGTGATAGGCTTATCCAAGTCCAATTCACTTGGATGTCTAAAAATAGCCAGGAACTCCTCTGTCTCAGAAATGTGGGGGGGGGGGGGGGGGGAAGAAAAATGGACTTTTGTCTTTGATAATCTGTAGATTAAATAGTGAAATAAATAAATTATACATTTAATAATAAAAATTCCTTTTTAATTGTTGTTCCGTAAACGTTTGAAGTGCACACTCGAAATGATATTGGGTATTCCACTAAATAATGTGAGATTTGGAGAGTCTATAAGTAAATAATCTTTAACTATAAAGGCTCTAGATTCCGAAGAAGTATTATTGAAGGGGGTCAAAAGCAGCTCCACATGGGTCACAATACTGAGAAATATTTGTTACAAGATTAATTTTGTAATAATGATGATATAGATGACAAAGAAACACTCATCGGTGTATTATTGAATTAAGAAAGAAGCTATTTTACCAAAAAAAAAAAAAAAACTGGAGACAACCATTTCTACCCTCACTTCCCATCAGAATTCAGGAAACCATCTCCATTTCCACTAAAACTATGGGAACATTTCTTTTTTTGAATTCCACATTCAATAAAAAAATGGAGAAACAGGTCAACTAAACAGCAAATAAATCTGTCGGCAACACTAGACGACGGTGATGAAAAATATAGAATTCATGAGAAGGTAAAAATATTTTAGACCCTCAATAACATATCTTTGGCTATCAAGGTTATAATTTAAAAATAACTTTATCAGATGTGAGAAGGTAAAAATATTTTAGACCCTCAATAACATATCTTTGGTTATCAAGGTTATAATTTAAAAATAACTTTATCAGATGTGAGAAGATAAATAGAGTTATCCAAAATTTATCAACTTTTGTTGGAGGTAAAACTCAATCATGACTATCTTCCCTGATAGCCGGAAGGTACCGAGTATCAAAGCGCCATTGAGCGATAAACATAATGTACCAAGAAAAAAAAAATATGAAGGAGTAGCTTTCAAGGTTCGTCGTACCGTCGGATCGATCGTTGCTGCATTCTCCGTGGGAAGGTACGTATCGTACCGCACCGCTGAGGTACGGTAGAAAATGACTTATTTGATTGATTATTTTTAATTTCGTAACTTGGTAAATATTTAAAATGAGCAAACTTCAAAAGAAGACTCTCCATCCAAACTTAAGATAGACTCTCCATCATTTCTTATGTATGGACTCTCTTTCTAACTCGAGATTGTACTCTCTCTCTCTCTCTCTCTCTTAAGCACATCCTAGGACTCTATAGGATATGAAAAGATAACCACCACGTGAAGAGACTTATGGAGGCTCTGCTCACGAAGTCCTATTGCCCCAAAGTCAGAGGAAAAATTATTCTCAACGTTGCACCATTTTTCTCTCATATCCTCCAGAACTATCAGAGATGTCACGTCTTCTACAGCCTGAAAAAGAGCTGATATGCTCACGAGGTCTTCATGAAAGTTGTTCTACTCTTCTTCAGCTTCGTCCTCGAAGTGGAATCACCTCAATTTGTGGTATGTGTCTAAAGTTATAGCAGATTATTCTTCACATTCTCTCTCATATCATGATCTACATATACAAGATTATCATGCCTTACACATCTCAAACGAGGGTATATCTCTTCAAAGCTTCTTCATGAAGTTTGTTCCCTACGACTTCCTCTACGAGTTCCAACTATAAGATATCAAATGAAGGTATGTGGTTAAAGATACAATGAATTATCTTGACATTCTATCTCATATCGCGATTCAAACTAGCAATGATGCGACCTCTCTACAGCATGAACGAGGGTGATCAGTCTTGAGCTCTTCATTAAAGTTGTCATAATATGACTAATGTTTTCCATTAGATCAACAACAATAATCGAAAACAGAAACAAAATTGTAACGTCTTAAAATTTATAATAAAATATTAATATGACACTAAGAATTAAAAGAGACAATAATTAAGACATGATCACTTATATAAAACATAATTATCTTTAATTTTATAATAATTTTATATTATTAATATAATTCTGGTACTATCTTTGATTGTGTGTAATTCAAATAGACGACAGGTTCCAAAAATAAAGTCAAATTTGAAGTCATCATAATTACTAGAAATATATAGTGATTCTAAAAATTAAAATATCAGAAAATTATTGATGCATAAATGTTGAGATTAAGTCGACATAATGATTTTTGGGACAATTTTTACTTGACAAAAAATTAATTAAAAATTAAAATATAATACTATAATTTGTATCATCTCTTAATTAGCTTATTGTGAAATTTTATATCAATTAGACATCATTTAGACCTCAAGTGTATACAGAGTTTGTCGCAGTACGGCGAACCATCTGTGCACTTCAACGGGACGACATTTGGTTCTAAAATAAAGTCAAATTTGAAGTCATCATAATTACTAAAAAAATAGCTAATTTTAAAAGTATAAGTATTAGGGTTATTGATGAATAGATGTTGAGATTAAGTCGACCTAATAATTTGGGATATATTTTACTTGACAAAAAATTAATTTAAAAAAATTAAACAATAATTACTATAATTTGTATCATCTCTTAATTAGTTTATATTTGAAATTTTATCTCCATTAGATATCATTTAGACCTCTTAAGTGCACACAGAGTTTGTCGCGGTACGACGAACCCTCTGTGCACTTCAACGGATGATATTTGGTTCTGAAAATAAAGTCAAATCTGAAGTAATCATAATTACTAGAAAAATATACTGATTCTAAAAATATAAATATCAAGAGTCACTGATGCATAGATGTTGAGATTAACTCGACCTAATAATTTTTGGGACAATTTTTACTTGACAAAAAAATAATTTAAATTTTTAAAATAAAAATTATTATAATTTGTATCATCTCTTAATTAGTTTATGTTTAAAATTTCATCTCAATTAGACATCATTTAGATCACTTAAATGCACCGAATATAAAAGAAGTATGAAAAAAAAAAACAAAACAAAGTTAGCGGACCAGACGGACCGTACCGGTCCGTTGTGCCGCCGCGGCACACCCGGGTCACCCCCAAGGGGGACCTGACCATGCCTGGGGCTCGCCCGCGCCCAAGCACGGTACGGGTCGACCGTTGCCACCGCGGTTCGCAGCGACACGGCAAACCCCGGTAGCTTTACACATTAATCCTCCTCTACTAAGGATATTTTTGCAAAAATTCCCAACTCTATTGTTTGGAAAACTCTTCCCTCCCATCCAGATAATTCCATCCCAGACAGAAATGAGGTGAGACCACCCGTCTGACTTCACAAGTGGGTCCCACCCCACCTCACCAATATATCCCGAACAAAAGAGAACAACTTAATGCAAACCTTTGATTTGCAACAAGTGTTGCAAATCCAACGAAGATTTGTCACCTCATGTCATGAGATATTATCATAATACCTCGTGCGTGATTACCCAACCCTAAAGAGTTAGGTGGCAAACCCCCGTTGGATTTGCAACAAGAGTTTTCCTAGACAAGGACAAAAGAGAACAACTTAATGCAATTTTTAATTTGCAACAAGTGTTGTAAATCCAACGAAGATTTGTCACCTCATGTCATGAGACATTATCATAATATCACACGCGTGATTACCCAACTCTAAAGAGTTAGGTGGCAAACCCCCGTTGGATTTGCAACAAGAGTTTTTCTGGACAAGGACAAAAGAGAACAACTTAATGTAAATTTTTAATTTACAACAAGTGTTGTAAATCCAACGAAGATTTGTCACCTCATGTCATGAGATATTATCATAATACCTCACGTGTGATTACCCAAACCCTAAAGAGTTAGGTGGCAAACCCCGTTGGATTTGCAACAAGAGTTTTCCTGGACAAGGACAAAAGAGAACAACTTAATGTAAATTTTTAATTTGCAACAAGTGTTGTAAATCTAACGAAGATTTGGAAGAAATGAGTCTATTTGTCAACAAACACTGGTGGTTGTCGACAAATACTGGTTGGTTGTCGACGCTACTATTTGTTTTCCAATGTCATGAGATATTATCATAATACCACACCATAGTTGTCAAGGCGGCCGCCTAGGCGGCGCCAAGGCGGTTTTTGGGGCCGCCTAAGTGGGCCGCCTAACTGGGCTGGAAAAAGGCGACGCAAGGCAACGCCAAGGCACGGAAGGCGGCCCAAGGCGTGCGCTTTGGCGCCTTGAGATGGTTACCGGGTCCATTCGGATCCACTTAGTGGATCGGATCCTAGGTTACATCCCCCCTCCCCCCCCCCCCCCCCCGCCCCGACTCCCCTTCGCTCCCCGACCCCCTTTCCCAACCCCACCCCCGCCTCGCCCCCAGACCCACCTAGGGTTTCGCAGTCGGAGGAGGTCGCGCCGCTTGCCGTCTTCGCCGCCGCGAGGAGGGTACGCTCCCCCATCCCCCCTTCCCTCTCCCCCCCCGGCCGGCTTCCCCCCTCCTATTCTGGCGGCGGCATCTCCCAACCTCTCTCCCTCCGTCACACTCTTGCCTATCTCTCTCTCTCTGTCTCTCTCTCACGGTCACTCCCCTCTCTCTCTCACGGTCACACACACACACACTGTCCCACCGGAACCCCCTCCTCTTCTCTCTCTCTCTCTCACGGTCACACCACACACTATCCCACCGACACCCCCTCCTCTTCTCTCTCTCTTCTCTCCACGGTCACTCCTTCTCTCTCTCTCTCTCTCTCTCTCACACACACACTATCACAGAGTGACAGTCCCACTGGCACACCCTCCTCTCTGTCTCTCGCGGTCACACACACACACAGTCCCCCCCCCCCTCTCCTCTCTATCTCACACACAGTGTCACAGAGTGACAGTCCCACCGGCACCCCTCCTCTCTCTCTCTCACGGTCACACACACACACACACAGTCCCCCCCCCCCTCTCCTCTATCTCACACCACATTGTCACTCTGTGACAGTCCCACCAGTACCCCCTCCTCTCTCTCTCTCACGGTCACTGAGTCACTCCCATTTGTTTGGAAGTACATTTGAGTTTGTAAGTATTTGATTTCATATTTCATATTTTAATGTTAGTCATTTTTAAGTTTAAAATTAATCTTATTTTTATCGTATTTGATCTATTTAGATTCATACAAAGAAGAGGAACTGTTAGAGGCAAAAGACTCAATGATTTAGTCTATGTCCAATACAATCGACGTCTTCGTGAAAGATTTCAAGAAAGAAAGAAACATCCAAAAAATAGGATCTCATTTGTTTGGAAGATTTAGATTGGGGAAGCTCATGGATGATAAAGCATGGTGAAGATTTGGTTCATGAAGGAGATGATCTCACTTGAGCAAGTGTGGATGAGGCTATGGGAGCATCCGAAGAAAGAGCTAAAAGAGGGAAAATGTCAATAAGAGGGAGCACTTCACAAGGCACAGGAATGATGATGAGGATGAGGATGATATGATGAATGAAGAAGAAGAAGAGACAGATGATGATGATATTCCATGGGAATCAAATAATGAAGATGGTGATAAGGATGATGAAGTTGAAGGTGATAGTAATGATGATGGTGGCATGACTCTTCAAAATGCCATGTTTGGTTTTAAGCTTGAGATGTTTTTATTTGGAGTTGGACCTTTTGGTTGGTTATGTTAATTTGTTTTAGGTAATGTTTGATATCTATTATGATAGTAATCTTGCTTGATATATAATGTGATGTGTATTATATTTGTCACAACTTTTATTTCTAGATTTTAGAAGAACAAAGGAACAAATTTTAGGTTAGTACTTGTATTTTATATTTTTATTTATTCAAGTAATTTTTCTTTCATATGTTTACTTTTGGTGCACTATTGTAATGACAATTTTTTACATTTTATTTATAATGTCATATTTGTGTAGGTTTTGCATGATTATATAATTATAATATTTTTTATTTATATTATAAATTTTTTTTAGATTAATATAAAATGTCACTCTTGAAATAACCTAGACTAGACGTTATCTTTAGCACCTAAACGCCGCTTAGGCGGGCGCCTAAGCGCTTAGGCACACAATGAGTCCAAAAACACCTTGATCACTTTGTGGCCTTGACAACTATGTACCACAAGCGTGATTACCCAACCCTAAAGAGTTAGGTGGCAAAACCCCGTTGGATTTGCGACAAGAGTTTTCCCGGACAAAAACCATCCAGATGGGAGACAAGGGCGACTCTTTTTTTTCTTTTCACCCCCACCTCATTTAGGTTTAACGGGAAGCATGATGATCCTAAATGACGAAGTATAACATTCTCACAGCTACCATCTTCTTACTCCACAAAAGGAAATTTTTCATTTCAAAACAAAGTTAATACAAGAAACAACACATAAAACACGGCTTCGGGTTTTCACCTCGGCCGGCCGGCCGGCTGTTCTTCCAAAAACAAAAACAGGCCATCTATCCATGCGACCTCCAAAACTGTCCCTGCAACATGTGGTGCTCTCCAGCTCTACGAAGGGCGGGGTCAGAGAGGAGTTGAAGAGAAGGACGGGGGAAAACAACAAAAGAAATGGAAAAATTTACAGATGGGTTTCTCGGGACAATGTATGTACACTCTTTTTCCCCTCGGACCTTCTAATCTTCAACACTCTGGATCTCACCCATCATGATCCGGTTACTGACCACATTGAACCCTAGGACGGATGGATTCACCTTCTTACCCTTCTTCCCCTTCTTCCTGGCGGTGCCACCCTTTCGATCTGATCCATCCAGACCTGTTAATGCTTCGGCGTCGTCAGCGGTTAAGTCAGCATTGATGGTGTAAGCTCCGCCATCCCCGGCAAGATGAGATTGGAAAGCGATCTCAAGCACATCTGCCGCTAGCAGCTCTTTATAGTTCAGCAACTTGTCAATGAACTCGTGGTGCGGATCGAGCGAACCGAGGTTTTCCCTGAGAAGCATCTCGGCCTCTGGAGTTGACTGCTTCAAGCAGAACTCAAGGAAACCAGTATCTGACAGAGAGAGATGCAATATATATCAGAGCAGGTTCTCCACGGCGAAAAAAGAAGAGCCAAAGAATGATAGGAAAGAAAGTATAATGTGCTCATCAAGTAGCTACCCTTCGATCCAGTGAGCCTAAGCAGTTCCCTCTCGCACCAATCTCTGAAGCCCATCGCCTCTGCAAACGTAACAAATCGATGAGGATGGGACACATTAGGAATAAAAAGCTTTTACAAGATTAAAGGGGGTACTCACCAGAATGTTTAGACAAAGAATCTCCTCTCCCTCTCAGGGAAGATTGACCAGCAGGAGATGATGACAGAGGGTAAGTTCTGCTGGAGGACTTGGGTCGAACTGACGCTGCTGCGGACATGTTCTTGGATGGGGTGCTCTTTGTTCCCCAACTGCCAGAGGACCCAAGTGACGGGAAGTCCAACCTGTCACAGGTGGAAAATGTGGTCAAGAAGGAAAAGAAATACGTGAGCACACCCATGCATGAGCACATCCAAGCTTCTCTCTCAAACGGTACCTCCGGGGGGGGGAGGCATTAATGTACCAACCCAAAAGTACTCAGGCCCAAGTTCTACAACACACCATCAAGGGAAGCAAAGCCACAAAGATTCCAGTTAAGAACTATTCAAGTGTGGACTTAAAGATCAATTGTTGGAGGTAAGTGGCAACAAAACAGGAGGGGGGATTCATTATCCTGGTAGACAATCATCAGTTTTCTGGTTATTTTTGTCTCACGGCCTGACACTGACGATGTGTTAGGACCTGCATTGTATAGTTAGTGGACTATTATGGGTTGGAATCAAATGGCTTAATTTCATATCGTCATACCATTCATCTGAAAGCACTAAATTGTTTACGAAGAAGGATCTTCAAGCTCTGCCCGACATGATACTAGCTCTCCATTGTTCTATGCAATTGAACAGCACACTTTCTAGAAAACCTTCAGAAGATAGCCAGCATCCCCTTCCCGAGGGGAAAACACCAAAAGGGCTCAGGCAGCTGTGCAAGGTCTATCAGACCTACTGATTGGTTGTGCATGTGAGGTTTCCACCCTCCGGCACCGATATGAGAGAGTGAGGGATGTGGCGACCCTACTTCTCATTCTCTGGGACGCAAGCAGCATCCGCTGGCTTGGCACACAAGCAATGCAGGAGGGGGAAAGACTTTGCGGGAAGAAGCATTGTTTGGGGGTGGACCGGCGAACAGGTGTGGTACGATGCAGTTCGTACCATACCACTTCATATCGGGTTCGGCATGGTTTGCTGGTTTGGCAAATCTTGCTTCCAGTAGTAGAAACCATAAAGAAGGTTTAAAATAAATATCACTAGTTTTTAAAAAACAAACAATACATGGAAAATATCTTATCTCAACCTATAGAGCAATCGCTTAAAAAACTAACCTAGCAAGTAAACCACCAAATCAAGTGATCAAGTATAATACAGCTCTTACAAGTAGAAATCACCGAGAAAAATCAGGTCAACAAGTAATCGTATCAATTATCAAACAACTACCAGATGAATGAGGAGAAGATGGGGGGAAAAATAGTTTTGCAGAGGTGCAAAAGAATATCTAACTCTAAATTAGTCCCTTTACTTGGTCTAAAATCCTGCAGCAGAAACGAAAGAAGAGAGCTACTACATGTAATTAAGAGGTTACTCCTTCAGAGAATATGCCAGGCTCAGTTCACTAATTAACACTTGAAGATCAATAAAGGATCTTACTGAAAATCAATAGTAGGACTAATTGAAAAGGTTAAGTGAAAAGCATAAGCACATTTGTCAAGAGCCACAGCACAAAGGATGACAAGGATGCTCCAGAAGAAAACTCGAATGACCCACACCACATGCAATGCAGGGTGGGTGTGATACACCCGAGTCTCTCTAGTTCCCTAGAGAGGAATCGTCATGGGCTTCCCCACAGTCTTATGCTTTGTGTTGTTCGGCGAGTTTCCTCTTTAAATCTCTCCCGAGACGCGCTGAAGAGGATCCCGCCGCATTGTGCTCAGCTGCCGAGATGCTGTTCTATCTCCCATCCGCGAGTGATGGAAACGCCAATTGGCCATGATTGAAGTTGACCACAGGTATTACTGTTACCCCTTGTCTTTACTCGTTAAAACTACCAACTACCTTGAGCCGGCCCGGTAGCCTCGTCCATTTTCTGTTTCCGGTCTTCTCTGCTCCTTTTGGAAGTCCCTCCTAGTGGCAAAACCTCCCTCCTTTCTTTCCTAAGTTCCCCCTTTCGGTCTATCAGCTTTGTACCCACATCGCCAGAGTACACCCACTAGAGCTTATGGATTCAGAGTTAGATGTCAGCTCTCCACTAGATCCGGCAGAGGAAGATGTCCTTGAGAGGTTCAAGTCCCTACTTGCAGAAGAAACAGAGACAGAAGTTGTCTGCCTTGAGGAAAAAGATGTGGATGAAATTTGTGCCTGGAAATTAAGTTTGGTGATCAAAGTGCTGACCGATAAAGAAATCCGACCAGCGGGATTAAAGGATTGGATTTCAAGAATGTGGAACCCAAAAGGTGCATGGCATTTATCAACTATCTCAATGATCGGTTTCTGATTCACTTCACTGAGCTGGAAGATGTGGAGAGAGTGTGTAGGCGGACACCGTGGACCTACAACGAAGATCTTATCATCATTGAGCGATGTAGACCAAACTGTACCCCCCAGGAATACAAGCTTCAAATGGTAGAAATGTGGGTCCGGTTCTTTAATCTCCCTGTGGAATTTCTCACAGAAACAGCTGTTATGAAACTAGCATCACAAGTTGGCCTCCCCTCTAGACCCCCAGCTGAAGTTGTTGATAGATAGACTGATTGTACCCGCATCAAAATTGCTCTCAAGACAACCTGCCCCCTTCTAGTTGCAGTTAAGGCTAAGCTCCCAGATCAATCCCTTCATTCCTTTCCAATCATCTACGAGAGGATCCCCAGATTTTCACTTTTGTGGATTATTGGGGCATGATCGTGGAAGCTGTTTGAAACTCATGGAGGTCAAAACACATATTGAAAGGGTGTCATCACCCACACTGAAGAGTAGGATTGAAAAGGCCGTTTCTTTCAAGTATGAATGTTTAGACAAATTCAAACCAGGGTCTTTTAACTCAAAAGGCCACTTCTGTCCTATGGGAGAGGCCAACCTCAAGGCAGATAGTAATGCTCCTGATGGCTCCTTTTCAGACAAGCCTGCTGGCGCGAACAAAGAAACATCTGCTGCTGGTCAGGGCCATGCCGGGCAAGGGGGCAGTATGGCTGATCTGGGAACCACCTTCCATGCCAAGGCGTCTCCCTCTCCTATGCCTCCGGGTACATCTCATTCACCTACCAAAAGTCAAACTGGGTTGGGGTCGGAGTTTCTAGCCTCCATGTCAACTACCCATCTGTCTGGTGAACCCCCTGGGTTTTTTCCCCAGGTCATTAACCACCCTCCCCAGAGGTCTACTCCCATTATTAATCCTGACAACCAGAACACCTTAGCCCTCACTCCTGTTCAATCCATGCCTCTTTGTCCTTCCTTTACTGACACCCTCGAGAGGAAACTTTCCTGGGACAAAAGTCAACCAGCCATTAGCCATAAGCTTCTCCCTGAACCTGTTAAAGAGATGGTCAAACCCAGAGCTTCCACTCTCTATTCTCGCCCTCCTAAAATGAAAAAGATTGCCAGAAAACCAAAATCACTCAAACTTAACCCCCCTGATAGCCCAACCTTAGCTCCAATATATCCAAATGAGGTGGTGGCAGCCGGCCGAAACCGGGCCCAACCCCCAAAATGAGAATCTTGGCTTGAAACTGTAGGGGTATGAACGGGGCCCCTACTAAGTCCTTCATAGATCAGCTCACCCGTTCACTCAACCCAGATATTTTCTTCCTGTCCGAAACAAAGTGTAATGCTGCTCAGTTTCAGACCTTTGCTAACCTTAGAAACATCATTAATTACCATGTTCAAGAGGCTATGGGCAGAGCTGGTGGAATATGAATTTGGTGAAACTGCGGCATGGATGTTTCTGTTGAAATATCCAACCATAATTGGGTTCTCCTGAACACTGACCAGAGAAATGGGGCAGGAGCCTGGAAGCTTGTTTGTGTGTATGCTCCTACATCTAAAAGGGAAAGTGTTCTGTTATACATCCAACACTACTTGATTGATTGCACTTTGCCTGTGGCTATGATTGGTGATTTTAATACTATCCTGGACAAATTCAAAAAATCAGGGGGCTCTCTGATTAGACCCAAAAATATTTCCACATTCATCAATTTTGTCTGCTCCATGGGTTTGATTGACCTGGGCTTCCAGGTCCTCTGTTTACCTGGACGAACAAAGATCTGCAAATGGAATATCAGGGAAAGGCTAGATAGAGCTTTGGCCTCGGGGATCTGGAAAGCAAAATTCAATTTAGCTTCTGTCCACCATCTCCCCAGGCAAGCTAGCGATCACTGGTCCTTTATTGTCAGACACCACGGGATTTCATAAAAAACACTGCAATATTTTCAGGATGGAGGCCACTTGGTTCGATAAGCCCAACTTCCATAGCCTTATTGAGCAGCAATGGGAGGCAGGTCCACCTTTGTCTCACTGCTACAATGAGAAAATTAACTTACTACAGAGAAAAATCAAGCACTGGAAGAGAGTTCACCATGTGCAGCCTCAAAATCTCATACTGGATATTCAGAGCGAGCTCCAAGATGTTGCTAACTGCCCGGTCACTGATGTTTCTATCCAGCAGGAATTAAATCTTGAACGAAAACTTCATGATCTACTTACTGAAGAGGAGCTTTTCTGGCGTCAAAGGGCTAAGATTCACTGGTTTAAAAAAGGGGACCGCAGCACAATTTTTTTTCATATTCATACTACCAACAGGAGAAGCAAAATTCTCATCTCATGGATCCAGTTACCTAGTGGGGAGTGGTCTGGCCACAGTGATGCTATCAAAGCCTACTTTATCCACTGGTTCGATAACCTCTTTAAATCCTCTCACCCTCCTCCCATACCACCTCAATTCCACACTAGAAATAAGAAATTGCTGCCTACTGATTGTGATCACGTCAGTCGTGTTCCTACCTTCCAAGAAATCCAAGAGGTTGTTTTTTCCCTCCCCCCATATAAATCTCCTGGTCCTGACGGCCTTACCTCCACTTTCTTCCAAAAACACTGGTCCATTGTTCAGGCTGAAGTGTGTAAATTTGTCCAAGGCTTTTTCCGAAATAGGTCATTTCCCCTTGGGTCCAACCACACCCTCATCACCCTCATCCCGAAAAAAACCAAAGCTTCTTGTGCCAGTGACTTTAGACCTATCAGTCTCTGTAATACCTTAAACAAGGTGGCTGCCAGAATCATTCCTAATCGGATGAAGCCTCTTCTCAAGGACCTCATTTCCCCGAATCAAGGTGCTTTCATTCCAGGTCGCCAAATTACTGATTGCATTGTCACAGTTCAGGAACTTATCCACTCTATGCAGAGCAAAAGTGGTAAATCTGGTATCTTGAGCCTAAAACTGGATTTGTCCAAAGCTTATGACAAACTTGAATGGTCCTTCATAGAGGGTATGCTGAGGTGCCATGGCTTCACTGATAATCTTACAGATCTAATCATGCAACGCATCACCTCAACCAACTACTCTATTAATATCAATGGTGAAGCAGTTGGATGTATCAGGCCCAGTAGGGGAATTCGCCAAGGCTGCCCTCTCTCCCCCTACATTTTTATCTTATGTACTGAAGCATTGTCCAGTCTCAGTGCTGACAAGATGGACCAAGGCAAAAATGAAAGGTTTCAAGCTGAATGCCTGGGCTCCCTCCATTTTTCATATCCTTTATGCTGATGACATTTACATGTTTGGCCGTGCAGAAGAACAGGAACTCAAAGAGATGCTCAACACTATTGAGCTATTTTCCTCTTGGTCTGATTAAGAGAAATAAGGGGAAGTCAGGCATCTCTTTTAGCCGCAATGTGCCTCAACCTCTCAGAAACCACCTTAAGTATATTTCTGGTTTTGAGGAGTTGGATAAAAACTCCCTGTACCTTGGCACCCCTTTATTCTATGGCAGATCTAAAGTGGATCATTTTAAATTTTTGGAGGATAAATGCAAAGCTCGTCTGAATATGTGGAAAACCAACACACTCAGTATGGCTGGCAGAGCTGTTCTCATAAAATCTACTCTGAATGCCATCCCCACACACATCATGAATACTTCTCTTATCCCCAAGAGTATTATTCACAACCTTACTAAGCTTCAGAGAGGTTTTTGGTGGGGTAGTAGAAGCGGGTCCCCTAAAACCCCTCTTGTTGCCTGGCACAAACTTCAGAACTCTAAATGGAATGGGAGTCTTGGCTTCAGAGACCTACACTTATTTAATAGAGCAGCACTGATAAAATTAGCGTGGAGATTCTTAAATGATCCCCCTGGGCTCTGGGGGCAGTTACTCAGAGCTAAGTATTGTTCTCACAAATCATTCTGGACTTGTAATCACAAAGGTAAGGCTTCACAGATCTGGAATAGTATGCTATCTATCAGGAAAAACCTCAAAAGAATGTGCCAGTGGGTTGTTAAAAATGGGTTCAATATCAATGTCTGGCAGGACGTTTGGATCCCAGGAAGATTAAATCCACCAAAGCCTAGCAGTAGCTATCAGGGAGAACTACCACAAAGGGTGGTTGATCTGATCCATGATGGTTAGTGGAATTCCTAGCTTATATTCAATGTGTTTGATCAATCGGTTGCAAGAGAAATTACTAATGTCAGGCTGCCCCTACTTGAGTTGCAAGAACAGGACTCACTTGTTTGGAAGTTCACCCAAGATGGCCAGCTCACTACTAAATCCGCTCACAGATTCCTTACTGATAATTCAGATAGGCCAACCACCTCCTCTCCTCACCCAGTATGGAAAGTAATCTGGCACCCCAAGTTTCAATCCCGAGTTCCCCCTAACCAGATCAACTTCTTATGGAGAGCTTTAAGCAATGCCTTGCCTATTATGGCTCGTCTGGCCAGAGTTTCCCCCAATATTAATGATAAATGTCCAATTTGTCTTGATCAGGTGGAAACTGCAGAGCATCTCCTATTTGATTGCAATATATCAAGGGTGGTGTGGTTTGCTAGTAATCTCAATCACAGAGTTGATTTTAATCCCGTCTTTAGCAGACAAAATTGTTATTTGGTCTAAGCCTCCGTTCACTACAGATAAAGAAGACAGCTTCTTTATGGAAAATGCTATTGCTGTTGTGTGGAATATCTGAAAGGCTAGATGCTCGTTGGATGCTGCTTATAAGGATTAAGTGGCCTCCTGTGCCAGTGTGGTTCTAGCCCAAGACTCTTCGGTCTTTTGTTCCAAGACTTAATTACTCAAGGCATCCTCCCCCTCCGAGGCCGAGGCTTTGGCGATCTACCAAGGCATCAAATGGGCTACTGAATTTCGTTGCAATTTGAATATCTATAGTGATGCTCTCAATGTTGTAGATGCCATCAACAGTAAGGGGAAGACTATTTGGAGATGTAGTGTTGTGTTGGGGGACTGTAAAAATCTCCTCACCAATTTCCCTGCCATCCAACTTCATTTCTCTCCTAGGCAGTACAGTCAACCTGCGTACCTTTTAGCCAAACATGCACACAGGGTGGCTTTTAGCAGGGAGTACAGTCTCCCTTCTGCTGTCTTCTATGCTTGTAACTCCCTCAATGTACTACCATTTACTACTTAGTAATGAATGTTGGTCCCTCCTTTTACCGTCAAAAACAAAAAAGACAAGGATGTTCCAGCTCACAAGTCACTAGATTTTTCATTAAAAGAAATTGTTCGAGTTCTATTGAATCGGGCCATCCAACTCAAAACCTTAAAGGCAACCAGTGGAGAGGGCTCCGCTACTATAAGCATATTTTATATTTTGTCCCTTTTCAATGTGGGTTACACGCCCCCTCGCGTGCAGGCCAATTTTAGGCTCTGACATGGACCACCGTAAGCTCAAGGTGTGTAGCCTGGATCATACTGTGGACTCATGCCAATTAAAAATTATTGGATTGGGAATCAAAATTTTAAAACAATCAGTAGAGACAGCTCCAGTATTATAAGCACATTTTATATTTTGCCCCTTTCCAATAGGACTTTCTTACAGCAAAGAGGTAACCCAAAAGCAAAAAGATAGCTAAATAGTGTCACGCACGAGGAATGGAACATGGCTCCAGTGTGGTACAGTTTCTGCAACTGATTGACTCATATCAATTTCAGCAAGTAAGCTAGTAGCAAATTTATTTAGAAGGAATATGGATTGCTTTGGGCAGGAATAAGTACACTGGTATGCCTTACGTGAATTGGGAAGATCCAGAAATTATTTTATTTCCTTTCATGTTCTCGTTCATCTAAGGAAACATTTTTGATGCCATTTCTATGTGTAGTTGGGATTGAACTTGTGTTATGGACTTGAATCTCTTTGTTGTGAAGTCCATCTCCACTGAGAAAAAATTTATAAAGGACCAATGCAATTGTTGATGTACAAGCAAAGAAAAAATCCATGGAACAAAAGGTTCATCAATAGAACAGTAACCATGCATATGAACTCTACTGCAACAGAAAAGGCATGGCTGAGTCCTACAACTATGAAGGATATGAAAATGATAACAAGGATGATAAGTTTGAGAGAAATAATGAACATACTGTTTGGACTCCTGCTTTGGTTGATCAAGAGGGCCCCAGAATAGGTCATCTTCAACTTTAGATTTTGGTGGAGATGGAAGTGAACCGTTCTTTATAGGAGGTACAGCCTTAGAAGGGGATGATCCAGGAATCTGCCAGGAAGAACTATTTCCTTGAGTGTTCCTACTTTGTGGGGTTTTAGTAGGAGTAACCGTTGGGATTTGCTTCTGAACTGATGATGCCTTCTTTTCCTGCTCTTTGAGAATGTTTCTTAATGATGTAGGCTTCTGAATTCTCAAAGAATCTGTGGACCATGCCTGTGGGGGTGAAGAGTTGGACTCATCTCCCTTCCAAGGAACAAAGTCTCCCAGTGATAACCAGCAGGCAAAACTGATGAAGACTCTTTCTCTTGCTGTGCCAAACGAGCACCTTTATTTTTTCCTACAGCAACCAAAGGAACCGGGTCAGCTAAGGTAACTGTTGCTAAGTTCTTAGCCGCAGCACCCTTTGCCTTTGCTGCTTTTTTTCGGCTTTTCTTTGTATCTTTAGCTTCGATAAAATCACCATCATCACCAGTGGCACTATCTGTGTGAACTTTCACATCTACTGGATGGGACACTGATAAGCTCCTGTCTGAAGCTGTCATTGTATCAGGTACAGCTTCATTTGACTCTACGGAAACTTCAGCCAATAAGTCATGCAACTGACTTTTCATACTCCTCAAATTCAGACTATCCCCAGAACTCCCTTTTTCAAACTGTGCATTAACTCCACCATAAAGGGTATCTCTGTTAGATTTAAGATCTGAATTAGCAACAACTCCAGACCATGGGACTGATGAGAAACTGCTTGCAGGGGTAGATGATGTAGCAACATCGGAAGTGAACGTTTCAACCTGTGCCCTTTGCTGCTCCTCTTGTTGTATTTCCAATAGTGATTTGGCCTTGAGACATGGTGCAGGCTTCCAAGCCCGCTGAGCAGGTGTCTGCATTTCAAATTGTGAAGCACCTTCAGCTTCTCCGGTCTTACTTGCAGAAGTTTCCAATTTATCAGCATGTTTAGTGGATGAAAGAAGTGGTTGAGACATTGGAGGTTCTTCACTATCTGCTGCAGATTTTGCATCAGTCATTTTTAAAGATGTCATATTATGTGATTCTTTTTCTCCAGATTGAATGAGAGATTTTACTGCAAAAGTACTTGCTACTTCAATTTCAGGGTCCAGTTTCAATTGCTCATAATTTATTGATTTCGATGACCCCTTCAACTTCTCTACAGTTGACTGTGACTTCAAGTTCTTTTGTTTTTTTGATTTCTTCTCGGAAGATTTCCTTACCTCCTGGTCTTTTAACTGCTTGACATCCTTCACCACCAAGGACTCAGCGAGCGATTGTTCAACAATCTGTTCAGATGGAATTATCATGTCATTGACTTGCTGCAATGAAGAAGATACTTCCTCTGATGCCTCTGGACACCCATCCAAAGGTATCAAACTCTCCATTTCTTTAGATGGAACAATCCCGACCATTTCAATACCTTGATGGCAAACATGACTACCCAGGTCTATGGCCCTCTCCTGTTGAAGCACCTCTTGAGGAGAATTTTTCACAACCTCACATGAGGATGTATCATCTGCTAGTGGAACTGTTGGTACTGACCCAGAGCTTGAAACATTCTGAATATGTTCAGTGACGGTAGCCTGATCTTTCAAATTCACTGTATCCTGAAGTATTTGATGAGACATAGGCACAGCTGGTGCATTGGAGCTAACAATGAAGCCAACATCTTGTGGATCTTGCACGGGCAAATTTGAGACACTAGGTGCTCGTCCATCTTGGAGATTAAGAGCCTGCATCTGTGTGTTGACCTGGAAAACCTCAGTTGGAAGCTGGAGCCCAAGATGATTAAATGGTGCATTTCCAGCATTCCCACCAGACTGCAGAAGCCCATAAGGAGACTCACCAGTATGTCGTTGCAACTGTCGCTCAGCTAGAAGTTGCGAAAGTATTTGCTGTTGCTGCAGCAAAAGCTGCTGTTGTTGCTGTTCTTGTTTCTGCTGTTCCTTCATGAGAAGGATCTTATCCAGGACAGATAACTGAGCGGGAATAGGCATTTGCGACTGCATTTGAAGCTGAGATAGTAGATACTGCTGTTGCAACATGTTCAATACATGTGGATCTTGAGAGATTACAGATGTTAGGACATTTTCAGGTGACACAAACTTCGAGGGGTGATCACCAAGCGGAGGGATTACATGTGACAAAGATGATTGATTTGGTTGTTGCAGATGCTGCAATTGAATTCCATATGCAGCCTGGGAAGTGAAATGCTGATTGTGATGCACATCTATGTTATTTTTCATGACACCCATACCACTGGGCATTGCATTGTTAATCGGACGTTGGGCATCAGGAAAATTTAACCAAGCAGGAAGACTATTGTTAACAGCAGAGGAAGGAGCCTTGTCTGCTGCAGCTTGCAGAATTGATAGTAGATCCACATGTTCAGGAACATGGGCACTTGAATGGGGAGTATCTGCCATCGGAGAACTAGTTTTGAATATTGTGCAGGAGAATCTAAAACAAGTTCTGGCTTGGAGGGCATGGATGATGGATCCTTCCCCGCCCAAAATGGAAGATGACTTGGCAGAGATTGTTGGCGCTCTAGTAACATCCTTTGAGCTAAGATGTCATTCCCAGATTCTCCACCCAAAGTGGACATGCCAGCAGAACCATTGTTGGCATATCCTTTAACACCTACAAAGATGATAAATACATTACAGAAGAAGATTGAAATCTTTCTCAACATTATTGAAGTTGCGGCAAATGAAAACACAAACCTTCAGAAAATGAGGAGCCCACAGAACTGCCCATACCCCTTGACATTAGTGACTCTAAAAATCGATTTTCTACTTCAGTAGCAGACGAATGCCACTTTCTTTGCCCACTGATAGCATTCTCCAACTCAGTTGAATGAACATTCCCTTGACCAACTAACTTCCCCACAGCTGGCCCATTCATTGCTTCAACCTGCTTATGGACACCAAATCCAGGAGGTGGCCTGGCCTTCATCCGCAAGTGGGGCATGACGTCACCAAGTAATAAGAATGGAGCATCAGGTGGAGCATCAGCTAGACGAACTTGCAAGTCTATACCAAAATACCCTGCCTCAAACCAGCCAACAAGATCACTTCCAGAAAATGGCCCCTGAATTTGACCGTGTGGATCTCTATAATGAAATAATAGTTCTTCTGGAGAAGGTTGTGGCTGAAACTTTCTAGAGGCTATGCTATCACTAGAGGGAAAGAAACCTCCGTGACCTAACATCATATTAGTGTCCCTTTCTCGATCTGAGATTTCGGATGGTTGCCTCTTCAACCCCAAATCCCTACCCATCTCAGACTGAAGTCCTTCATGAGTTGGATAAGATTTCTGAACAGATATGTCAGATACAGTAGACATCCGTTTGGCTCCCTCAACTTTTTGAGGGTGCAACCAACTGATATCAGAAGCTTTTGGCCTGGTGTCATCTGAAAAGCCTGTGCATTCTCCAATTGATTGAGGTCGCCATGGAATGGCATGCTGAGATGACAAACATTCCAGCGCACTTTCTCTGACAGCTGTCTCATCCCCCTTCCTGAGATTAGCACCTTCTGTCCTCAACACTGCATAGAAAATTGCAGCTCATTGAAATCAATTACTAATAAGCAAATTGGCATTTGGAGTCGCCTAGAACTTAGGAGAGTAGAAGTCCTTTTACTGGAATCCATAACAATGCTTAGGAATGTAAAATTTTGTTAGCGTCAAATCTACATGGCAAAAGAAATGTCAGTAAAAATGTAGTGGTATGGCTGCAATGAGTTCCTTACGTCACTTATTCATTTCTTTAACAAAATGCCAACCAATGTTTCCAGAGTTCTGAGCTTAATCCCTCAATAGATGTAAATCAGTTGGACCAACCAATGAGAGGCTACTATAAGCTCAAACCTTTTCTAGAAAAAATATTCATGATTCTATGGTCATACCTTCATTGACAATTCTATCTTGATGTGAATGAAGACTCTGACTTGAGTCCACCTTTGATTGATGCACATGTTTTTTGTACAACATGTAATCATGGTAATCCAGTGGCTGACCTTTTAGCCTCTCCAAATTGGCATCTTTAGGATCATCCACAGCAGACGATAAATCTTCTCTACTCCCTGCTCAAACACATGTCAGATGCATTACAATGTCTCACAGTCTCAGACAATTAGAAAGCAACAACTTATGGAACTAACAAATATAACTGCAGAAGTCATGCTTACCGAGCTTAGCAGGTCTTGGTGTGACTATATCTACAGGATTCTGTCCAACAAATGCATCTTTAATGATCTGAGATGTGCCGCTGCTTATTACATCACCCTTGTCAATGTCTTTCAAAATAACCTACCAAACAGTAACAAATAAGTAGGGAAGAGAAATCATAGAGCAACATCAAATTACTGAATGGTAACAACAATTACCAGTTCCTCAGAAGTTGGGGCAGCGAGTGCAAGTGGCTCCGATGGCTCCATTTGTGTTAGAGAAGGGACCTCTACAAATCCTTCCAGTAGTTTCCTATAGCTTTTCACATCCATCATTCTGTATATGTCAAGTAACTTTGTCCTACTGTATCTTAAAGCAGAAGAATCTTCATGTATGCCAGCTGGTTTGTCAACAAGGGAGCCAGAAGGAAGATAAAGCAAACCATTATTGTTGGAACTCATACCTACCCTCCCACGACCTGCAGAAAAAACTGATGAACCATTTCCCGTCCTCCCCCTTCCATAGCCAAACATTTGGCTCTGTTTGCCTGGGGTTAAAGAGGAATCTCCCTTACGACGAGCTTGGGAAGAGTTTGGCCTCCATGGACGAAAATATTGATCCCCATCCCTTTCTGTGTTAACCTGATTAGGTACTCCTTTATCACGAGATCCCTCATCATCCCTACTAGAATCTGTCCTCCTCTCACGCCAACCATCAGAGTCCTTGTCATCAGGCCCCCAACGAGTGTTCCATTTGCTCTCACGTCTCTGCTCAAAATTATTCTCTCTATTTCCTGAATCATTCCAACGATCAGATGGAGCTCGCCGTGCATCACCAGAGTGCCCAAAGGAACTGTCTATCCAACGCTCTCTACGAGTGTCAGTTGCTTCCTTCTCCCTGTCCCCCTCCCTCCAGCGGTCTCCGCGGACAGAATTTTTTTCCCTTTCTTCATCACGCCAGCGGTCCTGACGCCCAGATTCTGCATCTTGAAAGGATGGACAAAAGACATCCTTTCTCTTTTCAGCATTTGGAAATTCCTCGAGATTCGCTGATGCTTTCACAGCATCTATGTGATTGCCATGATGAGGGCCCAAATGAGAATCCTGTGAAATATACCAAAAAAAAAGATGCAAATATTATGTTTTAGCATATTAACATATTAGTATTCATCATCAAGATTCCAAACTTGAATTATTTCCAGTGACAGTATATGCCAGTGGAAAGGCACAGAGAGGAATGGAAGGGGAATATAGCTAGTATGAGACCAAATGGAAAGGGGATAGAGCTTGGAAAGGGGATAGAGCTAGTATGAGTTTGTGTCTATTTAAGCAATATGCATGTACTCATGGATACAGGAAAAATTTATGGAGTAATAAAACTGCACACACATATAAGAGTGTAACATTTTTTATGTTTGCCGTATCGGATCTCGGCTTCGTCTGGGGGGGGGGGGGGGGTTCAAAGAGAAGAGATCTCGGTAAGATCTCGGGAGATCAGAATAACAAAAAAATGTGGATCACATAGGTTCACATAGATAATTTCTTAAGGAACATAAATAATTGCATACATTCTCAAGTCTCCACCATAGATGACATAGGTTCACATATATCATACAACAAGAGTGTGGAAATTGAGATTTGGGATGTGTGTTTTCATTTTTCTCTCCGTAGGGTTTTACTTTAAGCATAAAAAAAATTAATTCATGGCAAGGGAACCCATGGTAAAATATCATATTTATCTGAATATCATAGTGGACTAAGTATTATAAGTAGGAGAGTGAGTCCCTTGGCAAAGTCATATGCACATTTGACTTATTTTATCGGACTTTGAATTTTTAGTATTCCATGTGGTTTATTTGAATTATGAAATTTTTAGTTATGCCAAATTATGAGAGATTAGAAAGTCGATATTTTGATGGAATCACCAAAATTACAATTTTCTTCTTAGATGGGAGAGTTGATTTTTTTTGTAAGAGCAAGGTTTGCCGCATCGCCGATTCGCCCCGAATCGATTTTTTTCTGATTCGCTCCTATTCGGGAGAATCAGGCCGATTCGCATGGGAATCGGGCGAATCGGGAATCCCGTGATACGCTCTGATTCACCCGAATCGGACCGATCCGACAAACCATGTTAAGAGATATGATTTTTTTATATTTTTATTAGATTCAAATTGGAGGTACTTTCTTATTTACATGTAATATCTTAAGTAAATGCAACTGTAAATTATAACATTTACTTAAATGATGTTTGGGTAAATAAGGGGATCCTGCCAACCCTGGCTTAAGAGAATCCTGCCAACCCTAACTACTCGTCTCGGCCTCCTCATTTCTCGGGAAGGCGCGAAGACCGAGATCTCGCGAGATTGCATTCCATCAGCGTGAGCATAAGAATTGTATAGAAACCTTAAATGTGAAACATTTCCATCCACCTTTAAGCAAATGACAGTGAATGCACGGGAAGACTGGATTAGGGACATGCATATTTTAACAAACAGGACATGTATGACAATATCAAAGTTAAAGTGCAGGTTAAGATAAAGCAGCCTACACTGATTGCCACAGTGTACAAGGTTGATGAAAACCATGCTTAAACAACATGTTCATCCTTTATGGTCAACAAGTTTACAACGAATAAATCAGAAGCCTCGTTCCACGTCCTGTCTCGCGGAGATAAGCAGATGACGACAAGCACCAAGCAACCAAAAAAAGGGGGGCCATTATAGTTTGATATATACATTCGATAAACATAGTCACTAGGAATATCCAAAGAATGAAGAAGAGGGGAGGAGTCAATAGTTGTATTGGCAAGGTTGTCATACCCCAGTAAACATTCCTGGCTTATTATCCCCAGGCTTTGGCAGCAGCCACTGAGGAGACAATGGAATAAGGTTGTCAGGTCCCATCATATCTGTAAAGGCAAAACAAAACATAACAAACCTAAGACCTGGTGGAAGGTGGAAACAAAAGAATCCAGACAAAAAGGAATCTCCATAAAACACAAACCATACAAATATAAAGTGGTCATATCAGATAAAAATAATAGCAGATTTCTTTGAGCAATGGAATCTTATATTATGCTGAGGAAATGAATCACAGGAACTTTTGTTATATAAAGAGGTACGATAGGGTTTAACCATTCAACAGAGTTTAAAAACTAAACATCTGCAAACAAATGCATAAAAGGCACAAAAAAATTGCAAAACTTTCACTTCAAATTTGAGTTGTGTTACCAGTCTGACTCTGACCCTTGCAATTGCTTCAATACTCTACCCTTCCACAATAAATGTACCCAAGAAAAGATACATTTTTAGGACCTCATCACTGTGTCATCATATCATGCAAATTTTTGCAGGGCTTCAATGTTATGCGATTATATCATAAAACCTTTTATGCAAAAGTTATCTGCATTTGTCTCGCCTTTGTCTTCCGTGGAGCACTACACAAATGGAACCTTTTTTTTTAACCAAGGATAATCAATGAACCAAATTCACTGAACCAACCATGCACACTACCTACCTAGATCAAACAGATCTTTCTCAAAGTCAAAGTTTCAAAGCATTCAGAAAGCACTAAAAACACACGGTTTCACTCTGGGAGAAGTTTCAGTTCTTTGACAAAATGCACTGTTCAAATGTAGTATACGGAAACTTGCACATCCATCACCAACAAAACCATCCTACTTTGATCCCCCAGAAGAAAAAAAATTTATAATTAAACAAGGACAACAAAAAAACCTTCAGTAGCAACTGTTAAGATGGCAAAACCACCTCATAGCATAACACAAAGTTAAAATCAGCAGCACTTCTCGCTTCTATGTTTCTCCGTTTTAGTACACTTAGGTCAACTCATTGTGGTTTAGTTTTCCAAGTACTAACCTGCCCCCAGATTGCTATGATTAGTTTTGTTATAATGAGGATTTGGTAATACTGAACAAACTCCCTAGCACATCAGCAATGAATCTTGAACGCTATTGCATGAAATCACTAGATTCAACAACCATGGTGGTTGGAAGCTCTTCTAAACTACAACATGCCAAAGAAATTCAAAAAAGTATAATGCCCATCTTGCAAGATGAGGACCCCTCCATATCAAGATAAGGAATATAAAAGAAAAAGAAGTAACTTTGCACGTCAACAATTATAGACATCGTCCTAGTGCACTCTTGGAAGTATTTTAACTTCAGCACAATTTATTCTACTAACTAAAGATATAGAAAGAAGTAAGGTAATTGAGGTCCACATTCATGCTTTCAAATTGTCACATGGAATAACCTTCTACATGGTCTTTATACTAAATAGATTAGCACTATATTGCAATTTTGGCAATTTACTCTTATTTACAGTCATGCTGGGGGTAGATTAAGTGCACTGTGGCAGAAGTTGTATAATAGTAGACAAAAACATGAAAAAACTCTATGCTTAATTGGGATAAAATACATGAGGAAGGATAGCACAGGATGATGAAGAATAAAAAGATTTAGGTCCATATCCACATCTTCAGAATTGTTGGCTTGTTGCAGCTTGATCAAGTTTTTCAATTAAAACTTGGATATAGCATGAAGCAAGCCAACAATCCAGCAGCTGATGGTGAAGAAGGAAAAGATTTAGGTCCATATCAACATCTTCAGAATTGTTGGTTTGTTGCAGCTTGATCAATTTTTGCAATTAAATTTGGATATAGAATGTGAGAAGCAAGCCAACAATCCAGTAGCTGATGGTGAAGAGAAGAAAGCTATTAAGGGTGTGTCTTCTTTGCATAGTGTTGAGAGGTGAGAACAGGATTCTGTTGAGTGTAAAATACTCACTCCTGCATCCTATTATTTAAATCTAAACAGCATGTAAATTTCTGAAGTACATTAACAGATAGGTCACGGTTGAACATGTGGATGCAACTCCTATTATCAACAGATAAGTTGTACCAAACATCCAGAGCAACTAAACAATGATCAACTGACACTCGTGCTGTGTTTTTATGCGATCCATACCAACACGATATGAAAAAACAATCAATGTTCATTACCAAGGATGAAGTGATCACCAGTTTAGTTTCATAACTAGCAAAAGTTTAAATTGCAAGTTAGTAGCACCGACTTTGTACTTTAAGGACACTTTAAGATGCTAATAATAGCAAGAGGACCAAACTATTTTCATCAAATTATGACATGAAATAAGTGTCATAGAACTCAAGTCTTGGAACATCAGCTAAGAATGTCAAAAAGAGACCCAAGGAATGAGAGGAAATCTCCTTAAAAGTTGGCATCCATTATTATGAGCTTCCTACAAAATGCTTGACACACAACTAGATTGCCCAAAACAACTAAATACATAAATGACACGATTTTCCACACCACACCACACACAACCTCCTTACTTCGTTCATTAAAGAATCTCAAGAGGGAAAGGGGAAAAAAAAACTTTCCAACTGAAAGTTGTGTTAGTTTTCATTATCCAGAAGCAAGACACCGATAACTCCTAATTCCAAATATCCTTGAAATATCCCTGAAACATCACTATAGAGACTAAGAAGAGATAACGAAAACAATTGAGGGATATACTAAGTTGCTGAGAAAAGCATGGAAGCCCCAGAGACCCAAAAAGCCAGGACAGAGAGAAAATGCTTATAATCATAGCCATCGGGCAAAGTGAGCATCAGAAAGGATAGACGTGACAAATAAAACAGCGTTGCGGAACTGACAGCGTGAAAACAAAGAACTTGCAGTCAACAGTTCTTCTAAAGACACTGCCTTAACAAAAATAAAAAAGGAAATTTTCGGAATCCGCATCATGATATACATCTCTGACGGAAATCGTTTAAACAAAACAACCATGCAGCGAACGCGAGACCAATATAGCAGACTTTTCTCCCTTTTTTTATATTTTACATTTTGCAAAAGACAACAATGTTATTTCTACTAATCGGAACCACGAGCAACCCCCAGACGGAAGATAGCTACTGCAAACGCCGGGAACTGCAACAAAACTGGATAAACAACATCAGTTCAGACGGTAAAAAGGCTGGGATTTTAAAAAATGAAAAAAAGAAGTCCTTTCATCGAGAAACAACACTGGAAAATCCAGTAACGGAGCATGACGATGCGCCAGACAGAAACTATAAGGAAAAGGGAAATAAAATTGACGGGAAAGATATACCAAGGAAGTCCAAATTCCCAGCATCAAAACCAAGGTTTTAGGGCAACGGCAAGGGCTTAAGCCGAATCTCGCGCCGCAAACCAATGGGCTAGGGTTTTCGATTCCATGGGGAGAACACTCCTGAGACCACGGCTTCGAGGAGACAAAAAGAGTCGGAACCAGAGACGGACGGAGAAGGAACCGGGGAAGGACATAAAAGCGGGGATGGAGAGAGAGAGAGAGAGGAGCCGCCACCTCGAGGGATCTGCTGCGGCAGGGTGTCAACGGTGAGACGGTGGCGCGGGGCGGCATTGCTGTTGTCGGCCATGGGAGGAACCGGCGCGGAGTTGCAGAGAGCTCGGCGTGGCGGGGCGCAAGGAAACCCTTCTCCTCGGTCCCTCTGCAGCTGTTTGTGTGCGCGTTGCGACTATTCGGACCCGGAGTGGCGAATATATAACTCGGAGGGCAAGCGAGATCAAAAAAGGGTGAATAAATAAACAATATACGGTAGATTAATAAATAAAAAAAGAGGGTGGAAATCTAAAAAAGGGGGATCAGATCATTAGCGTTCACGAGGATGGATAATGACACTGCCGGGGGGCAGATTTGCTCTTGCGTGTGAATTTAAGACAAAGTCCTTGTTGCTTATGACTCTTGTAAAAGGGTCAAAACGTTAGTAAATTTGCAGAGCTATGCTTAAATCAAAGTTTGTCATTTGTGCCGAGCAACTCGGCTGTGGTACGATTGTACCGTATCAATCGTGACACTGATCGTTACTAGCGATTCGGCATGACGATGAGTATTCGTCCGTCGAGTCTCGGAGCGAACTGAGCAAGCTGACCTACTCCGAGTGGAGGTAAGTCGGCATGGCGCCAGCATTTGGGAGCTCGGCCCAAGGAGCGACTGCAGCCAAGCTATCCTCAAGCCGTATAGCAAGGACTCGCAAGACCGAGTTCCCTGACATGCCGAGCTGCTAAGCGTGCCGAGCCCCTCTTCAGTCCCCTGTGAGGACTTCTTGAACTGAC